>ML664161.1:27825697-28203811 GCA_007570785.1 Antilocapra americana
ATGTATGGCAAAAACAATAATAAAAAAAAAAAAAATTAAAAAAAAAAGAAAATTGGCTTGAACATTCAACTCTCCATTATTTTATACCCCAACAAAATAATTCTAAAAAAGCCATATGACATACATAATGCTATAGTACGGTGAACAGTTATCTGTGTGGAGCTGATAAACAAATACAAAAATGCTATTAAAACTTTGCAATGGCTTTATCTTTAGCTTCTGATTTTCAGTGTTTTCTTCAGCAATGAAATGGTGCTCAATGGTGACAACACAATGCTAAAATATTTTCATTGATTCAGACATGTTTATTTTTTAAACTGGTCCATGTATTAGGGGAAAAAGATTTAGTCAGGACAGTTTGGATCTTTTTAAAAAATGTTTTTTGGGGGCTAGATAAATTCGAAGATTGGGATTAACATAGACACACTACTATATCCAAAACAGGAAAGCAACAAGGACCTACTATACAGAAGAGGGAACTATACTCAATACCTTGTAATAACCAATAATGGAAAAGAATCTGAAAAAGAATATCACTTTACTATTCATTTGAAACTAACACAACATTGTAAATTAACTTCAATTTTAAAATGCTACATTTTCAAAAAGTGTTTTCAAAAGTTTTCCTATGCATATGTATGTGTGTGTGTACATGTACATTAGACAAAAAAAATAATCTTTCTAGTCTAGATGATTAGTAGGACTAATTGGGATTTTTTTCCTAACAAGTTACTTTATATGCATTTGTCCTATAACCTGTTTTCACCTTGACCAAGATTAATTATCTTTCTAAATAAGATCTTCTCTTGTGAAAAGTAATTAGAATTATGTGAAACTAACTAATGAGGTACAACTTCATTTTCATTTATATACAGCTTTGCTGAAAAGTGTCAACAAAATTAAGATTTGGAAGACCAAGTTGAACTTTTCTGTAAATACTGAAAGTCTATACGCCTAAGAACATGAGTACATAGTGCATTTAAAGCAGCTTAAGCATGACTGATAAAGTGAAAAAGAAAATGAAGTTGCTCAGTCATGTCTGACTCTTTGTGACCCCATGAACTGTAGCCTACTAGGCTCCTCCGCCCATGGGATTTTTCCAGGCAAGTGTATTGGAGTGGTTTGCCAGTGCCTTCTCCAGGGGATCTTCCCAACCCAGGGATTGAACCCAGGTCTCCCACATTGCAGGCAGATGCTTTATCCTCTGAGCCACAAAGGAGTCTGCTTACATTGTTAACTATGGTATCAATCTTGGAAGTTTCTGAGCCCTCCCTGAATACCTGATTGTACTTTTAGTAAGTAAAGGTCAGGACTTCATGTGGCTGAAAAGAATCATGTCAATTGATTGATTTGAGCAATTCATGGAAAATTAAATAAAGGAAATTTGATGGATTTATTGTTTATAATTGCTTGATCCAAATTATCAATTGCTTATAGATGGGAATTTTCACTTCTCAATTAGTTGAGGTGCCAAGCAAAAGCCAAACATTCAGCTGGAAAAAATTCTTGAAAAGGTATCCTTGTAGTCCATGTCAACCTTTGTTTGTCTTTTGGCCTAACACTAGCATATGTGAGCACACAGATGGAGGAAATTCCATTTTCCTTATCATATATCAAGTGAGAATCTCAACATGCAATGTTCTCCAACAGAACTTTCTTTAATGATGGAAATGCTCAATTTCTACACTGTCCAATACTGAATCCACAAGCTACTTGTGATTACTAAGTACCTGAAATGTGGTTATTATTACTGAGCAACTGCTGCTAAGTCACTTCAGTCGTGTCCGACTCTGTGCGACCCCATAGATGGCAGCCCACTAAGCTCCCCTGTCCCTGGGATTCTCCAGGCAAGAACATTGGAGTGGGTTGCCATTTCCTTCTCCAATGCATCAAGTGAAAAGTGAAAGTGAAGTTGCTCAGTTGTGGCCGATTCTTAGTAACCCCATGGACTGCAGCCTACCAGGCTCCTCTGTCCATGGGATTTTCCATACAAGAGTACTGAGCAGCTAAATTTTCAGTTTTAATATGATTTAATTAATATTTAAATTTAAATGGCCATACATGTTTAGTATTTATTGGGCATCTCAGCTTTAAAGTATTAAAAATTAATTACACTTTCCTGGAATCAGAATTATGAAGAGAAATGCCCCAACCAGGTAAACATAGTACCTTCTAATAAGCTATAAACTCAGACTGTAGCCATTTGCCCAAGTAGCAAAGTATCAGGAAGACATCCTTCTTCAGATTTGCACTGGGACTGCCCATCACTTCTCAGTAGTGCATACATACTTGCTTCTCTAGCCCCTGCATTTTATTCTGCTCTCCTAAGCTTGGACTGCTCCTAGTTCCTAAAGCAGATGCAGCCTAAGAGTGGATTGTTGTTGTTCAGTCATTCAGTCATGTCTGATTCCTTTGCAGTCCCATGGACTGTAGCTTGCTGGGCACCTCCATCCATGAAATTTCACAAGCAAGAATACTGGAGTAGGTTGCCATTTCTTTTTCTAGGGGATCTTCCTGATCCAGGGATCAAACCTGTATCTCCTACCTTGGCAGATTCTTTACCACTGAGCTACCACAGAAGCCCTTAAGAGTGGATAGTGGCAGGAAAATACTGCATTATCTTTCTGAAGGTCTTAATATAACATTCATAAGAAAAAAAGCTAATTTAAGGGAATTTAGAAAACCAAAGTGTAACAAGTTGTTGAGCATAATTTTGTATGGTCCCAAAATTGTAGTTAAATCCAAGATTAAAATATGCAGCACTAAGTACCCCACATTCTAAATAAGCATTCCAGAATTAGAGTCACATACCCTATCTTACAGCACATACTAAGAGATAAAGAATGACCACCAGCCACCACCTTACCCTTTCCTTCCATATCAATAGGAGAGGGTTTTCTTGGAGTTAGGCCTTTTGAGAAACGCAGGCTTCATGAAGACAATCAATTCCCTTCCCTACTTGTGGGTTAAGAAAAAGAGAATACATCCCCTTTCTCTTTCATCAAGCTTGAGTTCCTGCCAAGGAAAGACTGGCATGCTATTCTCTGACTGGATGCTTGCTAAATTGAGCAAATAAGTATCTCTGTCTTGACAGTGTAGCTGAAGTAGGGAGTGTTCTTAGAGGAATATGACTTGAGTCATCTGAAATTTGAGGGCTATGAGAAAATAGAAAATGCGCTCACTTCTGATGAGGAGACTTTGAAATCAAAGTGTCTGCTAGAAAAGATCATGAAGCAGACCTTGCAGTAGTGTGTAAAGGAAAAAAAAGAAAAATGGTGATACGCCCACCCCATCCATCTCTACATCCCTTGGTAGATGAAGAAAAAGACTCCTGGACTCTCCTTGTCTCTACATGCTGAAGACCCACTTGGCTGTTGATGGAAAATGGGATGCTCTACCCACTCGAGTTGTTATGATCGTGTACCACTGGTGGGGTCTTCAACTGACATGGTTGCCCCTCTGAGAGGATTCCAGGAAACTGAACTCTGCTCTAGGAAAACCATGCACACGGCTTATATGGAGAACATTGCCTCAACTGAAGCCCTAGAAGCAAACAGAACTAGAGCAATGCCACAGCTATCACTGCATTATCTTCATGTGTCTGGTCATAAAGAGATCTCTGTCTTCTCTATCCTCTTTTCCTTCCCTGAAAAGCCAAAGGCTTTAAGACCAGAATAATAAAAGAAGTTGCCACAGGGAACCCTCTTTTTCTTCACTCCACAAAGCTAAGGATCTTAGTTTTCTAAAGAAGAACAGTTGTAGGCTGAAATCAGATATGAGATTAGAGTTTTATGTTGAAGTGAATCGGGAGGTTAGAGAATGAGAATATATCCAGCTTGTCATGAAGAAGCAGGAAAGGGAGATTCGATAAAGTTAAAAGTAAAGCCAGGAAGAACAGAGCAAAACAAAATATAAATATCTTTCATGTTTATATTCAACAGGTTGAGACCACTCTTAGGAGAGCCACAAGAAATATGTATGCACTTTTTTGTCTATGTCTTTTGGTCCATTTTTAATAGCACCCTACACATTCAGTTCAGTTGAGTTGCTCAGTAGTGTCCGACTCTTTGCAACCCCATGAATCACAGCACTCCAGGCCTCCCTGTCACCAACTCCCGGAGTCTACCCAAACCCATGTCCATCAAGTCAGTGATGCCATCCAGCCATGTCATCCTCTGTCGTCCCCTTCTCCTCCTGCCCCCAATCCTTCCCAGCATCAGGGTCTTTTCCAATGAGTCAACTCTTCGCATGAGGTGGCCAAAGTATTGGAGTTTCAACTTCAGCATCAGCCCTTCCAATGTACATCCAGGACTGATCTCCTTTAGGATGGACTTGTTGGATCTCCTTGCAGTCCAAGGACCTCTCAAGAGTCTTCTCCAACACCACAGTTCAAAACCATCAATTCTTTGGCACTCATCTTTCTTCACCGTTCAACTCTCACAACCATACATGACCACTGGAAAAACCATAGCCTAGATGGACCTTTGATGGCAAAGTAATGTCTCTGCTTATAAATATGCTATCTAGTTTGGTCATAACTTTCCTTCCAAGGAGTAAGTGTCTTTTAATGTCATAGCTGCAATCACCACCTACAGTGATTTTGGAGCCCAGAAAAATAAAGTCTGACACTGTTCCCACTGTTTCCCCATCTATTTCCCATGAAGTAATAGGACCAGATGTCATGATCTTACTTTTTTCAATGTTGAGCTTTAAGCCAACTTTTTCACTCTCCTCTTTCACTTTCATCAAGAGGCTTTTTAGTTCCTCTTCACTTTCTGTCATAAGGGTGGTGCCATCTGCATATCTAAGGTTATTGATATTTCTCCCAGCAGTCTTGATTCCAGCTAGTGCTTCTTCCAGCCCAGTGTTTCTCGTGATGTACTCTGCAAAGAAGTTAAATAAGCAGGTTGACAATATACAGCCTTAATGTACTCCTTTTCCTATTTGGAACCAGTCTGTTGTTCCATGTCTGGTTCTAACTGTTGCTTCCTGACCTGCATACAGGTTTCTCAAGAGACATGTCAGATGGTCTGGTATTCCCATGTCTTTCAGAATTTTCCACAGTTTATTGTGATCCACACAGTCAAAGGCTTTGGCATAATCAATAAAGCAGAAATAGATGTTTTTCTGGAACTCTCTTGTTTTCTCGATGATCCAGCGGATGTTGGCAATTTGATCTCTGGTTCCTCTGCCTTTTCTAAAACCAGCTTGAACATCTGGAAGTTCACGGTTCACATGTTCCTGATGCCTGTCTTGGAGAATTTTGAGCATTACTTTACTAGCGTGTGAGATGAGTGCAATTGTGGGGTAGTTTGAGCATTCTTTGGCATTGCCTTTCTTTGGGATAGGAATGAAAACTGACCTTTTCTAGTCCTGTGGCCATTGTTGAGTTTTCCAAATTTGCTGACATATTGAGTCAACTTTCACAGCATCATCTTTCAGGATTTGAAACAACTCAACTGGAATTCCATCACCTCCACTAGCTTTGTTTGTAGTGATGCTTCCTAAGGCCAACTTGACTTCACATTCCAGGAAGTCTGGCTCTAGCTGAGTGATCACACCATTGTGATCATCTGTGTCGCAAAGATCTCCTTTGTACAGTTCTTCTGTGTATTCTTGCCACCTCCTCTTAATATCTTCTGCTTCTCTTAGGTCCATACCATTTCTGTCCTTTATCGAGCCCATCTTTGCATGTAATGTTCCCTTGGTATCTCTAATTTTATTGAAGAGATCTCTAGTCTTTCCCATTCTGTTGTTTTCCTCTATTTCTTTACACTGATCACTGAGGAAGGCTTTCTTATATATCCTTGCTATTCTTTGGAACTCTGCATTCAGATGGGAATATCTTTCCTTTTCTCCTTTGCTTTTCGCTTCTCTTCTTTTCACAGCTATTTGTAAGCAATGTTTCCAAATCATATCACAAATCTTTATCACATATCATTAACCTTTTACTATATACTTTCCCCCAATTTTTTTCAACATGGTAGGATAGGTGAAGAAAAGCCAGCCCATAAATTTTCTTTCTTCATTTTGAAAAAGCTGCCTTACTGCTTCTAAAACAAACACTTGGAAGGGGGATGAAGTAACAGATTAATGTTTAACTGAATGCGTGAGTGCCTGTGTGCTAAGCTGATTCATTTGTGTCCAACAATTGGCGACCCTATGGACTGTAGCCCGCCAGGCTTCTCTGTTCATGGGATTCTCCAGGCAAGAATACTGGAGTGGGTTGCCATGTCCTTCTCCAAGGGATCTTCTTGACTCAGGGATCCAATCCACATCTCTTACATCTCCTATATTGACATGTGGGTTCTTTAGCTAGCAATAGCGCCACCTGGGAAGCCCTTAATTGAGAGGGTAAGGCTTCCCTGGTGTCTCACATGGTGAAGAATCTGCCTTCAATGCAGGAGACCCAGGTTTGATCACTGGGTCAGGAAGATTCCCTGTAGAAGGAAATGGCAACCCACTCCAGTATTCTTGCCTGGAGAATCCCATGGACAGAAGAATCTAGTGGGTTACAGTTCATGAGATCACAAACAGCCAGGCACACCTAAGGGACTAATATACTCAGTCACTTATAACTCTAAAGCACCACCCTGAGAGGTCCCTTTGGAAACTGCCTGTGGTGTTTCCTTCAAATTAACCTCAGTGGTGGAAAATCTTATCCTCTGAGTGTAAATATAGATTTTAGAGACAACCTACACCCAATTTTGTACATTTCACATGTTTTAGATATCAATCACAGTGCTAAACTCTGAAGATGGAGAATGTTATATTAAGAAAAAATACCTAGCCTTCAGCAACAGACATAGGTTTAAATCCAGGCTATAAACATTACTGGCCGTATTGGCAGAAAAAGCTCCTTAGCATCTGTGAACATTCATTTATTCATCAGTGAAATGGAAATTATACCTTATCATTGTAGTGAGAGGATTTAATGATATATTATTTGCAAAGTATACTGTATCTGGGATTGAGTGTACATTCAAATGCTACCCATACCTAACAAAGAAAGATTTATTCCATCACAGCTTCTAAACTTAAAGTCTAGTCATGGAGACAGAGATATAACAATAATTACAATAAAATGTAATGGATGCTCTCAGATATGAGCCAGACTGTTTTGAAAATAAAGAGGCAGGTGACTGTCTTTCTTTGTGGAGTTGGAATGGAGATATTTCAGCTGAGTCATGCAAAAGGAGAAATTCTTTAGGTAGAAAAGGTATTAGACACAGAGCAATCTAGGTGTGGCCAAAAGCAAACATACAGAAGGATGAAATGTTCGATGTATTTAGACAGTGGGGAGAAGTGAAGTGTGGCTGGAGCATATGCCACGTGGAGGGAATGGCAGGAAAAGCAGTTGAGGCCAAAATGTCAAGGACCATCAATGCTCTAGTAACGGGCTTGGCGTTTATTCAGCAGGCAATAGGGATCCAGCAGAGGTTTTCAACAGAGCAGTGAAATGAGTGGATTTGTTTTTTTTTTAAGAATTATTTCTCTGGCATCACAGTTGCTGATGAATTGGAGTGGAGAGAAACCGGTGTCAAGACTTACAGCAACAGTCTCCTAACTGGGCTCCCTGCCACCATTTTAGACATACTGAAGTTGAAGTGTCTGCAGGATACCCGGTGCAAACTACATTCACAAAGCTAAACATAGGAAAATTCCACTTACAGCCAGATAAATTACAGAGTAATTACTGCAAAACATCCCTTGCTTCACAAAAGGATCTACCTCACGATCTCAGAAATAGAAATAAAATAAATAGAAAAAAATTTGAGTGCATTTAGGCATTCCTTTACAGTTCATTAGCTACTGATAAAGATGGAGAAAGTCAAGAAAATCTTAAAGATATAGTTTCCAGAGTTCTTATTAAAAATCATCATGGAATGAAAAGAACATTTTTGAAGTTATCATGTATCAATGGGAAAAATAATCTGATTTATTCAAATGTTCAGATGTATTAAAATTTATAGAACAGCTATTCTTCCTAAGATGAGGTCAGTATGCCTCATGATATTCCATAGAAAGTACTCCACAAACCTTCACACAACAGTTCAAAAATTTGAGAGAAATCTCTTCAGTGAATACCTTTAGAACATTCTTAGAGCCATCTTAACTTAGTTATTTATCTATGAGTGTCTCACTGTGGACATACAATTACATGGTATGCCTTCTGTAGTACCTTACTCTGAACTAATTCAGAGAAGCATTTCTTGCTAAAGAAAATTCTGTGGCAAACTGAAAGTTGTCCCTCAACACTAATTCTTATTTTTCTCTCTGGTAACAAAATATGTATTTTTAAACAGATATACCATAGAAACCGGGCATGGAACAATGGACTGGTTCTAAACTGGGAAAGGAGTACATCAAGGCTGTATACTGTCACCCTGTTTATTTAACCTATATGCAGAGTACATGATGCAAAAGATCAGCCTTGAAGAAGCACAAGCTGGAGTCAAGATTGCCCGGAGAAACGTCAGTAACCTCAGTTTTGCAGATGATACCATCCTAATGACAAAAAGTGACAAAGAGCTAAAGATTCTCTTAATGAAAGTGAAAGAGGAAAGTGAAAAAGCTGGGTTAAAACTCAATATTCAAAAAACTAAGATCATGACATCTGGTCCCATCACTTCATGGCAAACAGATGGGGAAACAATGTAAACAGTGACAGAATCTAATTTTGGGGCTCCAGAATCACTGCAGATGGAGACTGCAGCCATGAAATTAAAAGACACTTGCTCCTTGGAAGAAAATATATAAAACAACTAGATAACATATCAAAAAGCTGAGACATTACTTTGCTGACAAAGGTGCATATAGTCAAAACTATGGTTTTTCCAGTGGTCATGTATGGATGTGAGGGTTGGACTATAAAGAAAGCTGAGCACTGAAGAATTAATGCTTTTGAACTGTAGTGTTGGAGAAGATTCTTGAGAGTCCTTGGACTGCAAGGAGATCCACCCAGTCAATCTAAAGGAAATCAGTACTGAATATTCATTGGAAGGACTGATGTTGAAGCGGAAACTCCAATACTTTGGCCACCTGATGCTAAGAACTGACTCACTCAGCAACAGACCCTGATGCTGGAAAAGATTGGAAAGGCAGGAGGAGAAAGGTATGACAGAGGATGAGATGGTTGGATGGCAACACCGACTCGATGGACATGAGTTTGGGTAAGCTCTGGGAGTTGGTGATGAACAGGGAGGCCTGGTGTTCTATAGACCACAGGGTCACAAAGACTCGGACAGGACTCAGAGACTGAATTGAACTGACTGATACTATAGAAATAAGAAGACATCTCTTACAAGCCTTCCTTGTATTCATATGTGCCCATCTCTCTAAATTAGGGTTAATAGAATATTAACAAAATTATGTTATTGGACTCTCAGAAAAATTGATTTTAAATTAGCTACTTAGGCTTGAAGGAAAACATTTGGTCATTCTTTGCATCTTTCTTCTGCCATTGTAGAATGTAGATGTAATGGCTACAGTTTCAGCACCCATCTTGAAACAAGAGGTAATAAATGCTCTCACTGAGGGTGGAAAAGCACAAGAATAAAAATCTGGGTCTCCAGCGTTCTCTGAAAATCCTACCTTGGCTATGATTGTATCCCTACAGACCATTTTTATGTAATAGAATAAACTATCTTGGTTTAAACCAATAGTATTACGAATTTCTGTTGTTATATTACTGTGAAAATTAATCCTACCTGACACACATCATATCAAAATAGAACTTATTTTTGTCTACATGAGTTATCAGGATAAGAAAGCACAAAATGAATTAAGGAGAAGTGTTATATCATTTTAAGTTTTCTAGTTTGACAGATAATGATGAGAATAAGAATATTCCCTCATACAAGGATAGGATTTTAGAGGAAGAAATGTTATCCATGACCACATTTAATCCTTGATGTAATTTGTGATAAAGCAGCAGCATTTCTTTTCCCCATGTAAACAGATGATGGAATTAAAACTCCAAGTGAACTGCCCAAGGTCAAACAATTGCAACTGATGAAGTTAAAAATCAAACCCTTTGACGTATAATTTATTGCTTTTCTGCTGGTAACTTGTAGGTTCTACATGAAACATGAAAACTAGCGATACTGTTCTATGCCATTAATTACCTGATTGACATATATACTCTTCTGCTTGGAGGAAATTAAAAAAAAAGGTTTGGCTTCAGGAGTTTTCCACTGAGCTTCTGTTTTGGTCATGTTGGAGTATCAGTGACTAGACTTAGCTTCCTGACTAACCAAAACCAGGCAATGGTTTTCAGACACTGGGAAACATGCAGTGGACAGCTGCCATCCTTGAAACAGGGAAACAAATGTAGTGAACACTACCATTGCTTCAGGAAGAAATTTCTAGGCAGCTGCATGGAAAAGTACTTGGACAGCCCACAAACTCACTGAGTTGAGACAACAAACTGGAGTTTGGGGAGCTAATTGGCTATAACTCTAGGGCAAAGTACTGCAGGGGAGGAAGAAAACTCAATTTCTGACAGCCCCTTAAACATCTGGATGGGTACTGACCTTCACACGTGTAAGAGGAAGCTATCCGTGTCAAGGGAAAGAACCACTAGAAATCATTTTGAGAACACACACAGAGCTGGGAGTAGTTCAAGTCCCCACAAATCAGAATGGAAAGACCTGGTAGTAAGAGAAGCTTTGGGAAGAGTTCTAAAAAGAGAATTACTTTGTGTATTTTCATGTTGATAAAATTCTGTAAAATTCAACATTATAGGCTCAAAAATCAGGTGGAAGAATGAACACCTGTATAACAGTCCAGGACTTTATGAAGTTGAACACAGATGAATTGCTTAACCTTGGTATCTATCAAAGAATTAACCAAATAATTAAAGGTTTTTATTTCTGAACCAAGCACTGTTCCACATATTGGGATACAGCAAAGAAGAGATTAAAAATATTGTCCTCGTGGAGTTTATATTTTGGTAGAAAGTGGAAGGAAGCCCATAAATGTAATAAATATTATACTTGAGGTCTTCCTAGGTGGCGCTAGTGGTAAAGAATCTGCCTGCTAATGCAGAAGAAGCAAAACACTAGGGTTCCATCTCTGATTTGGGAAGATTCCCTGGAGTAGGAAATGGCAACCTATTCCTGTATTCTTGCCTGGAAAATTCCATGGACAGAGCAGCCTGGAGTTCCACAGTCCATGGGTCACAAAGAGTCAGAGACGACTGAAACACACACACACACACACACACACACACACACACACACACACACACTACATTTGAGGAAAGAAGTGCTATTAAAGTATCAGAAAATATAAATGGGAGTAAAGTGTCAGGATATACTGAGGGGGTGCTATAATTTTAATAGATTGATAGATCCACTAGGTGGATGAGACCAAAGCCCAGAAATGATGCTCAGGGTAGCTGGAGAGAAATCAGCAAAGAAGAGAACAAAGAGATGAGGGCATAAAAACTGCAAGGCATCAGATTCTCCAAGGCCATCACAAAGATCTACGCCTTCTAGTGGAAAGCGGAGCCCCTGTAGGGTTTAATGCAGAGACACACCGTGATGTTTCATGTATTTTGAAAGGATATGTAGGCTGCTGTTTGGTTTAGACCCTGATAGCTCAGTTGGTAAAGAATCCGCCTATAACACAGGAGACCCCGGTTCCATTCCTGGGTTGGGAAGATGCCCTGGAGAAGGGATAGGTTACCCACTGCAGTATTCTTGGGCTTCCCTTGTGGCTCAGCTGGTAAAGAATCTGCCCACAATGTGGGAGACCTGGGTTCAATTCCTCGTTTGGGAAGATCTCCTGGAGAAGGGAAAGGCTACCTATTCCAGTATTCTGGCCTAGAGAATTCCATAGACTGTATAGTCCATGGGGTCACAAAGAGTCGGACAAGACCGAGCAACTTTCACTTTCATCAAGGAGGCAGTGGTAGAAGTGGGAAAACCAGTGAATAGGCTACTACAGTACTCCAGAGGAAAAGTGCTCATGGTTTGGATTAGATTGGAAACTGAGGACAAACTGAAAATCAGATTAGAGTTGAAAAACTAAGCTGTGTGCTAGAGTTTTCTAACAGATTATATGTGGGGCATTAAAAAAAAAAGAGGAATTAAGGATGGTTTAAAGACTCGAATTGTGGTTGGTTGGTTTTTTAACCAACTAGAAATGTAGAGTAACTATTAACTGAAAAGGAGAATACAGTGGACTGAGTGTCTCTGGGACAAAAGATCAAGTCTAGATGTTATAAATCAGTGACAGTTGAGTTGGTGATGCCACAAAACCTGCTTCAAAAAGAAATGCTAAAAACAGTATAAGATCCACTGCATGGTAATTTTTAAGTGCTTTAAAAAAAATTACAACACAAAACTATTTTTTTTCCTTTCCAAAGAACACAATAAATCCTACATAATTGCAGATTTCAAAAGAAATGAGAAAACACAAAAGTTTAGACTCTTGCTGCAAAGTGAAGTCTCCCACGTTAGATACAGGAACATTAAACAGCCTACGGTGTTCCCCCAAATAGCCCATTGTGTAACTTGAGCAATATGTATTTGCAATTTAACTTCTGTTTTGCCTAACTTTATTTTGTAAATGCATCCTCTTCATGTTGCAAGACTGTCGGTTGATGTAGACTTGCACAGCAGTGCCTACCTTTAAACACTGAGATCTCAGGCAAATGGATGCTCTTGGCACCACTTATTGGGTTGCAAGCTGCTGGATTGCTCTCATGATTAACAGCTCTTCTTTCCTGGCCAATAAGAACAAGAAGGTTATAGAGTCCTAGGATTTGGAGTTGGAAACTAAGATACTAATCAGGTAGATTGTCCTTTTGTAGATATGGAAACTGAGGACTGGAGTTGGGAAGAAATGTGCCATCAATGTCAAAGTCTGATTAGCTCAGTTAGTTGCGTTCAGACAAAAATGTGTTTCAGTGTGTTATGTAAAAAATGGTTGGGGAGAAACTGGTTAAGTTCAAACAACTTGTTATTTCCAAGACTGCAGGTGACAAGAAATAATTTTTGCTGCTGTCTGCTCAGCGCCTTTCCCTCACTGCTTGAAAATGGGCCACTAATTTACAGTGCAATTTGCACAGCATAAAATGGAGGTTTCTGTTCGAGACCATTAAAATAAAAGGTCACATTTAATACCAACCTTTTATCCTGCCTGGACTCAAAGTGTTTCAGAATTTGTCATTTAAGAGTCATAAATACTGTGCCTCTTTTTGTGGTATCCTGGAGACTTCATCTCTCACATTTACTTCAACACAAAAATTCACAGAAATGGAGAATTTAAGGGAAAGAAATGGAAAGAAAGTAAAAGAGGTAACTTGGCAGTCTCTATTAATGATTTCAAAAGCTGATCCTTGGGCTTTTCTGGGAGTAAGATGGTTAGCATCGATGATGTATAATATAAAGAGAAATATAGACACTGATGACCCATCTGCTGTGGCAAGTGTGCTTGTCAGAGCTGTGTGCTACCTGCCAGTCCTGGAAATGCTATGATACCAACTGTCTTTATCCCATGTTCTTCCTACAACATAGCTTGCCAGCATATGATATGCCAGTTCTTGTGTGTGCTCAGTTGCTAAGTCATGTCCCACTCTTTGCGACTCCATGGACTGTTGCCCACCAGGCTCAGACTTTGTCCATGGGATTTCCCAGGCAAGAACACTGGAGTGGGTTGCCATTTCCTTTTCCATGCCAGTTGTTAATCAGCGTTAAAATTTTGTAGAAGAGGGTTCCACACAGAACATTCCTACCCTTCTAGCAAGGAAATGCCAAACACTGTCACTCTCCCTTCTTCCTCTAAAACACAACTTTCCCAGGGAGCCAGAGCAGTAAGTATGCCTCCCACTCTTTTGGAAACTGCATTTGTAGTCAGTAAAAAGCTCTGCATAAATCAAGAGGAACCACCCTTTGGAAAGAGAACAGCTTCTATGTGTTTGGAACTCTACAACCAATATGAATATCCTCTGGCAGGAATTATTAAGCTCTTGTGTTTTACAAATGCTCATTTCATTTTACTTCTTTGTGTATAAATATCCATCTCATTTCATTTGCAAAGCCATTTTAAGGTAAGTATTATGATGCCACTTTCATGATGATAAAACAGCTTTCAATAAGTAATTTTTTACCCAGATCATACAGCTTGGAAAGGGGCAAATCCAGGTCTTAGGTCCAGTTTAGTTTTCATTTTACTACATTTTAACCTCCATGTCTAAGGAATTTACAGTACCTGTTAGGGATTTTATGCTACCAAGAATTGATTTATCAAGTATGACAAGAACCATGTCTCTCTGTGGCCCAGTGGACAGAACACAGCTCAAATCTACCTGGAGACCATATGACACAACTGCACTCTTTCCTACTGAATGTGACTGTGGTGCCTCTCAGTAAATCGGATATTCATGGCCCATTTATTCCAAAGAAGCTTCCATTCTCACTGATTATTGTGGGGGCTGTGGTCATGTGACGGTGAGTACGCTCAGCCTAGTCTCCAAGAACTGAAGCCAGGATTGGAGGACTTCCTGGGGAGACAGGGCAAAACAAACCCAAGTCAAAGGAAGAGAATAGCGTATTTCCTTAAACAGCTGCCTTCCTCCCTGTCCATCAGTGTAATTCACAAACATTATGATGCATGTTACAAACTGTTAAACTCCTACTTAGGCCATTTATCAGTCCACAGGATGCACTTTCTTCAATGAAAACGGGAGCTACAACAGTCATTAAGCCCCTACATGATGGCACATCTTGCTTCACAAGCATTTACTAATTCTTTTTTGTTTATTCTTCACAATAACCATGTGAGATCAATTTTATATTCATTTTACTGATGAGAATATTAAGGATCAGAAAGGGCAAAACATTTACCCAGCATTTCGTATTTAATAAGTGAGAGGACCAGGAATCACAGCTCTGATTAATAATGAAAGGTAACAGTCAATCTTTGAACAAGCACAATAGCTTTGTTCCACAAATCTTGGTGTGTTAGACACTTTTTGTTTGCAAATGCTCTTTTTGGGACTGGTGATGGTGCTGTCAAATATTCTTGCTAAAGGAAGATCTAGAATGAGGGGAAGTGACTGCACAGAGCCTCCATCATCCTTTAGTCTACATACTTGTAACTGACGCTCTAACTACAGACTGACTTTCAGCTCATTCACATTTTCCTGTGTTCCAAGTGATTGTTATGACTAAGTAACTTACAAGAGAGTGAAAACCAACACAGGGGAAGGGAGTTGGTGACTGACTTGTTAAAACTTTAAATGTCAAATCATAATTGTTAGATTTTCCAGCTTGATGTTAGGTCAAATGGCCAAATAGTTGTTTTAAATATCAATATTAGGACAAAGCTAAATACTGCGGACAATTGTGACCATGTAAGAATGGTTGGAAAGGAATGATTTTAGGATCTTTCATTCTATAAAGAATAATATTTGCCAATTAGTATTGAGTTATATGAGTTCAATTTGTTTGTATACCTTTACCGGCAACCCATATCTCTGTTAGGAATAAAGAACTTATTCTTCAGCAGCTGACAGCACTGTTGACAGAAATTCCTCATGTTCTCAGTTCCTCCAAAATCCACTGAAGAAAGTTGTCTTACCCAAGATCACAGCTTACTAATCTCTGTTTCGGAGTCTGGATGATGAGCCAATGATGAAGAGAAAGGAAAGGAATGAATAATACTCATCTTCCAGGAATGTAAAAAGCCTGCCTCATCCTCATGCCACCAATGCAAGGTGATAACCCTTAATGTTACAACTGATGGACTTCACATGGCAACATTTCATCAGAAGAGTTACGTTTCTTCAACCAAGATTTCATTTACTATTCATTACCCATAGCATTCTGCCCTAAATTTAAGAGCCTAAGTCATAGTCCCATGTACCTCAAAGGTCAAAAAAACACAATAAATCAAAGACTATTTAATGGAGGGACCCACTTCACAACACTGTTTGACTTGACTGTTTTCTCTTAGTAGGCCTTCAATTACAAGGCTCTCCACATGGCTGAGGGTCATCTTTGGATAGCTTAGACTGCCCTCTCTTATTTTCCTCAAAATCTCTTTTCCCTACAGAGAAACGTCTGCCATTTTTTTCTTGTTTTATTCTTTAAAGTCATACATGAAAACAAATCCAACTCTTTGATAGAATTCTTCAGCTACATAAAAACAGCTTTCCAGTTTCTCTGAAAACTTCATCTAACACTTTCAGAATTTTTTAACCTTTGCTCACAGGACTTAAATTGACTCCTTCTTCCTATCCTGCTGGCTTCCTTTCATGCACCTCATTTTCTTACTATCAGTATAAAATACTAAATAGGGCCATGATTCATTCATGACACCTGAACTTGACCTTCTACTATGTATATACAAGAAACCGTGTGTCAGTGTGCTTGGGAGCTAAGTTGCGTTTGACTCTTTTGTGACCCCATGAGACTATATATAGCTCACCAGGCTCCTCTGTCCATGGAATTTCCCAGGCAAGATTACTGGAGTCGGTTGCCATATCTTCCTCCAGGGAATCTTCCCGACCTGAGGTTCAAACCCAAGTCTCCTGCATGGTAGGTGGATTCTTTACCAATGAGCCACCTAGGAAGCCCACAACGCACCATACTAGACCCTATGAACAGAGTGAAGCTCAGAGTCCAGAATAAATTTAAGAAAATTTACTTTCCTTCCTGAAACTAATTTCCAGGCCATGGTCACAAAGACAGTTCAGTGTATTTTTATATCCTGTGACCCTCCCCACCCATAAAAACATAATTTTTTCCTGCAAAAAAATCTGTAATTCATCTCCTCCCATTAACTTTCCCCTAGTGATGATTTCTTTTCTTTTCAGGCACAAAGAACCATCCCTAAATTACTGTTAACCTTAACATCTTATAAATTGGACAGTGTCACATCAAGCTATTTGTTATCTACACCCACATGTAATGGAGGTTATTCCTTGTTAATCCTGGCCTGCCCTATTTTACTGTTAATTCTCTTTAACAATAAGAGAGATATTATTTTCTGAGCTCTTAGACTGATAACGCAAAAGAAGATTCCTCTTGATGGGAAGTAAATAAATTTACACATAGTTCTCTAAAATGCAATATGTACTATGTGTTTCTATATATATAAAACCTTGTTTTTCCTTAATATATTGATGTCTTCAAACTCTATAATAAAGAATAGTTTTTAAATGCCAGATAATTAGAAACTTTTGTGGGAATCTTCATTTTAAAGTAAATCATCAAGAATTTTTTCTAGGAAATAGCAAAAAGAAATAGGGTTGAAAACAATTCCCAGATGCACCTATCTTTTTTAAATTTTACATTTGAAATAAAGTTTAACCCTAAGATTTGGGAGCTTTAAAGAATCTTCAAGACCATCATTTTGAGAAGACAAAACTGAGGCCCAGAGAAATGCAGTACTTATTAAATCTACTACAGAAAATATATAGCCAATGAAAACATAAACTCTGGCATCCAATCTATCACTTCATTTCACAATAATGTTTTTTTTCCTTGACTGCATTGGATGAGAAACATTTTAATAATTGAATGTCATGGGTATGACAACATGAACCCATTGAAACAGATAGTTTGATGTGTCTAGCTGTGTTTGTTTTATAATCTGCGTGTCAAGGAAAACATATTTCAAATGGAATTTGCTATGCATTAAGAATATAGCAGGGCAATGATTAGGAAAAGTTCCTTTAAATCAGATAGACTTAGATTCAGATCCACACCCAGCTTCCTGACCCTGAGCAAGTCACTACCCCTGGCCTTGGTTTCCTCATCCTTTATAGGCTTACTTTGAAGATACAAAGGAGTTCATATGGGTAATGCACATGAAACAGTACCTGATGTAGTAAGCACTACATGAGTATCTGCTGATGTTTTTGTCATTCTACTATGATTTCTAGGCTCAAGAATTAACTTTTTTAATGCTTAATGCAAGTTTGTTTTCAATAGTCAGTCTTTTCAGTTGGTAATAGCTGGCAACAATATCAAACCAAAGCAAAGGAGCCTAACCTAGAAGTGGGCACAGGACTTTGTTACTGTGGGTAAATGCTCTCTACTTGTTATGAACTGAGAGGTCAAAGAAAACACATGGATCCATACAGCATTTGGGGACATGTCTCAGTGATTATTGAATCTTCTCAACATCATTTAAAAGTGCTTTTATAAATAACATACAATTAAGCCTTAGTAGTAATATTTTTAAGCAAAACGTTGAAAGTAAAAATGGAAGATATTTTTCTAAAAGGCTTTGTTATAAAGTTTTATAAACATACACAATGTGATTAGTTCTTGCTCCAATTTTACTTTAAAAAGATCAAGGTCTGATTACACCAGTAATATAAAACTAGTGATACCTTCATGAGTTCTAACCAATACTCAATATCAGTAAACCATATAGTATTAATAGATACAAAGAGTAAAAGTTATTACAGATAGTTGGAAATCACTAAATGTGAGTTCATCTTGTGTGAGGGTGTATGTGATTGTGGGGAATGCAACAAGAAGAGACAATGGCATCTTTGGGGCCAGTTAGTCAGGATGATAGAATTCATTGCTGCACAAAAACATACTTTGATTAAAAATGGGCAAAGGTAGAAAAGAACTTTAAATAATATTCAAATTTTTAATTTTTTAAATAATCAGAAGAATTATTGTTTTCAGTCTGGCTACCCATTGGGATCATATGAGGAATGAACTTTTAAAAAAGAAGCCATTCTGAATTGTTTAATAGATGTGGTATGAACCCAGATACTAGGATGCTCTTAAGGCTCCTCAGATGACTCTCATGTGTTTTATGGTACACTTAGCTGGGACACAGAGTAATAGAGGCTCTCAAAGTGGTTGACTAGCAACATTAACATCACCTTGGAATCTGTTAGAAATGCAAAGTATCAGGCCACATACAGATTTATACAATCTTTTCACAAGAAACTCTGGGAGTGGGAAGATTACTGTCCAGCATCAAAGACCCTCCTGACCTGGTTCCTATCTATCTTTCTACCCCTTTCTCTTATTATTCCTCCTCCTTCCAACCTTAAACTCTGTTTTTTTAACAAGCCTTCCAGGTGATTCTGGTGCACCCTCAAGTTTTAGAACCACTACACTGTAACACAGACCCTACATATCTCTAGTGGTTATTGGAGCCTATCCTCACTCAATTAAGTGACCTAGCTAGTGCCTTAGTTTGCATTTGAAGACCCCTAATTGAGCTCACTTCCACTTTACCTATACCTAATCTCAGTGTTTCTGTTTATGACAGACAACTGTAAATGTCTTCTTTCTGGTTATGACAAACGAGTACCAACCACCTTCAGGCATCATTGTCCTTTCTGGTGCTGATGCTACCTTCTCCATATTACTCACAATCATTCTTTCTTTACAGATGCAACTGCAGCTTTCCAGTTCAGGCTCTCATCACTTCTTATCTTCACTATTGAAATTGTTTCCCAACTACCTTCCCTGCCTCTAGTACCTACTCACTCCAATCCATCACATATACTGCTGACAGTTTAATCTTCCTAAAGCGCAAGCCAGGTCATAAACTCCCTCAGCTCAGAAATCTTCAGTGACTCACCATTGAATAAATTCCATCTACTCTGTCCAGCAAGAAAGACCCTCCATGACCTGGTTTCTGCCTATCTTCTTTCACCTTTCTCTCATCATTCCACTTCTCTTTGAAACCTTAATTCTAAATGACTTACTCTTCCCCAAACTTTCCCACTCTATAATTTTTTAACCTTATGTTTTACCTAACGCTTTCTTTCCACCTGGATTGTTCAAATTTCATCTTCTGTTATCATCTACTCCAAATTCTTCTCACATTTAACTGTCTCATAATTAATTAGGAACTAGCATTCATCTACTGGGTTGACAAAAAATTGATAATTGCCTTCTATGTACTGTAATTTAGCTGTATTAAATTCTAGATGAATGATATATTCATTCATTGAATAAACAATAGCCTAAATATCTACTGACAAACATGTTTTCAAATTTCCTTTAAAAGATTAAAGGATAATTGGAAACATGATATTCAATATTCCAGTAGCTTACTAAAAAAGAAAATTTGGGAAACCTCTCCTTTCATCTTCCGGGTGGCTCCTCTATCACCACTCTCTCTATCAGGGGAAGTGAGACACGGTGAAGTCCTCTGAACATGTGTCCAACTGCAAGCACTTTAAAATATAGTACCCCAAGCCTGAAAGACAAAGGAGCAAATCAACACAATTATGTGATTCTATGAGACGATGACTTGAATGGACAAGTATTGGTAATGGAATAAAATTGGGTTGACTGGGTCTCAGTCAAACCTGGCAACTGATGTATATGTTTGGTGCCACTTGGATTCTATCACAAACATGCAACTCTCTGACTACCTCTTTATTTGGGTAGGATAACACTGCTTCTCTGATAAAGTGCCACTCCCAACGCAAACTCCCCTGTTCTTACCTAATTAGTAATTTTTATTTCTTCTAAATACTTTCCATGATCAGCCAATGGGAAAATGGCAACTAGATTTAAGTGTCATGCTTTCCTAATAGTAATTAAAGTTTAATGGAGCTTGTTTCATGTGGTGTAGGCTTTATTCAAATAAGAGATTCTAGTGTGCATTGTGGGCATCATGACAGTACAAGGATGTATTTGGTATCTTTAGACTGTGACACATCTCAAACATCTCAGAGGTATAAGAGAGAGAAAGAGACACCAAGAGCAAAGAAACCAATTATCTAGGTCCTTAAAACATCATCCCTGGAGAAACGAATGGCAACCCACTCCAGTATTCCTGCCTGGAGAATCCCATGGACAGAGGAGCCTCGCAGGCTTCAGTCCATGGGGTAACAAAGAGTTGGACACAACTGTGTGACTACTACTTCAGAACATCATAAATAATCCTTCAAATAACTAAATTTTAGATGACATGATTCAAGAAAATCTAATGATGGAGCAAATTGGCAGAACAATGTGCATGGATAATATATAGAAAGAAATACAGTTCAAGTCTTAGAAATCTAAAAGTAAAATGTGATTCAGGTCAATAAGTATTTAATGATCCATAAAACAGGAAAAAACACTACTAAGATATCTGAGATGCATTCTTTATTTCCAGTGATAACTAGCAGTATAAAGATAGGATAAACAATTATAAAAGAACAAGAACATCATAAAATTAAATGGTGTAAAGATTTGGAGAAATAAAACAATAAAGCAAAACACACACACACACAACAAGAGAAAAATATCTTAATAAAAGAAATAGATAGGCATTTGAAATGCCTTATAATTTCAATTCAATTTTGATTACAAAATTAGTAGTAAGAAGAGGAAATCACAAAAAGAGAGAAAAAGAAATGCCAATTGTGATGCATATTCAGGCCCTACCCATAAACTAGGAGAGAAGAAAAGTATATTGAGAACGGAAGTGGAAGATGGGACTGGAAAACTTGGCTGGGCCATACTGAATAGGATGTGAATGTGGGAATAAATTATAACTGGTAGTTGAAGAAAAACCAGTGAAAGGTAGGTTTCTTATTCACTTATGATCAAAAATGCCCCCTGAAACAATATTCATGATAATCAACTATACTGAAGAGACTCAGATAATGTTTTTTTTTGCTGAGAACTGAGCTCATGAGAATGTCCAAAGAATCAGCTTTCTTATCATATACCCTTGCATATGTTATGAAGAATTTTATAAACTTCTTGGACATGATTATTCTTGGATTATAGATTTCTTATGTCAGTGCTAAAAGGTCAGCATCTGGAACTTAATGAGAAAGAATGATTATTGGTATTTGTTTTTGCATATCAGATTTTACATTGTTCTAGTGTGGTGCTCCCTGGGGGCTAGAATTGGCAGATAGGAACTGAATGGTAAAAATATGTTCTTTTATTTTCTCAATGATAAAAGATAATAAGCTATTATCAATACATAATACTTTCATAGTATATGACACAAGCAGAAGTTCAAACATGTTTTTATGACTATGTTGTCTGATACCTTTCAATTCACCCTGATACAATGGATTGGAAAATGGAGGATGTATTCAATCTACCAGTTTGACTACTACTGTCAGAGAAAGACTGCTTGTACTGGGTCTTTTCAAATACAGGCTGAAATTCAGCACACTTTCATTTATCATTTCTGCAAATGAATGAGGCATTAGAATTCAGAAAAATAAATGTCGAATTAAAAATCTATATCTGTATTATGGGGTAGTGGAAGATCTCCTCCAGACATTTTATTTCCTTTTCCATTGGATAGACCATCTTTATTTCCTCCCTATATATCCTGCATTATACCTCTGGCCATACTTTCCCCTAGACTAGGGATGGATAGCTTAATACAGTGACTCAAGAGCATTAATTTTTCAGCTATAATAAAATCACATTAAAGGAAACTTTGAATTATCTAAGATAAAACCAGCTCCTTGCAGTTTTGTACTTTCAACACATTTTACTTATCAAAGGCGCCTGAACACTGAATATTACAGGTTACCTAGGAAACTTACAGTGACTACACTTAAAAACAACACAAAGCCCTTTTAATGAAGCAGAATGCCATTTTAAAAGATTCTATTTTAGGAATGGTAAAAGAAATAGTTAACAAGTAAACATTAGCACATAGAGTCTCTTCTACCCAGGTTTTCTTTTTCATATTAATATTTAGTTGTCTGCTATTTCTGTCACCGAGTTGCAGTTAAAATATAGAACTAAAGAATATAATAATGGACCACAGGCAATGGTTTTTAGTATCAGCTGTGGTGCAGTTCATGAGATCTGACCCTGAGGTCCCTCATATCGGGTGATAAATAATTTTTATGTCTTTAAGCATTTATTAATTTAGGGTGACTACACATATAGTTTCCTGAGTATAATCCTGGTTTTTGCCTGAAATCCTGGCAAAATGCTTAATGGCACTATTAGAAAATTATTCAAGTTTGAATGATAAATTATGTGGTTGTCTTAATTATCTACTCTATCCAAAATGGATTGAGGAATATAAAACTGAACCAGGATAATTAGTGTTCCCAAAGAGCTACAAATGTATACTCCGATAGAAAAAAATGCAAAAAGTAGCATAATACATTATTTTATGCATGCGTGCTTAATGGCTTCAGTCATGTCCAACTCTTGGCAATTTCATGGACTATAGCCTGCCAGGCTCCTCTGTCCATGGGATTCTCCAGGCAAGAGTACTGGAGTGGGTTGCCATGCCCTCTTCCAATATTGTTTTATATTTTCTACTAAAATAATATAATATTGTTACATTCTTCACTATAATGAAGTGACAAAAATATTTTTTTTCCAAATGTTTCTGTCTACTGCAATAAATTGTGTCAAGAAGATGCTTTCCCATAGCCCATAAGATGAAAAAAGATAAAATATCTACAGCATAGTTTGTTATGATTCTGCAAACCTACAGCAGCTTGGTTAGCAACAAAATCAAGGTCACCTTGGCTCCTGCCCAATCCTAAATCTACCACGGACAGCCTGCCTCAGGGTTAGGATTTTGTAAGATATCCTGAGCATTGTTGCAGTGTTTTCTGAAATCCAATTACCAAATCCATTATTACCACCAGAGAAACTAATATAGCATTTCTGTATTTGCAAGATGCAGTGCACAACACAGCTTAGCAAAAGGAGCTTGAATGATGATGCTGGTGGTGATCCTGGGAGTATTGAGGTAGAATCCATTTCTTTTAAATTTACATTCTTACTTTAGTCAGTTAAAAACAAACATGAAGCCACACCCCCCACCCCCACCCAGCTCACAAGTGAAAGAAGGTATTTTTATTACCTTTCCTCAGTAACCCTTGTTATATACAGTAAATAAAAATTATAATAATATGACTGTAGTATGAAAAGACATTTTAAGGTTCAAATCTCAATTCTGTCACCTTTTAGTTCGGTGTGCTTGACCTTCCAATGCTTAAATATCTCATTTTTACAATTTAAAAAAATTTTTTAGAACAAAACGAAAAAAAAAATGTGGTGTCTGGCATGATATTGGTAAAAATTAAATCTGAACGTCAGTTCTAAAATGTACATAATAACCAGAGTAATCAGGGTTACACCTGCCAGTGAGGTTCTTGCAGTGACCCCTTCTAATGCTAGTAGATTGGAGCAGTTTTTAACCTCTAGTATGTAAATGAATGGGCTTCCCCAGTGCCTCAGGGTAAAGAATTTGCCTGCAGTGCAGGAGATTCAGAAGAGGCGGGCTCAGATCCCTGTGTTGAAAAGATCCCCTGATGGAAAACATGGCAACCCACTCAGTATTCTTATCTGGAGAATCCCAAGGATTAAGGGGCTTGGTGGGCTACAGTTAGGGTCGCAAATAGTCCAACACGACTGAGTGACTGAGCAGGCATGCATGTAAATGAGTCAGTTGAAGTACTTGTTAAAATACGAATTCCTAAAGCCACATAGAAAATTTTGATTTTCTGCTTCTAGAAGGTGCCCAAGGACTTTTATTTCTTACCAGAACCTGCCCACCCATTACCACAGATCACACTTGAATAAATACAAGTTAGAGAAAATGAAGAAATGAAGCTTAGCCACAATCTCAAGGCCGAAGTTTCACACTAAAAAATATAGTGAATCACTAAACAGCCCCTTCTCGATATCCTGTCAGCAAGTCAGTTCATCCCAAACTGAATTTACCTCAAACCTTGAAAATTTTATAGATTCAAAAGTTTATAGCTTTTCTACCTCGAAAGCAAAACGTACTCATCCTCCAAGGTGAATGTGAAAAAATTAAAACCCTGCTATACTGCTGGTGGAAACATAAAATAGTGTAGCTGCTTTGGAAACTAGTTTGGCAATTTCTATAGTTAAAAATGCTATAACTATGTGAGCAGCAATTCCAGTCCTACATTTATACCTGAGAGAATTGAAAACATATGCTCGTGCAAAAACTTGTGCATAAATGTTCATAACAACATTATTGATAACAGTCCCAAAGTGGAAACAGATATGATGTCCACCAACTGACTAATGGATAAATAAAATGTGGTAATGCAATCATGCATACAGTGAAATATTATTCAGCCATGAAAATGAATGAAATACTAATACATGCAGCAGCAAGGACAAACCTTGAAAATACCATGCTAGATGAAAAAAGCCAGACATAAAAGGCCTAATATTGTATGTTTCATTTATATGAAATGTCCAGAACAGGCAAATCCAAAGGAACAGAAAGTAAATTAGCAGTTGCTAGTGGCTGAGAGAGGATGGAAATGGAATGGGGAGTGACTGTTAATGGGTATGGGTTTTTTGGGGGGAGAGAGAAAATTGACCTACTTGTACAACTTCATGAATATGCTAAAATTCATTGTACTATACCCTTTAAAAGAGTGAATATTTGTTATGTGAATTTATCGCAGAAAAAATGGTTCAGATGGTTTCTGAATATCTCAAAGAAAACTAAACTTCCCATCTTGCCATGTGGGACCCATTCTATTATAGCCCCTCTTCTTATGTCCTATTCCCAAGCCTAAGTGAACTATTGTTCTTCTTAAGTACTAGAGCATGTTTTCCCCTGGTTTGTATATGTATACAAAATATGCATATTTGTTTCATGGGCAGTTACCATAATGTGTCACACAATGCTGAGTAAAAGAGCAAACCTTTTTTTTTCCCCCAAAATACAGTATGCCTTAATTTTTATATGTCACAATATTCATTTTAAACATGAATATGTGGAAATCCTTAAAATAAGAAAAAAGCAGGATTCTGTCCTTGGCAAAAATGTCATAAAGTGCCATTACTGCAGACATAAATAAATAAATACATACCTATACATATTGCACACAAAAGCCACATGCACAGACACAGACTCGTACAATACAGGAAGGAATAAGCAGATGTTATACAGTCTTACAACCTTCTGTTTTACCCTGCTGCAATCAATAAAATCACTATCTTAGCAGCAATTTTAGAAAGAGAAATAAAACCCAGGAAGCATAACTCTTGTACTTATTCACATTTAGAAACTTAATCCCATATCCTGCGCCTCTGTCCTTTGCTTATGCAATATGCTTTGCTCTGTTCTTATGAGGATGCCAGTTTAATTTTCTCTCTCTAGAAGTAGACTAGTAAGTAAGCAGAG
This sequence comes from Antilocapra americana, assembly GCA_007570785.1. NCBI lineage: Eukaryota > Metazoa > Chordata > Mammalia > Artiodactyla > Antilocapridae > Antilocapra > Antilocapra americana. The sequence goes on from ML664161.1 coordinate 27,851,807, forward strand.
TCAATATCTGAAATATGTATTGATTGCTTTCTCTATTACCCTTTATCTGATTATTCAAATATTGAAAGCTGTGTTTAACCAAAGAGAAAATGTTTTCTTCTACCGGAAAAGCTACAATTCCACTGAGTTTATGTTAAAAAAAAAAAAATCCACAGCACAGTAAGTGAACAGGAGGTAATTAAGAAAACATGAACCTGAAGGAAGAATTAACTGGAAATCAAAGCAAAGCCTAGGAATGGAGACTTATCCCCAACTACCCATTATTGATAAATACAGGTCAATTACTTCTTGTAGTCCATGATACAAAGTCATTACTTTCAATTGGTACTTAAAATGGATTCAACTTCAACAAAAATTAAATTGAGAAACATTTTAAGAGAATTATAAATAGCTGGAGCAAGTGAAAATGGTTTTAACTTTTTTATTATGGTAAAAGTCACATAATATTACGCATATTATTTTAACCATATTTATCTGTACAGTCCAGTGGCACTAAGTACATTCACATTGTTGTACAACTCTCACCATCATCCCTCTCCCAGATTTTTCACCTTCCTAAACTGAAACTCCGTCCCCATTAAACAGTAACTCTCCATTCCCACTACCCTCCACCCCTGGCCCCTGGCATCTACTGATGTACTTTGTGACTTTATGAATTTGACTATTCTAGGTACCTCATATAAGTGGAATCAAACAGTATTTGTCTACACCTAATGTATATTGGAATGTATTTTTAAGGTTATATTAATACATGTCTTACAAACAGACTATAGTTCCTTTTTTTCCCCTTTTTGCTACACAGTAGGTTCTCATTAGTTATCTATTTTATACCTGCATGTGAAGTTGCTTCATTTGTGTTCAACTCTTTGGGACCCTATGGCTATATCTGTCCATGGGGTTCTCCAGGCAAGAATACTAGAGTGGGTTCCTATGGCCTCCTCCAGAGGATCTTTCCCACCCAGGGATCAAACCTGCATCTCTTACATCTCCTGCACTGACAGGCGGGTTTCTTTACCACTTGGAGAAGGCAATGGCACCCCAATCCAATACTCTTGCCTGGAAAATCCCATGGACGGAGGAGCATGGTAGGCTACAGTCCATGGGGTCACAAAGAGTCGGACATGACTGAGTGACTTCTCTTTACCACTAGTGCCATCTGGGAAGCCCATTTTATACCTAAATAGTGTATATCCGTCAAACCCAATCTCCCAATTTATCCCACCCTCCTTTCCCCACCTTGGTGTCCATACATTTGTTTTCTCTGTCTCTCTCTTTTTCAGTAAACAAACTTTTAGTTTTTATTTTCTACTTTTCTGTGTTTTCTACAAGAGCACATATTACTTTAAAGTGTGTTTTTGTTTAACCTAGAAAATTAAAAAATAAATGATTAGAGATGACATTAACCATCTATCACTCACTACCAAGGCAGAAACCTTAATTCCTGACATCATCATTCTGCTAAGCATATATACACTTGGTCAAACATTAACAGTCAGTAGAAATTGAAATGCATTAAATGTAACTGACTCTGCTCTCACCACAGCTGTATTCCATCTGCTTAGCAGGGATGCCAAGTCAACTTGTCAAGGCTCATCACCTTGACACAGCAAACACAGTTAAAATCATTAAAAATACTCAGAACATTATCACAATCACAATGCCCTCAGGTATTTTTTTTCTTCAGAACAGGAAATGATACATTCTTGTAGTATTAAAGGTACAAACTAAATCAGTGTCACTATTTTAGGGAAAAAAATACTCAAAATTGAATACATACTCCAAGGAAATGTATAATCCATATTTACTTAAGGCACTAGAATAATCGATATTTATATTAAAGAAGATCACCTGCTCCACTGACACTCTAGTGTTGGTTGCATTTTTTTAAGTCATTATCTAGTACAACTGTCTAATTCTATGCTGATGAGAAAGGAAAGATGGGAAGCTAGACATTACGAAACCCTGAGTTTTCAGTGACAGATTTTAATCACTTAGGTTAACCCATTCAATTCTCAGAATAATTTTCTGAGTTTCCTGGGTAGTATAATCATTGTTTTTCAGTTTATCAAACATGTTCAAGCTATACAGGGCTTAAGATATTTGAGATTTCCCACCCCATAACTAGGAGCTCTTCAAGAGTACGGATTTTCCTACACCAAGTATAAGTGGTCTAGTGTTGGGCACAGGGTTGAAACACAATAAATTTTATGAATCTAAATGAATGAAATTGCCAATAACTGAGCACTGGAGGGTTAAGCATACATAATTAATTGATGTTAGATTGAAACTTGAACTCTAATAAAATGTCTTTCTACCTTAACAAACTATACTGGTATAAAATTTATTGATTTTATGTAAAGAATAAAAATCAGTGGGAAAAAGAAAAATGATATCTTCCTCCAACTGGGGATAAGGAATCCTCACATTTATTTTTATAACTGACTGACCTCATTCAGACAGGACATGAAAGAGTTTAAATTTGTATGCAGATATTTCGGCTCCAATAGTTTTCTATCACCTTTTTTTAACTGCTCATTAGATAATCCTATAAGTCATGATAATTACAGATTTTTATTTCTTAGACATTTTAAAGCTGTTTTTAGAATAGCATTACCATGTCATAAGCCAAATATTACTTACTACTAAATAATACAATGCAATAGTCTAAAAATTAATAATCTTTCAGACTGAGAAGAACAATTTTTAATAGTATAAAGTGAGGTTAATATAAATTCCCATAAAATTGCTATTATAAAGAATTTGAATGATCAAAGGATATAAACTAAGGCATATTATTATCATACAGCTTTAGAACATTCTGTAAGTGAAAGAGATCTGTTCATAACGTCTGAAGAACAGAGTTCTTATCCTATATTTACTTACTAGCAGTTCACACACTTGAAAAGCTGGAAAAAAGTCATACTGATGTTAGTTCTCTCATCTGTAAAATAAATACATCTCTTTTTACATGCTTTCAGTAACTGTAAAAATTAGATGATATATTATGTGAGAAAGTATGCTGTAAATTTCAAAGTGCTGTGTACATGGTGGAGCTTATTATCTAATATCTTGCTACATAAACAATACAGCAGGATCAATATCTCTAAGAACTAAACCAAGGAATCCCAGACGCAACTCTAGACTTACTTAATGAGAATATACATTTTAACAAGCTCATTGTTGACTACAGGAATGTGTGGTTATCCCAAATATGTGATGTAAAATGTAGCTGAATCCATGGCCCCTTACACAGATATGTATTTGCTGCTACTCCCTTGTATTCTAGTTAAGCATCCTCTACAAATCAAGAGTATGTTGGTCTATAGGGAATTTTTTATTAACGTTTTCTGTATCACTCTAATATATTTGACACTTCACATCATTGGAGGGCAGGGATTGCCTTCTAATACATAGTTCATTGCCTAACAAACAAATATGTAAAATATACCTTTAAAAATAATAATTCTATAATCTGGCAATTAGAGAGAAAAAAATGTCTTTAATGTAGAGCTAATAGTAACAAACTCTCAGGAACAATAATTCTGGTGTACCTGGAGATCCTCAGAGTAGAAAAACAAAAGGTTATTATTTAATATTCTTGAACTCCCATAGCTAATTTTAATGAGATCCGATGTCATATTGACCTAAAATTTGTGATGAAATAAATAAAAGCATTCTTCCCTTTTACTTATTGTATTTTACATGTATAAGCCTTTTTTTACATGTAAAAGCCTCAACACATAATCTTCAAATGGACACGAGGAAGTCATGAAATGCAAGGTATGACAAATAAGATTAATTCAACATATCAGGAAAGATGACCTCTCAGGTTGTGGAAATAGAGTTGAAAAATAAACACAGTAGATATGGTCTCAAAATTTCAAAATGAGAAATGAAAGCTTTCATAAAACTAAACACTTTAAACTAAGGATGACCTACTTAAGAAAATAATTTCCCTTTCTAATCTTTAAGCACCTGAATTAAGTAGTTCAGATTTATAGTCTCTAGACATTGCTAAATTTGATTAAATGTGAACAAAATGAAAGTTCACCTGGAATAAAAACTTGATTAAATTTATCTATGGAAAAAACACCTACACCATTCTCTCAGACCTTGGCAATGATCTTGACAGAATTCTGAAATCTCTTTATTTTAAATACTGTTGATATATTACGGATGCAGCTTTCAGTCACGCTGAACAAACCTTGCATTGTACAGAAAATCTGAAAATGACTATTTGGAGAGTGACAGGTCCCCGTTTTACTAAGCTAATATTTAAACATTAAGAGTCACAGAGCATCAATAGCATTGAGAGAAGACAAGGTACTGTGCAGAACTCCAAATAAACACTCTAAATGTATATTTTCATGTATTCAAACTAGGGCTGTTACAGTGAAAGGCAGTTATATAAAACTAGGAAACAATCATATACCAAGTGTACATTAATCAGCTCATATACAATAAGAATGATTGGCCAGGAGAAAACAGAGACAACTCAGCGCCGCCTACTGATGAACTTGGTTCATTCAGTGCTCATTGTCACAAACATAATTCTCAACAAATACTCATAAAATATTGAATTCAATAGTAAATCAAATATATCTTTGTTGTTGTTTCTTTCCATTCACTAGGGCAGATCTTTGAAACCCAGACTTTAAGATGCATGGCTCTCCTTCCTACTAACAATGGAGGTAATGGAATGGTCATGAGTTTATCCGTTAACCTATCAGGCCTAGTTGTTTCTCTAACGATCTCTATCTCCAAGGATGAGTTGATTTTTTTTCTCCAGTCTTCAGTTTTATTACCTGAAGAATAATATGGCAAGAGTAAAAAAGGAAATAGAAGTTTCATTAAATGGAAATTCTTCAACTGTCTCATTTCATGTGCATAAAAATCCTGCCATTAGCACTGTAAAGAGTGCTGGAGGCTCAGGGGAAGAAGTGAGTTACCTTATTGAAGGGAGTAGAGCTGGGAACGAATCCAAAGTCTTTCTGTTAAAAGTATCTTGCTTTCTATTATCCTACAGGAGCTCCAAAGGTTCTTGACAGTTCCAAAGTTTTATTCCAACTCAGTGAACTCTGGCCACCCCACATGTAATCCTTCTAAAAAACACTATCAAAGGCAGTTTTTGGATAGTGTTGTATTGTGACTCATCCCAAGTCAAGCCTATGCTAACCTAATTCTCCCAATTCTGATGGGAAGCAAATTGCCTACCAACAGTACTCAATTGGGAAGGTAGCCCAGTGTCCTGGAAAGAACAGAGGCTTTTGAGCTATATGGATCAAGCTTCCAATCCTGAAGAGCCCGCTCAGTACAGAACCTTTCCCAGTCTTTTGCACTTGCAAAATACACTTGCCTTTCACATGTAAAGCATCCAAATTGTGCACAACTCAAAGTATTAATTAAGCCCAATAATTATGTGTATGATGAATAAAATACTGGTTCTTTTCCATTCTCTATTTGGTTTGTATACAAATGATAGCACTCATTCACTATAACAGTATTCAAGATTAATGGTTAAAAAAAAAAACACATGCTAATGGGCTTGTTTTGTTTACACTGACTATCTCAGAACTGCTGATTTCAGTAAGTTTATTCTTCCAACTAAGGAACAAAGGAGAAATCTCTGAACTTCTGCACTGAAGAAAATGATGGAGGGAGAAGCTACTGCAATTCAGCCTGCTCTTTTAATGCCAGATTATGACACAACTATTAATTATGTGAAACTTATTCCAGCAAGAGCTCTCCAGAGTGACAGACTGTTAATTCTGCTGACCCTGGAACCCAAATCACAAGCAAGTTTAAGGTTGGGAAACCCAGTGAATTTCTGAGGGCTTAGTGGCAGTGGGAAAAATAAAAGAGAGGGCGTATATTTGACAGTAAGGGAGCAAGGGTGGAGGTCTCAGAAATAATAAAATCTTTTCATGGAAGTTCAAGATCTAGCATTGCGGGTAGAACAGAACTTAGTGAGGAAACTTGTCTTATAAATTTTTCATAGACCTTGTGCATGTTTTATCCCTACCCTTATGGAAGTCCATTAGAGTCCCGAAAGCTAAGAGGAAAGAGGGGAAAACAGGCGCATTTATGCTTGATTTTTCCATATGTTTGTTATTCAATAGAAGGACAATGAGTGATGAATCCTATAGCTAATTACCATATACTGGAGAGCTTTTTGGATTTTCTAACCCAGCAATGAAAACATTGCCATTCAAAATAAAAAGGAAAATCAACATTAATACAAGGCTGTTGTGACTTGTCTGAAATTCCCTAATATCCTACATCTACTAAAGAATCCCAACTTTTCACTTGATTGAGATGATCTTAAAATAATAAAATTATTTCTTACTCTGAAAATCAACTTAAATATGTTTACCTGCTAAAACTAAGTATGACTATATGCAACAATAAATGAGCTTAACTTCTGTTATATGCAAAGATTTTGCTAGGAGTTGCAAGGAATAAAAAGACATATAAGTATTTGCTGACTTCAAGGTTCTTAAAATCTACTGAAATATATGATCTAGTGCACAGTGATTATATTACACAATTTTCCATATCCATCCACCAAAATCTTTTTTCCTCCCAGTTTCCCATGTCCTAATCCTTCAAGGTTCAGCTTAAAAACCATGAAAAACTTAGCCTGATATTTTGTCTGAAATAAAAATTCTACCTCCAGTTTCTCAGAGCTCCTTATTTCTATTTTTAAATATTACTTATAATTTCTTATTTTATATTATCACTATACTCTTGGTCACAAAAAGGAGATGACGTATCTTTTATTTGTTAAGGTATGTCCCTTTAAAGCAACTAATCTGAAGGATAAAGAAAGGATCCTTTGGAACTGTCAGGAAACAGGAACAAGTCAATTACAAGGAGGGAAAAATAAAGTTGACCTTAGAGCAACATTCAATTCTAGAAAGCAGTGGAGCAATACCTAAAAATCTTCACGCGGAAAAAAAAAAAAAATAACCCAAGTATTTAATATCCAGCCACAATATTGTTCAAGTAAAAAAGCTAACAGAAAACAGTTTTAAACATTCAAGAATTCAGGGGATATTGTTTCCATGAGTACTTCTTGAGGAACAGCTTCATCCAGCAAAGATGTATTTTTGGAAAGACTATGTAAAAAGATAAGGAGAAAGTTGAATCTACTTATTTATGGAACAAATTTAAATATATGCAAGGATTAAAATGATAGGAGAGACTGTAAATGTTATATATCCTGACCATGGGTGAGAGAGTGAATTAGTATGGTAATTTTCTCACCTCAAAACCAGGGTTAAAAGATATTTTTAATTCTTTAAAATAAGTAATGGAATATAAGTATTTAATAGCTCAAAGTAAAACACTAAGAAAAATGATGTCATTATCTAAAATTAGCTGGAGGAATAAAGAATGGGAGGAATGGGGAGAATAAAGAAGAGTAAAAATACTAATCCCATCATTGATTATAGAGGAGGATCAAATACTGTTTAAACAAATAGGGGAGTTGTTCTAATCTTTTAGAACATAAAAATTATACTATGTCAAGAATACCAACTTTCCAATTATCAGAAGCAACATACACATACATACCCCACAGTAAGCAAAAATAAAGTACAATAGCTAATCGCCAGCCCAGTGTTGATGCTTGGGGCTGGTGCACCGGGATGTCCCAGGGGGAGGGAGTCGGGAGGGGGGGAGGGAGGGGAGGAGGGAGGGGGAGTATGTATAGATCCATGGCGGTTTCATGTTACTGTATGGCAAAACCAACACAATTAAGTAAAGAAAATTGAAAAAAAAAAAGACAGAAAAGCATAATATGAAATAATATACAATTAATATTAAATATATATTCCCTAATAACAGCAACAAGTGGGCAGCATGGTCTGTTTTGCTCACTGCTATGACCCTAGCACCTGGCACAGTGTCTGGCTATTGACTGGCACGAAAAAAAATCTTAAAAGAATAAAATGCATATAGGCTAATCTCATATATTAAAGAAAAATACTTTCAAGTGTCAGCAAGCCACAAAACCCACTTTGTACTATATAGAGGAATAATACCTAAAATCAATTCTTCAGAAACTTTGATATGGAAGACCAAGCAAATGCAAGCAAAAGGAGAACAAACGTCATTATTGTAATAATAGTCAAGGTTGAATTCAAGGCAAACAAATGTTCTTAAAAGAGAACTGTCCCTACAAGTAATGAAATGGATTTTTAACAAATTATGTATTAATGAGCTTCCCCAGTGGTGCTAGTGGTAAAGAACCTGCCTGCCACTGCAGGAGGCATAACAGACGCTGGTTCAATTCCCTGATTGGGAAGATCCCCTGGAGGAGGGCATGGCAACCTACTCCAGTGCTTTTGCCTGGAGAATCCCACGGACAGAGCCTGGGGAGTTACAGTCCAGAGAGGCACGAAAGTCCAGCATGACTGAAGCGATTTTGCACAGATGCATGTATTAATAGATTAAAGAGCTAAGATTAGATAGACACTAAAGAACAGAGTAGCAGCATTCATAAATTTAAACACATGATAATTGAGACAGACCAAAGTAAAACTCTAAAATGGAACTTTTCTTTTTACTAGTGGCCATAGAACATTCACAAAAATTTACTTACTTTTGGTTACACACAAAACATAGGTAAAATCAAAACAGGAGGAAGAGTTAAGGCAACAGTCTCTGATCACATAATGAAAAAACTAGAAATTAATAATGAAACTGGAAAACAACATCTAATATTTTAAAGTACTCTTACATATTGTTGTTGTTTAGTTGCTAAGTCATGTCTGACCCTTGAGACTTCATGGACTGTAGCCCGCTAGGCTCCTTCTGTCCATGGGAATTTCCAGGCAAGAATACTGGAGCAGGTTACCATTCATTTCCTCATCCAGAGGATCTTCAGGACTGAACGATCAAACCTGCAACTCCTGCACTGCAGGTGGATTCTTTACCACTGAGCCACCTGGGAAGCCCATTTACTCTTACATATTTCTTCAGTCAAAAAAGAGATCAATACCCAAATTACACTGTACATCAAAACCACAGTGAAAATACACTGCTTCAGAGGCTATGGGACATAGCTGAGACACTGTTTAAAGAAATGTCATCACGTTAAATATTCACATAAGGAAACAAGTAAGGAAGATAAATGAATTAAGCATCTATATTTAGATTTTAGCTAAAAGGTTAACAAAAGCAGAAGGAAAACCATTTGAATAATCAAAACAAAAACTAATTAATTATAAAGAAAATGACAGGAATAGTAAATACATACAAAAGCAGAATTTTGAAAAATAAAATAATATAAATGCATGAATACACTTTTAGCTGCCAGGATTTCTTGGCACCTTGGCACTTGGGAAAAAATAATTTTTTGTTGTAGGTGCTACTCTGTTCATTATATTGAGCAGCATCTCTGGCCACTACTTACTAGATGCCAGCAGCCGCTGCCCTCAGCCCTTTGTAACAACCAAAATTGTCTGTGGACACTGCCAATTGTCCCCTTGGGCTGGGCATTGTCAAAATTGCCCCAGCTGAAACCACTGAACGAGTACAATCAAAAATAAAGAGAAAAAGTTCAAATGCCTAATATAACAAATGATAAGGAAGAAATGATTGGTTAGAGAAAATAAAAGAATGAAAAGATACCATTTTATTAAACTCTGCAAATTAATATGAAGCATGGATAAAATTGATAATATTATAGAAATATCAAATTAACAAAAATAGAAAAATCTAAGACATGGCTTTCCAAAGAACACAGAAAGTTGTCAAAAATCTAACCATCTAAAGAATTATTTGATCCCTCTCATTTAAGCACTGTTCCATTCTTTAGCATACATTTGGCCATATAATTGGATAAGAGAAAAAAAATTAGAAAAACATTAAGGGGATAAAACAAGTACTTTTATTTAGATGATGCTTTGCAAGTGATACAATTGAACAACTTAAAGAAAGGCAAGGTTTACTGAGCAACTATTGAAAACAATGAGACTTTATAAATTGGCTTAGTATAAAATTACCATGCAGAAATCATTATCCTTTATGAATACCAATAATCTCCAACATAAGAGATCAATGGGTAAAAGATACAAAATATTTAGGAATAATATTTATAATAAATTTTCATAAAACAAAAAGAATAAAATAACAGAAAATTTGAGAAAATTTAAAAACTGATTCTGTAATTCGTATAGAAAAATAAGTCAGAAGGAATAGGACAATCATGAAAAAGATTAATTTGGCAGGGGAGAAGGAAAAAACAAACTTATGATACTAAAAAACAATAGAAAGCTACAATATTTATATCAGTGTGGTGAAAGTGAAAGTCGCTCAGTCGGGTATGACTCTTTACAACCCCATGAACTATACAGTCCATGGAATTCTCTAGGCCAGAATACTGGATTGGGTAGCCTTTCCCTTCTTCAGCAGATCTCTCCAACCCAGGGATCAAACCCAGGTTTACTGCATTGTGGGTGGATTCTTTACCAGTTGAGCCACAAGGGGCATTTGCAGGGGCAGGGGTGGGGTGGGGGTGGTTAGCCTATCCCTTCTTCAAGGGATCTTCTTAACCCAGGAATCGAACTGGGGTCTCCTGTTTGCAGATGGATTCTTTACCAACTGAGATATCAGGGAAGCCCATCAGTGTGGTACTGGGACTCAAATAAACAGTCAGAACAATGAGACAGTGGTAGAAGCACAGAAATTCAAACAAGTAAAAATTTGTTTCTAATACGACATTTAATATGACGGGAGAAAAGACAGATTTTATTTAAGAAACTGTGTTGAAACATCTGGGCTGCATTATGGTAAAAAAACTTTTCTTGGGTTAAATTCCAAGTACACCAGATTTAAGTATAAAATTTTAAACCATAAAATCTACGTTAGGCATTTTTAATGAACTTAAATGACATTGGAATGATGCAGTTATTCTCAGTATGATTTTTATAAATCTTGGAAGTTATAAAAGAGAGATATGTTAACTTTATGTTGTTGAATCTGTCAAATATTTAGTATATGTGAAAATACAAACATTTCTGTGTTACAAAAAGCACCAAAAACTGAGTCAAAAGTTAAAAGGCTTTCTCAAGGACTAATTTTCCTAATATATAAAGAGTTCATTTAGAATAAGTAAAAGGCTGATAGAAATACCAAGGGTAAAGAGAGGTGTTAGTAAAGCTGTGGAAAAATTGACAGTGTCATGTATTGTTTTAGGGTGTATAAATCTCTACTCCATGCATGGAGGTCAATTTGGCAATACCTAGCAAACACACAAATGTTTACTTTCCATTTCACTTCTAGGAATTTACTCTATAGATAAACTCTAAAATGAGGACAGATATTTGTATTAAAATGTATCATTATTTTTTATATTACAGAAAATGAAGTAAACCTTCACCAATATGAGACAGATAAAACCACATATGGCAAAGTCTATGATGCAATACCACAAGATTTTAAAAGTACAGAAACTTCTGGTGTACTGATGCAGAATAATCTCTAAGAAATACAGTTAAATAGAAAGAGCAAAATGGAGTGATAATGTGAAGCGTGTCTCTCTTTTGAAGAGACTCTGAAATAAATAAACAAATCTGCTTATACATGGGAAAGAAAAACAACAACGTCCAGACTACACACAGAAGATTGTAACAGTGGAAGCTTATAAGAAAGAGTGGCGGGAGACAGATGGAAAGAAGATTTTAAATAAACAGTAAATGCTGTTAAGTAAATACTGTTTCATAGCTTATGGTTTTTGGTTAAATGAATACACTGTCTCTTCAAAAGAGAATAAATCATTTGGTAAAGTATTGACAAAAGTCTGGTTTGATAAATGTGAGAGAAGAATGCACATAAGATCAGTTCAGTTGTCGATCAGTCGTGTCCGACTCTTTGCGACACCATGAATGGCAACACGCCAGGCCTCCCTGTCCATCACCAACTCCCAGAGTCCACCCAAACCCATGTCCGTCGAGTCGGTGATGCCATCCAGCCATCTCATCTTTTGTTGTCCCCTTCTCCTCCTGCCTCTAATCCTTCCCAGCATCTAGGTCTTTTCCAATGAGTCAACTCTTTGCATGAGTTCGCAATGAATCAACTCTTCGCAATAAGATCAAATGAAGTCAAAACAAATCCTGATTTTAAAATCCAGAATCCAAGACTAAATGATTCATTTTTCTAATTAAAATGGATGTTCCAGATAAATTCAAAAGACAGAGTTATCAGTATAGTTTTACTGTATTGATCCAGAGCGCTACATGTCTGAGTTTTCCTGAACCAAATGGTTATCTTCTCCACATAGACAGAACACTATCTCCCAAACAAATCAACATTTTTCTGTTTTGAAGACTCTAATTCTTAGATTCCTTTGTGATGCCCTTTTCTGCTCACTAAGTGAAAATCACCCCAAATACTGAAACAGGTAATAACTACATATTTGATCAAGCACAACTTACTATTTATTTAGCAAACATTTATTGGCTCTCAATTACATGTCACATAGAAAGTAAGACCCTGAAAGAGAAAGATGAAAAGATATGCTCCCTTAAGGGACCATGGAAGGAAGGACCATGGAAGAAATTCATAAAAGAATGAAATGGCAGTATTTAATGCAATTTGATCTGTGTTACAACAGTAATAGGTTTCCCTGGTGGCTCAGTGCTAAAGAATCTGCCTGCCAGTGCAGGAGATGCAGGTTTGTCCCTGGGTTGGGAAGATCCTCTGAGAAGGAAATGGCAACCCACTCCAGTATTCTTGCCTGGGAAATCCCACGGACAGAGGAGCCTGGCAGGCTACAGTCCCTGGGGTCGCAAAAGACTCAGACATGACTTAGTGACTAAACAACAACAACAAATAGCAGTAGTCAGGAACAAGCACAGTAGGACGCTGAGGAGAGAGTCATTAACAATTCTTGAAGATGTAGAAAGGGCTTCACAAACTGGAGGTAATTCTACCTCTGCCAGACTTAATGTTAGAATGACAGCCAAGCCCTTGCTTTGAGGTGCTGAAATACAAAAATATTTAATAAATATATAATACAAAATGTGTGATTAGTGTGACCAATGAAGTCTGGACTTCATGGTTTGATATTTCCATTTCATATCCACTTTAATCATCAACTTTCAATAAACTGACTTAGTGACTGTGGCAACAGTCATCAAAGCCAAAACATTAGGTATCTGGGAGAATTTATGTCCAAGACTCTAGAATTCACAATCTGGAATTTTCTAATGAATCTCATCTCCTTAGAAAAGTCCATATTTTTAATACCTTCATAACATAAACACAATTTCAAAACATCTAGCAGAGATTATAGCTTTAGTTTTCAAAAGCATGCCCCCAAAAAGCATTGCTCCAGTGCTCCAACACAAGGTAAATACTCATGAATTAAAAACATGAATATCATCATTTATCTTCATAGAATAATAATTACCAGCATGAGTTTACAAAAATCATCAACAAGAGAATCACTGTGACTATAACTGACATCAATAACCAGTTTTCAAAACAGTACAAGGGAAATAATTCACCTTTAACATAAATGGGGGATTCCCTGGTAGCCCAGTGCAGGAGACGTGGGTTTGAGCCTGAGGTTGGGAAAATCCCCTGGAGAAGGAAAAGGCAACCCACTTCAATATCCCTGCCTGGGAAATCCCATGGACAGAGGAGCCTGGCAGGCTATTGTCCATAGGGTTGCAAAAGAGGACTTAGTGACTAAACAACAACAACATAAATGGAGCGAATACAATTGCATAATATGGGGCAAATACATAAAAGAATCAAATTCTTTTTTATACTGGATCTTCAGGGACTCACCACCAAGTATAATCAATGTAAATAAATACAAATTATGCTGAATCCTGCAGTGCTGCCCACGGAGTTCTGAAAGTCTGAATATATTGTAGATGGAGACATACTTTCCTTGACTACAGGTTTTAAGAACTCATTTCTCAGATATTATGACAGCCTTTTCTATGTAGGTCTTGATTCTATTTGATGCAAGTGTTAAAGTGATAAGGAAACCTAAAGCAACTGTAAACAAACAAAACATGTTGAGGAGACTTAGTGAGGTGAGGGTATGAAGAGGAATGCTGACAAGAGCTGCTTGCTTAATCCTGTAGGCACATTTCCAGTCTAATCCCAAATGCTCAACAAGCAGATTTACTAATTTGGCATCCACCAAAAGACTTCAGCACTGAATAATTGTTTCTTCCTTGTAAAGTATTAAATTTGCAAGTTATTTTGTCTTTCAGTCTAACTACAAAAACATTCATTCAGAGGCTATTAGTTTAAAGGTTATTGTATTTTGTAGTTATCCATGCATGCAATCAGATTTAGCTCAATGGACTCTGCTCACCTTACAAGTATGCATACAATAGTACTTAAAGGTCAGCCAACTTTCACTCTGTCAAAACAGCAGAAGGAGAGAATACCAGCAATGTGGATCTGTATTATGGCAGATTTTGCTGACAGCTTTCTAAAATCCACACTAGAGATTAGAAGCAGGAGCAAAACAGCTCGAGGTCAAGAATTTAATGAATGCTTCCATTACATGTTTATGGAATCTAAAATATTTAATGAAGAATGTATGAAAATCTGAAGATATTAAATCTGGGAAGGGCTCAGGGAAGAGTCAACAACTCTGTGTATCTTAGTGGAAAAACTAAGACCAAATGAGAGATGTGAATTTTGGTTCTAAATAAGACCTTACCAATTATGAGGGATGTTGAAGAATGGAAAATATTCAGCTTCTGAAAGTAGAATTTCTGCTATATTGGTAAAGCAGATGATAGATTAATACTTAAAGATGGTATTTATAAGGACATATACTTTGCTAAGGTATTTAATTATCTGACTCTTCTAGACTGTCTCTTTATCTATGATCAGTCATGAAAATTCTCAGGAAGGGATAAACAGCTGAGCATTTTTTTTTTTTTTAGGTTTCATACTACCTGGTATCAATGCAGCCAAATTATCAACATAACTTTCCTAGAGGAAAGATTCCACCCAACCGTTAGGTATGATATACAGATTCAAAAGGGGTTGATATAAAAATCACAAATGTGAAATTAATAAAGATCCATTAGAAACCTAGACATGTTTAACATGTACACTAACATTGAAACGCTGTCTTAGAGAACAACCTGGATAATGCTCAAATGTGTCCTAGGAAGCGATTTTAAGATGTATAGACATGGCTCAATAAGGAAGTTTTCTCCATGCAACTGTTTTCACCAAGCCTAACATCTTCAAGTTACCTGAATTTAGGAAGTATCACTGTTCATGTTGCACAGGTATTAACACTGAATATACTTATCACATTCTTTGGCATGTGGCTTAAAGCTATCCTAAATATTTCAGATAGTTAAGCCTTAAAGTTATCCAATCATTTCCCTTTAGTTTTCTTTAAAAGCCTTCTGGGCTAACAGTAATTTTAAAACCTTCACAGAGTAATTTTTTAGAGGGCATAGCATCTTTCATAATGTAAATAAACTGGTCTATCATCAAGTCCTAACTAGTTGATGAATCATGTTTACTATTGCCACTTTTCACCTACCATTAAAATTGGTGATTATTTATTGGTTAGCCAAGAATTTTCAATACTTCAGTTTTAATAGCCATTCTGCAGTTAACATGACACTTGGTTATCAAATGCACGATAAATCAGTCCACCATGGCTAAAATGGAATTGTTCTAATTATTAAATTATGAATGTTGTAGCATTTTTTATTGTATAGTCTATATAGATGCAGCACACTGTATAACTGTAATTATAATCATGAGCTCTTTGAAAGAGGGTATGTGAAATAACCTTCATGGTCCTTAGCAGAGTCTTCGCGAAGAGGATGTTCATTAATTGCCAGCTGAACTAATAAAACACTATCATAGAAAACTCCACTGTGAATCAAGTATTCTGTTTTTAAAAGTTTCCTGTAATTATACTTACATACAACACTGTATGTAGCAGATACTCAATAAACATATGTGAGAAAAGATTGTTCAAATAATAGCTACGAACCCAATTTGTATTATAGTACAATTTCCTGACTCAGCCCTTCTATACTATTTAAAATATAGCCATGCACTAAGTCGGTTTCTCTACACTTCATGAACAGTGGGAAGGGTCAGGAATATTATCTTTAGATATGCAATACAGACACCTTAGGAACAGAGGATTTTTTTTTTTCAACACATGGAAAGAATCTGGTTCTTATTAATGACTTTTTGAAAACTCCAGCTTTCATTGCTAGGGAATAAAGATTAATTTGGGTGTGCTTGAAAAGACATTATTTGCTGATTCTTTTGAGGAGTTGAAACTACTTCAACATATAGTATCTTCAGGATGGAAAAAACAAACTTCTTTTTCTAACTATACTATTATTACAAAAACAGGACAGGTATATGAGGTGACCTTCTCAGTGCTATCTGAAAACTGAGGCAAACATTTTAACCCATATTCTATCTATTCATATATGGCATTGACCAAAGGCAATTTGGGGCTCCTTTCAAGCAGTTTGCATCAGAAACCATTGATGGCGTGATTGCCTTTGCTGTAATACAAAAAGGACCCAACCAGTGAAAAGCTGGAGTTCAACCAGAGCAGGAGGATATTTTAGACATGTCTTTTAAAAATGTATTTTAAAAACAGCATTATTATTGATTCATATATTTATACTCAATTTTCCACTGTTCTTAGTACTCAACTTGTATACCCAAGTGGATAATCTAAAACACTGAGAATTCAAATAATATTTATATTAAATCTGGATTTAAATCTGACACATAAAATAATTTTTCAGGGGATGCCAAAATGTGCCTATCTATTTTGTTTTATTCTGATAACCTTTAAAATATGATTCTGTGGCCATGAATATGCACATTTGAGCATGGGAAAAATTTCATAGAAATATGCTTCTGATTGTGGACTGTACTATAGCATTAAATATATATTGGTAAATAGCCTCACAGAAAAAAAGTGAGTCAAGATTCTGATGGCTTTGACATAAGTTACAGTTAGGACAAAAACAAAGCAATTGAGCACCTTCATACTTGGTCACCAGAGGACATCCTCAAGAGAAAATCATGCATAAATGATTTTTCATAAATAAATATTATTAAGTATTACATAAGTTAAATTGCCAAGAAGTCATGGGACCAGATGCATGATCTTAGCTTTCTGAATGTTGAAAGGAAGTGAAAGTGATGTCACTCAGTCCTATCTAACTCTTTGCAACGTCATGGTCTGTAGCTCATCAAGCTCCTCTGTACATGGGAGTTACGAGGCAAGAATACTGGAGTACGTTGCCATTTCCTTCTCCAGGAGATATTCCCAACCGAGGGATTGAACCCGGATCTCCCACATTGTAAGCAGACGCTTTACAGTCTAAGCCACGACGGAAGTTGAGCTTTAAGTCAATTTTTTCACTCTCCTCTTTCACTTTCATCAAGGGACTCTTTAGTTCTTCTTCACTTTCTGCCATATGTGTGGTGTCATCTGCATATCTGAGGTTATTGATACTTCTCCTGGCAATCTTGATTCCAGCTTATGCTTCTTCCAGCCCAGAGTTTCTCATGATGTACTCTGCATATAAGTTAAATAAGCAGGGTGACAATATATAGCCTTGATATACTCCTTTTCCTACTTGGAACCAGTCTGTTATTCCATGTCCAGTTCTAACTGTTGCTTCCTGACTTGTATACAGATTTCTCAAAAGGCAGGCCAGGTGGTTTAGAATTTCCATCTCTTGAAGAATTTTCCATAGTTTATTGTGGTCCACACAATTAAAGGCTTTGGCATAGTCAATAAAGCAAAAATAGATGTTTTTTTGGAACTCTCTTGCTGTTTTGATAATCCAGCTGATGTTGGCAGTTTGTTCCCTAGTTCCTCTGCCTTCTCTAATATCAGCTTGAACATCTGGAAGTTCATAGTTCACAAAAGGCTGAAGCCTGGCTTGGAGAATTTCGACATTTCTTTACCAGCATGTGAGATGAGTGCAATTGTGTGGTAGTTTGGGCATTCTTTGGCATTGCCTTTCATTGGGATTGGAATGAAAACTGACCTTTTACAATCCTGTGGCCACTGCTGAGTTTTCCTAAGTTGCTGGCATATTGGGTGCAGCACTTTCACAGCATCATCTTTTAGGATTTGAAATAGCTCAACTGGAATTCCATCACTTCCACTAGCTTTGTTTGTAGTGATGCTTCCTAATGCTCACTTGACTTTGCATTCCAGGATGTCTGGGTCTAGGTGAGTGATCATGCCATCATGGTTATCTGGGTCATAAAAATGTGTGTGTGTGTGTAGTTCTTCTGTGTATTCTTCCAACCTCTTCTTAATATCTTCTGCTTCTGTTAAGTCCATATCATTTCTGTCCTTTATCGAGCCCATCTTTGCATGAAATGTTCCCTTGGTATCTCTAATTTTCTTGATGAGATCTCTAGTCTTTCCCATTCTGTTGTTTTCCTCTATTTCTCTGCATTGATCACTGAGGAAGGCTTTCTCATCTCTCCTTGCTATTCTTTGGAACCCTGCATTCACATGGGTATATCTTTCCAATTCTCCTTTGCTTTTTGCTTCTCTTCTTTTCACAGCTATGTGTAAGGCCTCCTCAGACAGCTATTTTGCTTTTTTGCATTTCTTTTCCATGGGGATGGTCTCGATCCCTGTCTCTACTACAATGTCACGAACTTCCATCCATAGTTCATCAGGCACTCTATCTATCAGGTCTAGTCCCTTTAATCTATCTCTCACTTTCACTGTATAATCATAAGGGATTTAATTTAGGTCATATCTGAATGGTCTAGTGGTTTTCCCTACTTTCTTAAATTTAAGTCTGAATTTGGCAATAAGGAGTGCATGATCTGAGCCACAGTCAGCTCCCAGTCTTGTTTTTGCTGATTATATGCTACTGCTGCTAAGTCGCTTCAGTCATGTCTGACTCTGCGTGACACCATAGATGGCAGCCCACCAGACTCCTCCATCCCTGGGATTCTCCAGGCAAGAATACTGGAGTGAGTTGCCATTTCCTTCTCCAATGCATGCATGCATGCTAAGTTGTTTCAGTCATGTCCTACTCTGTGCGACCCTATAGACAGAAGCCCACCAGGCTCCTCTGTCCACAGGATTCTTTAGGCAAGAATACTGTAGTGGGTTGCCATTTCCTTCTCCATCTCTGTCTTTGGCTGCAAAGAATATAATCAATCTGATTTCAGTGTTGGCCATCTGGAGATGTCCACGTGTAGAGTCTTCTCTTGTGTTGTTGGAAGAGGGTGTTTGCTATGACCAGTGGGTTCTCTTGGCAAAACTCTATTAGCCTTTGCCCTGCTTCATTCTGTACTTCAAGGCCAAATTTTCCTGTTACTCCAGATGTTACTTGACTTCCTACTTTTGCATTCCAGTCTTTTTCCTTTCAGTCTTTTTTGGGTGTTAGTTGTCAAAGGTCTTGTAGGTCTTCATAGAATCATTCAACTTCAGCTTCTTCAGCATTACTGGCTGGGGCATAAACTGGGATTACCGTGATATTGAATGGTTTGCATTGGAAACGAACAGAGATCATTCTGTCATTTTTGATACTGCATCTAAGTACTGCATTTTGGACTCTTTTGTTGACTATGATAGCTACCCCATTTCTTCTAAGGGATTCCTGCCGACAGTAGTAGATATAATGGTCATCTGAGTTAAATTCACCCATTCTAGTCCATTTTAGTTTGCTGATTCCTAAAATGTCAGTGTTCACTCTTGTCATCACCTGTTTGACCACTTACAATTTGCCTTGATTCATGGACCTAACATTCCATGTTCCTATACAATATTGCTCTTTACAGCATCGGACTTTACTTCCATCACCAGTCATATCCACAACTGGGTGTTGTATTTGCTATGGCTCCATCTCTTCATTTTTTCTGGAGTTACTTCTCCACTGATCTCCAGTAGCATATTGGGCATCTACTGACCTGGGGAGTTCATCTTTCAGTATTCTTTTTGCCTTTTCATACTATTCATGGAGTTCTCAAGGCAAGAATACAGAAGTGGTTTGCCATTCCCTTCTCCAGTGGACCACATTCTTCTCCAGTGATGGCATCCAGTCACATCACTTCATGGCAAACAGATGGGGGATACAGTGGAAACAGTGGCTGACTTTATTTTGCGGGCTCCAAAATCACTGCAGATGGTGACTGCAGCCATGAAATTAAAACATGCTTACTCCTTGGAAAGACAGCTATGACCAACCTAGATAGCATATTAAAAAGCAGAGACATTGCTTTACCAACAAAGGTCTATCTAGTCAAAGCTATGGTTTTTCCAGTAGTCATGTATGGATGTGAGAGTTGGACCATAAAGAAAGCTGAGCATCAAAGAATTGATGCTTTTGAACTGTGGTGTTGGAGAAGACTCTTGAGAGTCCCTTGGACTGCAAGGAGATCCATCAGTCCATTCTAAAGGATATATCAGTCCCAAGTGTTCATTGGAAGGACTGATGTTAAAGCTGAAGCTCCAATACTTTGGCCACTTGACACAAAGAACTGACTCATTGGAAAGGACTCTGATGCTGGGAAAGACTGAAGGCAGGAGGAAAAGGGGATGACAGAGGATTAGATGGTTGGATGACATCACTGACTCAATGGACTTGAGTTTGAGTAAACTCCAGGAGTTGGTGATGGACAGGGAAGCCTGGTGTGCTGCAGTCCACGGAATCACAAAGAAATGGACATGACTGAGCGACTGAACTGAACTGAATTGAAGTTAAATTAAAAAGTCTATTTTGTGCCTCAAAATTCTGTTCATACTTTATACATTTAATTAATGAGAATAATGTTCTCACATTAATTCAGTGGGATTTCCCAGGCAGGAATACTGGAGTGGGTTGCCATTTCCTTCTCCAGGTGATCTTCCTATCCTAGGGATCTAACCTGAGTCTGCTACTTGACAGAGTAATTCTTTACCACTGAGCCATCTGAGAAGTTATATATTTAAAGTATAAAACATGATGATTTGACATAAATATATATATTGAAGTGATAAATACAGTCACACTAATTATCAAATCTCCTTGCATAATTCTTGTGTGATGAGAGCACCTGAAATCTACACTCTCACCTTCTTTCCTCTCTCTTAGAGCAGTATGTGCTCCGTGAAAATACTGCCGTTGATTGTACTGTCTGGTACTGTGTACTCTGATTCTGCTGGAGAGTAAGTTGTGTTTCTTAGTCATAATTATGCTGTATATTGCCTTAAATCTACTGTACTATTACATCCCTAAATTTGACTGTTACATAGGAGTATCAGTTGATTCAACAACTTTGAAAATATATTTGACACTTTCTACTAAAACTAAACATATATCAGCTACTGACCCAGAAATTCTATTCCTATGCAAATTCCAAGGATAAGTGACTATACATGCTCACCAAAAAACCATGACTAGAATGTTCAAGTAGCAGCTTAACCACAATATCCCCAAACTGGAACTAACTCAAATGTCTATCATCAGGAGAACAGATAAACAAATTGTGATATATTAAAACAAAGGAATATTACATAATAATAAAATGAATTAACTACAGATAAACTAATTTACATGGGAAATTTCCATATTTTAACTTTTACTGTGAATCTAAAGCTGCTTTACAAACAAAAACTTAAATTGAAAAAGGAAACCAAAAAAACACACAAAACATAATAATCTCAGAAACATCAGTTTGAACTAAAAAAGAGAGATATAAATGAACACATATAGTATAAATCTATTTATATGAAGTTCACGAAAAAACAAGAACAATTTGTATGCTAAAAAAATTCAGAGTGGTTGTTATTAATTTTTGGTAGGGAGTTTGTGAAACAACACTAGAAATACTTCTGGAGTGATGGATACATTTCCTGTTATCAGCATAGTTGCTACACAGGAGTTTTTACACTTAAGCTTTGAGCATTCAAATATAAGAGCATATAGCGATTTAGGTGAGTCTGTATCAGGACTTCCCTGGTGGCTCAGACAGTAAAGCATCTGCCTACAATGCAGAGACCCAGGTTTGATCCCTGGGTTGGGAAGGTCTTCTGGAGAAGGAAATGGCAACCCACTCCAGTACTCTTGTCTGGAAAATCCCATGGTCAGAGGAGCCTGGTAGGCGAGGAGTTATGTAAAGTCAGAGACCACCACCATGGATCTTTTTTTTTTTTTTTATTTTTAATTGTTAATGTGGAGATAGTGGTTTCTGGTTCCCAGGTGGCTCAGCAGTAAAGAGTCTGCCTGCCTAGCAGGAAATGTAGGTTTGATCCTTGTGTTGGGAAGATCCACTGGAGAAGGACATGGCAACCCACTCCAGTATTCTTGCCTGGAGAATCCCTATAGACAGAGGAGCCTGGCAGGCTACAGTCTGTGGGGTCGAAAAAGAGTCAGACATGATAGTGACTAAGCAACAACACAGTTGTTTCACAATGTTGCATTAGTTTCTGCTGTACAGCCCAGTTAATCATCTATACCTATACATATCCCATCCTTTTTGGATTTATTCGCCATTTAGGTCACCACAGTTTCTATTTTCTATACCTGGCACAATAGCAGGCACACATTATTTCATCATTAAATGTTTTAGAATAATGCCTTCATGAGTTTATAAAAAGAAGAAAGAACTATTTACCATTACAATCAATAAGTACAACTTAGATTTATCTCCCCTTTATAGAGTTTCTTAAATACACTTACCAGGCTTTATTCACTACCACAAATAACAACCTATGACATGTATGATGTCTTCTAAATGGAAAAAGTAAGAGGATTTAATAATATCATACTGCCCCTATTATTCTCAAGAGAGATCAAGTTTAACCTACAGAGAAAACAGTTAAAAAGATAAATCTATCTTCAAAATCATGAAATTATATACTTTATAATGGGAATTTTTATCAAATATTCCCTAGATCCAAAATAAGCAAATCAGAGATATTTTACAAGCAGCCAAGAAAGACATTAACAGGATGATGAAACACATAAGCTCTTAAGAAAGGATATGGTATTTCCAACTCTAGAATGACAGAGGGAATAAAATATATGTATATCTAGGTTAGGTGCCTTTAACTAGAATCAATGGCTCTGTCAAGGTACCTTTTATTGCCAAGAATTTCAGAAATAATTGCTTGTCTCTAAGTAACACAATGATCATCTTAATTTGATGTCAGCCATGGCAAAAATTGTGAGTGTATAATTAGGAAAAATATCCTGAAAACTACTACTTAATTCATATAAGACACATATCTCAATGAAACTGAAAAGAAAAAGAATACAAGAAAGATTAATGCTAATAAAAAGCATTACCTCAAGTGTGATTCTCATGTTATCGCATTCCTAACATTGCTCACATCATACCCTCAAGGAATTGATTTGTTCTTAATGCCAAGGAAAGCAACAAAAATGAACTAAATCCTACTGACAAGCTAGTTGTTTAGTAAATATTTTAGTAGCATAAATCTAATCGCTTGAAAATGTATGTATGAATTGGTCAATAAACTCAGAGATAATTTCTGACCAATGACATATAAAATATATCAAAAAACCATCTGATCCCCTAACTTTTTCATTGAAGGTAAAATATAACCTGACTCTGGATAAAAAGATACGATTTGAATTCCCAGAGCTTCTGGAACTTAAAATCATCCTTCTAATACTCTTAACCTCCAAAAGAGGTTAATAGTTTTGAGAGCAGATAGATCATTTTATTGATCCTGGACTTTGCTTCCAGACAAGGAACAAATCTTATGGAAGAAAAGGGAAAGAGGAAATAAGACAATATTGACAAATTATGAGTCCTGGCAAAAGAAATATAAATTACATATGATTAATAAAAATGTGGCAATGCAGGAGGGAAAAAAAGGAAGAAAGAAGGAACAAGAAAAGGAATTACTCAATTTAGCTTTTTTGTTGTTTAGTCACTAAGCCATGACTCTTTTGTAATCCCAAGGACTGTAGCCTGCCAGGCTCCTCTGTCCATGGGATTTCTCAGGCCATAATCCTGGAGTGGGTTGCCATTTCCTTCTTCAGGGGATCTTCCTGACCCAGGGATTGAATCTACGTCTCCCACATTGGCAGGTGGATTCTTTACCACTGAGCCACCAGGGAAGTCCTAATTTAGCCTTAGCCGATAGAAACAACCCAAGACTTTGAGGGAATTAGGATGTTCTATTGATGTGTCTGGAAATATTAATATAAACTAGAATCAATATAGCAATATTTAAATTAATAAAAAAGAATTGGAAAAAAAAAAGGTCAGGTGTGGCTAAAGGCTGAGTTTGAAAGAGATGAGGTGGTCGTGTTCAGTTGTGTTTGACTCTTTGCAACCCCATGTACTGTAGCCTGCCAGGATCCCCTGTCCATGGGATGCTCCAGGCAAGAAATACTGGAGTGGGTTGCCATTTCCTTCTCCAGGGAATCTTCCCGACCCAGGGATTGAATCTGCGTCTCCTGTACTGGCAGGCGGATTCTTTACCACTGAGCCACCAGGGAAGCCCAGAAGAAAAGATGGTGTCACTTAAATTATATACTGAGCCCTACCATTTCATTTATTCTTTGATAGGTAAGAAATGGATTTATTTAGAGAGAAACACACTCCACAGATTGTGGGCCCCTATCATTGCATATTAACCAGATAAAGCTTTAAGTTTTCTTGAAATTAGCAGCATAAAAAAATGCAGGAAATTTTTCTCAAAGAATTACAGCTAGGAAAATTACTCACTTTATAAAGGGAACAAATCATGTATAATATTTGTTATTCATTTACACCTGTTTAAAAACAGCCATATATAATATCACCATAGTATTACAATGGATTTTTGTAAAAAAAAAATAGGTGTTCAAATTACATGTGTATTACTCCTATTTTCAATACAGTGATAGACAGTGATATTTGATAAGTTTATCACTCAAGATAATCACAGAAGCCTTTTAGGAAACATATACAGAGAATAACTACATAAGTTATGATGCCAGACTAGCAATACTCTATAATTTACTTTTGAAGTCAAAATACCTGATTCCACTAATAGGCAAAAGCCAAGATTCTCGAGCTAATATATAAACATGAAAAGATCAAGTTGGAAGATATTAAATGTTTACATTTAAATATAGACTTAAACTTATCTAAGAGTTTACACTATGAAAACTTTAACAATTCAATCAAAGGAAGCTAAAACAAGTAAACAAGTGAATGCTCTTATGATTTGGTTTCAATAATATACCTAATATTTGGAATATTAGGTAATATTCTACAATACAATTTTCCTAAACTTCTACTGAAATTATATCAGGTCACCGCCTAGGATAGAAGAGAAGTATTACTGTGAAGTGTAAGAACTTGAACTCAAGAGTCACAAGAATAGGATATGAATTGTGATTCCACCACATACCAACTGTAAGAACTTGGGAAATTTCTTTATCTGTAGATGCCTTGATTTCCTTATCTCTGAAACAGAAGTTAATAAATTTCCATAACAGGTTATAGTAAGGATTAGAGGAAATAATACAAACAGAGCATTTATCAACCTGCTGGACACACTGTATGTGACTTCACTAGAGGGTTATTTTTGTTAAAGTAATAAAAATTAAAATTATTAATATTATGCACACTGTGAACTTTTTCCAATTACTATTTTTCAGGAAAAGTCAATAAATAGGTCTAAGAGTGAGGTATACATATTAAAATTAGAATCAGAGGAGAGAAAGCATTTCTGAGTTTTACTACTAGATGCTTTCTAAGTTGATTGATAGGGGCAAAAATGATTATTGTACTCAGGAAAGTTGGAATCATCAATGCACTAAGGTAATAATGTTGGTGTGTATATCACAGCATAAGTTTTTACAATGAATTAAATTCACATTTAATGTGATAAAATAAAAGCCCTCTTGGATTCAAATTGGATTCTGTCTTACATATCAAAGATAGGCACAACTTGATTTCCCACCTCGATGAATCATCAAAGGCAAACTTAATTTAGTTGTTTAAAAGCAATCATTAATTATATTTTCCAAGGACTAGAGTTATACTTTCCTCATTTCTGACTCCCAGTTTTTTTAAAAAAAGAGAGAAACCTGTTACATTTAATCTAAACACAGCCAAGCACATACATTGTTTCCTGAAGAGGTGCATACTAAGCCTATGGAACCTCTCCATTGGCCATTAAAGTCCTTCTTGGAGTAATACAGCATCTAATGAGTACACCCACCTGGAGGAGTCTGTTTGTTATTCTACAGCAAGGTAAAAACAGCTAATTTAATGAGATTTATAGAGCTTTATGACATGAATTCTGGTCGGGAGAGAAACTACACATCACTGCTATGGCTTGTCTGGTTGTGCTATACCAGATGATGAATTCATTGTCATACATATTCAAATTCAGGCCAGAGAATAGTGAACCCAGCTAGTTGGTTCTCGCGCTGTCTTCTATCATAATGGTATCCAACTAGCTACAATAAGACAGAGTCTTTGTGACTGAGTCTTTCCTTTGGTTTCCAACTCGCTTTAAACATTGAGATAATGTTATGATATTTAAATAACTAAAGCTCTTAACAATCTAACTAAATATACACTGTTCTTTGTTCTTTTACAGAGAGACTATCTGTAAGGAGGAGAAAGCCTGTGGTATTTTTGCAATAATTTATCCTCACTGATTTCTACACTCTATTCAAATTTCATGTTGCATTTACTCATACACACACACAGACACAGACATACACACAGAAACCTATAGCTAACAGACTTGATATATGTAGACAGTTGTATTACAATTATAAATTTATTTATACATATTTAATTTACATATATTTTGTAAAGAAAATAGGATATTCATAAATATCTATGTTTCTTTAAAAATGATGCTTACTAATTTACATGCTATTTAGCATAGTATATACTATACATTTAATGCGTTTAAAGCAAAAACATTTTTAAAACTTCTTAAGTTTATTTTGGGGCTTCCCAGATGGCTCAGTGGTAAAGAATCTGCCTGCCAGTGCAGGAGATGTGGGTTCAATCCCTGGGTCAGGAAGATCTCCTGGAGAAGGAAATGGCAACTCACTGCAGTATGGCTGAATGGCTTTAAAGAACTCTTTATATATAAAATGCAGTTGCCAACACAACCATAAAATGGAAAGGAAAACGAAAAAGAATTGAGTAAGGTGAACACAATTATATTCAAACTAAACCCCAAACACATTGGACTGGAACACAGAAATTCCAAGTGCACGGCTAAAATGCAGTAAGTCCCTGACATGCCACATATGAATATGCACTTTCTATGAATGAAAGGTAGAGCAGATTTCATGGAAATGTTTATAAACGGAGTGTGTAAGGAGGTGGTTTATACTTTCTTCTCTAAGGAAATCCATAAACTGAGAGTAGTTTCTAAATATTTCCTCAAGGGAAAACCACAAATAGTTTTTCTTTCCATGTAGGATATAAAAAAATACGAATCTTTCTTTGCCACAAAGTAATGAAAACAGTTTAACTTTAGATAATGGTTAAAGAAAAAGTTTAAGCATATTAAAAAGCAATGAAAATAACCCAGGTGCTGGATTTCACGATCAAGCCATGGACTCAAATGTGGGTCTCAAGGATAATGCTAGAATTCTTCATCATTAGCCCATTTTGTAGGACAGACTGTGTGTGACATTCCCTTAGATTTGTCTCTAACTGCCTTCATTGCGTGTGGGTTTTTTTTTTATTTTTATTTTTTTGGAGATAGACATTGCAGTAAAATATGTAGACTAAGTATAAGCTTATTATACAACCAATAACCTATTCTAGGTAAAATTACTTTTTTTTTCCTTCTCCACCTCAACCTTCCATTCCATGAAGCATCTCCATGCTAATGATCAATAAACAATTGCCAATCCAAACCACCATGTCAAAATGTCCCTCTGGATACCAAGTTAGCTTTGTCCTTTGACAATACCAAACCACATGGATTGCCAAACTACATCAGGGTAGTTTGATCAATAATATCATAGGCAAATTTATCTATACTGAATATACCTGGATTTCCCAATAAGATTGTTTGCCTATATAGACAACTATATTTTATACATCTTTGATCTGCCACAAAGGTCTTATTGTGTCTAATTACTAGTGTCACATCAATGGCTAAGAAATCACAATGAGAGGAATTCTCTTTATCTTCAACTTGTTTAAATATGTAACACATTTAATTGGGATTTTTCCTGCCTCAGATTTAACTGAGAAACCCAATCAGTAGCTATCACAATGCATTCTGTGAGTTCACAAATGTCCATATACAGTATTTTCATAGGTGATGAAAGGGAGCATGCTCTATTACTCTTGGACTCCCTGAGATACAACAAGATTTAAACAGAGGTCCAAGATTCAGAAGCAGGATTTTACAGAAAACTGCTTATCAAGTTTTTCCAGAAAAAGAGCTATTGCTGTGCTGTTATCTTTGCCCCACCCATGCAGAGGAAAGGTTGAGGAGTACAACCTCTCAGCAGTGGAAAGACACATCTGATTCACATCTAAGGAAGGTAAAACTTTACTAAGATCTAAGCTGTGCCAAAGAGACAGACAGATGAGAAGAGTAAAGGAGGGAAAAGGAGGGGAAGAGTCGCCTTGGATAGGCTAAACTGGAGTGAAAGAAGAAAAGCTTTTCATCACAAAGAGATTGGACTTGCATCACAGGATACGCATTGCTGGGGAAAGATCTACAAAGGAAACACCTGTAACAGAGATGCCAGTTAAGGGAGCTGCAGGGGAGAGCATCTGGCAGGGAATCCTTAAAGATCTCAAGAGAGCAGTCATGAGAGAAAAGCTTTTCTGTGAAACTGGTCTACTCAAAGACCTCAACTTTAAACACATCTGCCAAAGCTGGGTATTGACGAAATTGAGGCCAATAAGACCTGTACTATGTTTACTAACTCTCTCCACAAAACACCTCGACTCTGACAGAGCTCATGTAACTGCTAGATAGAAAGCAATAGTAAGAGACTCTAAGAAGGAAAGGTTTAACTGTTAATAAATCAAGTTAAAGTATAGGTTAATCCCTTAGTCTGTATGCTAATTACAGAACCCACACTGTTGGTGACTTAGCCTGTAAGTAGGGTAGGGTAGCAGAGATGCTATGGGCCTGCTGGAGATTATCTCTAGGAATAGATTAAAAGTATTCCTAACTGAATAAAATACAAAGAGGGGCAGTGGGAGAAAAAATATCTTTTGTTTACATCATAAGACACATTTTTAACACACACCTTAGAAATAGATTAGGCTTTAACAATACGTGAACTGTGAAATACCAGATGTTCAAACTGGTTTTAGAAAAGGCAGAGGAACCAGAGGTCAAATTGCCAACATCCACCGGATCATCAAAAAAGCAAAAGAGTTCCAGAGAAACATCTGCTTCTACTTTATTGACTATGCCAAAGCCTTTGACTGTGTATATCACAATAAACTGTGGAAAATTCTGAAAGAGATGGGAATACCAGACCACCTGACCTGCTTCTTGAGAAATCTGGATGCAGGTCAGGAAGTAACAGTTAGAACCGGACATGGAACAACAGACTGGTTCCAAATAGAAAATGGAGGATGTCAAGGCTATATATTGCCACCCTGCTTATTTAACTTGTATGCAGAGTACATCATGAGAAACGCTGGGCTGGAAGAAGCACAGCTGGAATCAAGATTTCTGGGAGAAATATCAATAACCACAGCTACACAGATTACACCACCCTTATGGCAGCCTCTTGATGAAAGTGAAAGAGTTGGCTTACGGCTCAACATTAAAAAAACTAAGATCATGGCATCTGGTCCCATCGCTTCATGAGAAATAGATGGGGAAACAGTGGAAACAGTGGCTAACTTTATTTTTCTGGGCTCCAAAATCACTGCAGATGGTGACTACAGCCATGAAATTAAAAATCGCTTTCCAAAACATATATATGGAATTTAGAAAGACAGTAACGAGAACCCAACATGCGAGACAGCAAAAGGAACGCAGATGTATAGAATAGACTCGTGGACTCTGTGGATGAGGGAAAGGGTGGGATGATATGGGAGAATGGCATTGAAACATGTTAATTATCATATGTCTAATCAATCGCCAGCCCAGGATTGATTCTCGGGGCTGGTGCATCGAGATTTTCCGGGGGAGAGGGAGGAGGGAGGGGGGAGGGAGGGGTTTCTGGAGGGGGAGCATTTGTAAACCCATGGTGATATCATGACATTGTATGGCAAAAACAATAAAAGGGAGAAAAAAAAATCGCCTACTCCTTGGAAGGAAAGTTATGACCAACCTAGACAGCATATTAAAAAGCAGAGACATTACTTTACCAACAAAGGTTCATCTAGTCAAGGCTATGGTTTTTCTAGTCGTCATGTATGGTTGTGAGAGTTGGACAGTGAAAAAGGCTGAGTGCCAAAGAATTGATGCTTTTGAACTATGGTGTTGGAGAAGACTCTTGAGAGTCCCTTGGACTGCAAGGAGATCCAACAAGTCCATGCTAAAGGAGATCAGTCCTGGGTGTTCATTGGAGGGTCTGATGTTGAAGCTGAAAGTCTAATACTTTGGCCACCTCATGCGAAGAGTTGACCCATTGGAAAAGACCCTGATGCTGGAAAAGATTGGGGACAGGAGGAGAAGGGGAAGACAGAAGATGAGATGGCTGGATGGCATCACAGACTCGACAGACATGGGTTTGGGTGGACTCTGGGAGCTGGTGAGGGACAGGGAGGCCTGGAGTGCTGCGGTTCATGGGACCACAAAGAGTCAGACATGACTGAGCTACTGAACTGACTGACTATGGCAGAAAGTGAAGAAGAACTAAAGAGCCCCTTGATGAAAGTGAAAGTTAAAAAGTTAGCTTAAAGCTCAACATTCAGAAAACTAAGATCATGGCATTCAGTCCCATCACTTCATGGCAAATAGATGGGGAAACAGTGAAAATAGTGGCTGACTTTATTTCTTGGGGCTCCAAAATCACTGCAGATGGTGACTGCAGCCATGAAATTAAAAGACACTTGCTCCTTGGAAGAAAGTTATGACCAACCTAGATAGCATATTAAAAAGCAGAGACATTACTTTGGCAGCAAAGGTCCATCTAGTCAAGGCTATGGTTTTTCCAGTAGTCATGTATGGATGTGAGAGTAGGACAGTAAAGAAAGCTGAGCGCCGAATTGATGCTTTTGAACTGCGGTGTTGGAGAAGACTCTTGAGAGTCCCTTGGACTGCAAGGAGATCCAACCTGTCCATCCTAAAGGAAATCAGTCCTGAGTGTTCATTGGAAGGACTGATGCTGAAGCTGAAACTCCAGTACTTTGGCCACCTGATGCGAAGAGCTGACTCATTTGAAAAGGCCCTGAGATGGAAAGATTGAAGGCAGGAGGGGAAGGAGATGACAGAGGATGAGATGGTTGTATGTCATCACTGACTCAATGGACATGAGTTTGGGCAAACTCCGGGGAGTTGGTGATGAACAGTGAGGCCTGGCGTGCTGCGGTCCATGGGGTCGCAAAGAGTCAGACACAACTGAGCGACTGAACTGAAATGAATGATTTCCTACTTAAATTAACTTTATGCAGAGTCAGATTATAAAGAACTCAGTAAGTCATTCTTCCTGCAGCTTCCACGAAAATCTGAACTGTTTGTCCTTTACAAGGAAAGGGATATGTAAAAAAGAAAATAATGACCGTGGCCCTGGAAATTCTTCCTTATGGGTTTTTCTGAGAGGTTTATCAGCTGATTGTACTAGGGAGGGGGTCGAATGGCAAAGACAACAGAAGTCGCCATCTTAATACTGGAAGAATTAGAAAATATATTTAGAAAGTAGCTTGGTATGTCAAGAATAGAAAGAATAGGTTCCCAAAGAGGCTCTTAAAACAGTGTTGCTAAAATTCACGTTCACTTGCTTAACATTAAAACCTAGCAATTAGCTAACAAACCTTGGTGACAGACTGCTATTAATTTTGTGCTGACTCCATACATGTAAATTAAACCATTACAAGTTCCCCACGTGCCTCCTGTGACATTTGTTTTGTACAAGTAAGCCGGCAGTGGGAGGCATAAACTTTGCTCTCAATTCCCTTGGCAAGTGAGCTGATGATCACTTCGTTAATTTTCTGGAAAGACATTCAAAAACTACTTTTTGAGGATAAAAAAAGTGGTTAACACAATGACTTCAACTGAACATGTCTTATGAACTAAAAGTTATAATATTACAGAAAGGTTTCACAATAGTATTTAGAACTGACTGGAGATACTTAGATAATTTTATTTAATTAGAGTCTAGAATAATATATTATAAAATAACATAACATGATATTTATTTTCCCAGGAATAATCAAAATCATGTTTATTATAATTTTTAACCTTATTAAATTCTAAAAGTATATTAGAGAGTTTTATCACTTGCTTTTGACC
Source organism: Antilocapra americana (assembly GCA_007570785.1). Classification (NCBI taxonomy): domain Eukaryota; kingdom Metazoa; phylum Chordata; class Mammalia; order Artiodactyla; family Antilocapridae; genus Antilocapra; species Antilocapra americana. The sequence goes on from ML664161.1 coordinate 27,884,199, forward strand.
ACTTAAAAAATCTAAAAGAGAAATATCTGGTTACTTTTAAATGAGGTAATAAATGGGAAGAAAAGATCTCATATTTAGAGAAGTTTCCCATGAATGATCAAGTAAAATTCATAAATTCTCCACAAAAATCCCATGATTTCTACTCATCTGTGGCTTTGAGGTTTTCAACAAAAGACAGTGTTCCAAACAATCAGCCTGCTTAAACAATCCTCTTAACCATAGTTTCCACTAAAACTATAGTCTCCACTAAAGTCCTAAAACTTCAAGGACGTGAATAATAAGAACCTGATATATAAACATGGGGAAGTGTAACCTATGATTTTGTTTGATCTTGAAATGCCTGATTTATAACAGTCGCTCTGTCCATATCCTTCTTCCATACCTCCTCTACTTTCCCATAAAGAAACTGTTCTATGTATGACACAATATGTTAGGCTTATTTGCCTTTACAATGGGCATCCGTCACACTGTCTGCTTCAAAAGCCACTGTTGTGAAATACTGGTGGCAGATACCTGTTACCAACCATGCATTCCACTCACATTTTCAAGGTTTTTTAGTCAAGCACTATTCTAGGTGCTTTAGATATACCCGTACCAAAACAGATAAAAATCCCTAAGACCTACACTGCCCACACCCCAGGCATACATACATTCTTTACCGAAAAGAAAAACAAAAAAGGACTGAATTTCCAAAACCTGGCAAGTGTCTCAAACCAAATGGCATAATATCTCAAAATTAACCAAAAACTCAAATACTTTACTTCTTCTATAATGTTTTGCACTTTAAATCATTGTCATTAGCATCAGAACTTAACTCCTCTTTGATCTACTTAAGTACAGGCTTTGTATTTTTCTATTCTGTATATTCCCTACAAGCCTAGCAAAAGAGTGAGCGTGTTAGGTATTCAGTAAATGTAGAACTGAATTAAGCAAAGTGATACTAAGAAAGGTAATTTTTTTTACAAATAAATATGAGATCATTTTGAGTATCTAATGAAGCCAAAGATAATTATGTCACAGACAGTAGTTAAGTCAAGTCATTCATAGGCAAAAAGTTTCCTAACAAAATCAGCCCTTAATTTAAATTTTTGTTATAAAAAATGTGATGCTTAGAACATCAATGTTGGCCCCATCAATGTCCCACCCCAAACCTATTGAAGAATCAGAGTCTGTGGTTTTACAAAATCCCCAAATAACTGAGATGAACATTAAAATCTGAGAAGTGCTAATTTATACCACTGTTTTTTAACCAAAACTACATGTTAAAGTCTACTGGTTTTGTTTTTAAAAATCAGAAGAAACAGAGGAAAAAGAGAAAAAAGAAAACCTATGTCAGACCACACTCCAAATCTATTAAACATGAGTATGAGTCCAAGGATGATCTTTTTACTTTTAGCTCTCCATGGAATTTTCAGGTACAGACAAGTTAATAAGCATTGATTTAAACAATATATTGGCTCTGCAATGGAATTCTCTTATTGAAGTAAAAGAAACTGAGTTTTAAAGTTCAAATCAGAACAAATAAATTTCTAACATATAAAAATTCAAGTTAAGACCTTGGTCAATAGTCTATTGATTTTAGGGTCAAAAGGAGAAACATGTGAGTCTAAAGATGTCCTCTGAAACTCTGCTGCCTTCTGCATCCTATTCCTATCCTTCTCTGACACAAAATTGTCTTAATTGATAAGCATCAATAGGAACAGTGAAAATGAGCTTTAGAACACAGATCTGTAGAATTATAGCAAACTCTCCTTACTGGGACTAAAGAGGAGCTAACGCTGTTATATTTAATCTTTAAAGACTGAAACACTCATTTCTCTTGAGGAAAATCAAAGGAATTAATCCTTCCATCATGTGAGCTAAAATCTCATTTTGAGTTAGGCTTTTGCTAATAATTTGGCATAAGATATTCAGGCTTGTTTTCATAAACCATCATAACTACATAGCATATCAGAAATCTAAATAAAGAATAAATAAATGCTCTTCTAACTCATAGTAACTAAATTGATGTAATATTTTGTGTTAATTAATGCCATCAACAAAGTGTATTTCAAAGATACCTTTTCTCAAAAGCTACAGAATACAACCAGTTGGGTACATCATATTTTTTGACAAGTGTTGTCAGAACAAAGTTAGGAAACGATTGGTTCACATTCAGTGTGAGATTGAAAAGAGACTAAAAGGAAAAACTAGGTTCACAATAAACATAGTAGGGAACTGTAATACATGGAGTTCTATTTTTAATTCTGTCATAGATAAAAAGCAAAAAAAAAAATTCTAAAAAGAGAGTAAAGTAATTCAAATGATTCATTATCTCATTTTATCTGTGTATCAACTCAGTGAAATGACTATTATTACTTCACTTTCCAGAGGAAGAATATGAAGAAAAGGGAGGATAGATAAGTTTTTAAGGCCACTCTTAACACTATATTAAGTGGAATTTTCATAATCATTAGACTCTTGGTATCTTTGAAATCAGACAGAGCTATATAAAAAATTCTAGCATAAAAGTGGTCAAGACTCTATTTTTAGACCAACAAGGATAAAATTCTACAAGTCCAGTCTGAGGAACAGGTAAGAACATGTCTAATAAAACTTAAAATGTTCCTGGGATCTACTTTCTGAAGCCAGAATCTTTGTGTTTGTCTCTATAAGAGTTCTGGTCTGCCTCAGAGATATTCAGGTGTACTGGATCTTGCTAAGTATATTCAAGTACGTTGGATTTCACCAATGCTATCAAGGAATATCATCAGACTTCCATCATGTTCACTATATAAATAAGTTCAACTTCAGGGACTTTTTCATATTTTTTAATTAAAAGGAGGCCATCAAAGATAGCTCTATAGTTTTTAATTTTTTAATTTAATTTTATTTATTTATTTTCTTTACATTATCGTGTTGGTTTTGCCATACATTGACATGAATCTGCCATGGGTATACATGTGTTCTCCTTCCAGAACCCCCCTCCCACCTCCCTCCTGTTTCCATCTCTCTGGGTCATCTCGGTGCATCAGCGCTGAGCACCCTGTATCAAGCATCCAACCTGGGCTGGCGATTCATTTCACATATGATAATTTATATGTTTCAGTGCCGTTCTCCCATATCATCCCACCCTTGCCCTCTCCCATAGAGTCCAAAAGACTGTTCTATACATTTGCATCTCTTTTGCTGTCTCGCATGCAGGGTTCTCGTTACCATCTTTCTAAATTCCATATATATGCGTTAGTATACTGTATTGTTGTTTTTCCTTATGGCTTATTTCACTCTGTATAATAGGCTCCAGTTTTGGCCACCTCAGTAGAATGGATTCAAATGTATTCTTTTTAATGGCTGAGTAACATTCCATTGTGTGTATGTACCACAGATTTCTTATCCATTCGTCTGCTGATGGACATCTAGGTTGCTTCCATGTCCTGGCTATTATAAACAGTGCAGCGATGAACATTGGGGTACACGTGTCTCTTTCAATTCTGGTTTCCTCGGTGTGTATGCCCAGCAGTGGGATTGCTGGGTCATATGGAAGTTCTATTTCCAGTTTTTTAAGGAATCTCCACACTGTTCTCCATAGTGGCTGTACTAGTTTGCATTCCCACCAACAGTGTAAGAGGGTTCCCTTTTCTCCACATCCTCTCCAGCATTTATTGCTTGTAGACTTTTGGATGGCAGCCATTCTGACTGGTATAAAGTGGTACCTCATTGTGGTTTTGATTTGCAGTTCTCTGACAATGAGTAATGTTGAGCATCTTTTCATGTGTTTGTTAGCCATTTGTATGTCTTCTTTGGAGAAATGTCTGTTTAGTTCTTTGGCCCACTTTTTTGATTTTTCTGGAATTGAGCTGCAGGAGTTGCTTGTATATTTTTGAGATTAATTGTTTATCCGTTGCTTCATTTGCTATTATTTTCTTCCATTCTGAAGGCTGCCTTTTCACCTTGCTTTTAGTTTCCTTTGTTGTGCAGAGGCTTAAACAAATGGGACCTAATTAAAATTAAAAGATAGCTCTACAGGTTTTAAAGAGATGACACAAAGAAGCTTTTGCTCTTTAAAGATGAACAAACCAGGGGACTTAAGGTATATTATATCTTTGCTCACTTCAAGAACAGGCCTGAACATACTTCTTGGTTCAATAACAGAATCAAAGCCTTATCTCAGCTGATTTCTTGACCTGTTATTTTTCAACAAATGGATCCGTATAAAGTGTGGTTATGTCCAAAATTATATGCTTCAGTGTTGGGAGTACAGGGCCACTGGCCACTCAAATTGCAGAGTCCAGAATTCTCAGCAGGGCCATTTATGGAGACTAGGAGTCAAGTGGAGGACCCAGGAGTTGTGTGATGCACCCAGGATCAAGGTGTTTCTCCCACTAGTTACTTTTCATGATAAATATTTATTAATCTCCTGTTATAAGCCATCAGGGGTCAGCAAACTACATCCTGCAGGACAAATCCAACCCACTTCTAGTTGCTGCAGAGCCATGAGTAAAGAATAGTTTTAACCCTTTTAAATATTTTAAATGTTAAAATGTTAAAACATTTAAAATGTGATGAAAAATCAAAAAAGAATATTTCATGAAATGTGAAAATTGCACAAAATTTCCTTTTCAGTATTGATAAATATTATTATTGGAATATAGTCAACTTCATTCATTTCTGTATCGTCTATGGTTGATTTTGAGTTATAATAGCAGAGGTGAATAAATATGACAGAGATTGTGTAAATGTGAAAAGTATCAAATTTTTATTGTCTGGCCTCTTAAGAAAAAGTGTGCCAACCACTGTGCAAGACATGGTGAAAAAGAGAAATAAAATCTTTCAGCTTAGCAAATATGGCAGTGATTCTGCTGCATGCACTCCCTTTTGGCCTGAAAACAAAATGAATCTCTACAGCCTTCCATTTCTTTCTCTGTTTGTGGGGACAAGAAAAGAACTTTGCTCATAGGAAAAAGTCCATTCAGCCTGGTGTCTTGCACACAGAAAGCATTCAGTAAATCACTGTATTTTTGTCCAGTTGGAAGTCCTAGCACTTTACCCTTCTCTACCTACAAAAATCCTATCTTTCCTTCAAAGTCATGATAAAATGCTTCCTTTGCATGCAATCTTCTATGATCTCTCAAATTTAAGTTGCTCCCTCTGTTCCCAGGGCATCCTGTTTACCAGTGTGTTACAGTAAGATCCACAATCTTCCTTGTAGTTTGGTTATTTGTAAGTCCCTGCTTTTAAGCAGGGATCATTTTCTTATTAATTTTTAAACCCCATAACATCAAGCATAGATAAGTCATTACATAGAGGAGACAGTCAATTAATATTTGCTGAACAAATAAAAAACTGAAACAATGCAAAAGTAGACAACAGTGTGGAGATGTCCAAATTGGTGCAGTGGTAAAGAACCTGCCTGCCAATGAAGGAGAGGCATGTTCAATCCCTGGGCCAGGAAGATCCCCTGGAGAAGGAAATGGCAACCCACTCCAGTATTCTTGCTTGAGAAATCCCAAAGACAGAGGAGCCTGGCGGGTTGCAGTTCAGTCCCTGGGGTCACAGAGTCAGACATAAATAAGCAATTGAGCGCATGTGCGTGCGCCAGTGTGCGTGCGCACGCACACACACACACACACACACACACACACACACACACACACAATCCCTCCCCAATAATAGACAACTTAATAGACAAACTGGAAGTCTCACAGAAACTCATGGAAAGGCTAATACCAACATGAAATATTAGACTCTGTCAAGTATACAATCTTGCTATATGTTCCTTACAAAGTCACAAATTCCAATCTAAGCTTTCTTGTCTAAATTATAAAATGTTGGAGCAATTGTCAGAGTTAATGCAGGCATTAGGAAGAAAAAAAGGTAACTAGCAAAATTATTATTTCAATTAGAAACTTTGAATGTATTCCACATTTTGTGCTGCATACAGTCATACTCCATCCTATATTACAAATCCAAGTGTTTTATTAACTGTGCTTCCCAAAAGTCAATTTGCTCTATTTTTAAACCCCACACATAAACATACACATACACGCACACACATAGACATACTTTTTTACAGCTAATAAAAGGGAAGAGAAACTCAGGGGGAAAGCAACAAATGTGAATTATATCTCAATAATGCTGTTAATAAAGTTAAAGGCAATAAAAACTGATTTTAAAAGCAGACCAAATCTCTTCTCATCAGTTATTTGCTTCAAAAGAACAATGCCTTGAATAATCAGGAACCTATGTGTCATGCTTATTTAAATTCTTGCTACCTGTAGGTTTTTTAAATACTTAATTTTATTTATTTATTTTTGGTGTGATAGCTCTTGGGCTTCCCTTGTGGCTCAGCTGGTAAAGAATCCTACTGCAATGCGGGAGACTTGAGTTCGATCCCTGGGTTGGGAAGATCCCTGGAGAAAGGAAAGACTACCCACTCCAGTATTCTGGCCTGAAATGTTCCATGCACTGTATAGTCCATGAGGTCACAGAGTCAGACATGACTGAGCTACTTTCACTTTCATGCGAGGTCTTTGCTGCTGTGGGGCTTTTCTCCAGTTATGGCAAGCAGGGGGCCACTCTCAGTTGCAGTGCATGGGCTTTTTACTGTGGTTGTTTCTCTTGCTGTGGAGCACGGGCTCTAGGGCACATGGGCTTCAGTAGTTGTAGCTCCTGTCTAGAGCACAGGCTAAATAGTTGTGGTGCATGGGCTTAGTTGCTCCATGGCATGTGGGATCTTCCCAGATTAAGGATCAAATTTGTGTCCCCTGCATTGGCATGTGGACTCTTTACCACTGAGCCACCAGCAAAGCTCTACCCATAGGCTTGGATTATGGGAACCCTAAAAGATGGCTTTCTAAACAATGACAACAGATTTCACAGCAATGAAAAGAAGAGGTGTCACCAAAATGCAAAGGAAATTTATTTGAGCCTTGCTCCTGGAACAAGTGACTTTGTCTGAGAAGGCAGGTTACTCTGTTGATTACTGCACCACAGATAGCAAAGGTTGACCACCTTGGTGCATGGCAACCAAAGGAAGAACCCCCAAATATCCCAAAGATCTCAGTCAGTTTTATGACAAACATAATGTGCAAGATAGAGCTGAAGCCCCAGTGAAAATTCCTTTTCATTATACTCCTCAATGACCATAAATTAGAGGTTTTTAATCACACAACTGAGCGACTTCACTTTCACTTTTCACTTTCATGCATTGAAGAAGGAAATGGCAACCCACTCCAGTGAAGCAACTTAGCAGCAGCAGCAGCGTCTACCTATTATCACCCATCTATGTATCATTTGTCATCTATTTATCATCTGTTTATCTATCTGTGTGTGTTAGTTGCTCAGTTGTGTCTGATCCTTTGTGACCCATGGACTGTAGCCTGCCAGGGTCCTCTGTCTATGGGATTTTCCAGGCAAGAATACTGGAATGGGTTGCCATTTCCTCCTCCACGGGATCTTCTTGACCCAGGGATTGAACTCGCATCTCCTGTGTCTCCTGCACTGCACAGATTCTTTACCCACTGAGCCAAAGTGGAAGTTTATCTGTCTAGCCTTATCTTTTCCTGAAACAGATCAATGTAGATTTTATGGTAGTCAATAGCTTGTAGACATTTAAGACTGTTTGATAGAAACCACAGGAACACTCCCTATCAAACTGTTAACTTGCACATATTTAAACTTGATATAAAATTTCAGGAAGTTATGCATCAGTCTAAAACCATTCTTAGATTCCAAATTAAAAAAGTTTACAAAATTTCTTTCATCATAGAATATAATTTTACACAATTCGTACTCATTAAAATGCCATTATAAATCATTTTGCACCAAAAAAATTACAAATTTCCCAGAGTGCATCTTTAATAAGTTTAACATAAATCACAAGTTTCTCCTTCTCAGTCATATAGTCTATATTCCATGAAGTGCTTCACTTCTTGCCTTTAGCTATATTCTTTCCTTCTATGAGCATTTCTGCTCCTCCAAGGGATGGGCAGCTGCAGGTTTTCAGATAAAACATTTTATTTTAAAATATATATACATAGCCCAAAACAATACTATTAAAGCCCAGAAGTTCTCCCTTATGTTTAATTTGATTTTTCCTATGCTGGTTACATCTGTTATCCCTGCTACGTTTACATTATGAACAGATTACTCAGTCTGCAATCCTCTGACCTACATATTAGCAAATCCTCCTACTTACAATTTTCCATGAAAGCCTTATTCTTTAAGCATCTATTCTCCCCATTCTCTGGGCCTCTCTGGTAGCTATTACCAAACCTAAACTAACATCAGACTTCTGGGAGTGGATTTTCAAAGGGGGTAAATGGCTATATTGGACAGAGATCATCTCTCTTTGTAATATATGAAAGATCTGTTTTAATAGAGTTTGAACTTTGTACTCAAATGTTACACATTACTAAGTCATATTTTTATATAGTAAAAACCATATGTTAGAACATTAGAGGAAATTTTTTAAATGTATCTCTTATGGATTTCAACAGTGTTAAGTAATTTTACTTTTTTGTATATTCTCTTCCAGCATTTTACATGCACTCAAAGTTACTAGGTGTGAAAAAAAGAAAGTGAAGTGGCTCAGTCATGTCTGACTCTTTAAGACCTCATGGACTGTAGCCTGTCAGGCTCCTCTACCAGAGGGATTTTCCAGGCAAGAATACTGGAATTGGTTGCCATTTCCTTCTCCAACTAGGTGTAATTGATGTGAATATACTCATTTGTTTCCTGATCTTATATAGAGTAATGGTTAAATGTGACCTCAAGAGACACATTATCTAGCTCTGAATCCCTGACCCAGCATTCACTAGCTCTGCAACCTTGCTCAGTTTCTTCATGTATATTTCCATGCTAAGTTGCTTCACTCATGTCTGTTTGTGACTCTATGGACTGCACCCACCAGGCTCATCTGTCCATGGGATTCCCCCAGCAAGAATATTGGAGTGGGTTGCCATGCCATCCTCCAGGGAATCTTCCTGACCTGAAGATGGAATCTGTGTTTCTTACAGCTCCTACACTGGCAGGTGAGTTCTTTACCAATAGTGCCACCTGGGAAGCCCCTTTTCCGTATATAATATGTGGGTAATAATACTACCTATCTCTTAGAATTACTGTGAAGATGCATAAATGTACAATGCTTAAATAGTGCTTGGCAAATGGAAAGGGCCTAATAAATGCTAGCTAAATACATATTATGACTAGTTATTCATTCCTTTATATAACATTAGAATGGAAATACTTTTCTTAGTTACATAGTGTACCTGATAACAGTGTTTAATGGCTACAGAATATTTCCATACCTATGTATGACTGAATAATTTCTGTACAGTCAGCAAATACAAGACCAGGAACTGACTGTGGCTTAGACCATGAACTCCTTATTGCAAAATTCAGACTTATACTGAAGAAAGCAGAAAAACCCACTAGGCCATTCAGGTATGACCTAAATAAAAACCCTTATGATTAAACAGTGGACATGACAAAAAGATTCAAAGAATTAGATCTGACAGACAGAGGTCTGAAGAACTATAGACAGAGGTTCATAATATTGTATAGGAGTCAGTGATCAAAACCATCCACACAAAAGAGAAATGCAAAAAGGCAAAATGATTGGCTGAGGAGGTCTTCCAAATAGCTGAGAAAAGAAGAGAAGCAAAAGGAAAAGAAAAGGAAAGATATACCCATCTGAATACAGAGCTCCAAAGAAAAGGAAGGAGCCATAAGAAAGGCTTCCTAAGTGAAAAATGCAAAGAAATAGGGAAAAACAATGGAAAGGGAAAGATTAGAGATCTCATCAAAATGATTAGAGCTACCAAGGGAACACTTCACACAAAGATGGGCACAAAAAAAGACAGATACTGTATGGACCTAACAGATGGGGAAGAGATGAAGAAGAGGTGGCAAGAATACACAGATAAACTATACAAAAAAGAGCTTAATGATCCAGATAACCAGGATGGTGTGATCACTCACTTAGGACCAGACATCTTCGAGTGTGAAGTCAAGTGGGCCTTAGGAAGCATCACTACAAACAAAGCTAGTGGAGGTGATGGAATTCCATTTGAGCTATTTCAAATCCTAAAAGATGATGCTGTGAAAGTGCTGCACTCAGTATGGCAGCAAATTTATAAAACTCAGCAGTGGCCACAGGACTGCAAAAGGTCAGTTTTCATTCCAATCCCAAAGAAGGCCAATGCCGAAGAATGCTCAAACTACCACAGAATTGCACAAATTTCACATGCAAGCCAGGTAATGCTAAAAATCCTCCAAGCTAGGCTTCAACAGTACTGAACTGAGAACTTCCAGATGTACAATCTGGATTTAGAAAAGGCAGAGGAACCAGAAATCAAACTGCCAACATTTGCTGGATCATAAAAAGCAAGAGAATTCCAAAAAATGTCTACTGCTGCTTCATTGACTACACCTAAGGCTTTGACTTTGTGAACACAACAAACTGTGAAAAATTCTTAAAGTTATGGGAATACCAGACCACCTTACCCACCTCCTGAGAAACCTATAAGCAGGTCAAGAAGCAACAGTTAGAATCCAACATGGAACAACAGACTGGTTCCAAATTGGGAAAGGAATATGTCAAGGCTGTATATTGTCACCCTGCCTATTTAACTTATATGCAGAGTACTATCATGCAAAATGCAGGGCTGGATGAAGCACAAGCTGGTATCAAGATGGCCGGGAGAAATATCAATAACCTCAGATATGCAGATGACACCACCCTTATGGTAGAAAGTGAAGAGGAACTAAAGATCTCTTGATGAAGGTAAGAGGAGAGTGAAAAAGCTGGCTTAAAACTCAACATTCAAAAAATAAAGATCATGACATCCAGTCCCATCATGTCATAACAAATAGATGGGGAAGCAATGTAAACAGTAATAGACTTTATGTTCTTGGGCTCCAAAATCACTGCAGATAGTGACTGCAGCTGTGAAATTAAAAGATGTTTGTTCCTTGGAAGAAAAGCTATGAGAAATCTAGACAGCATATCAAAAAGAAGAGACATTATTTTGCTGACAAAGGTCTAGATAGTCAAAGCTATAGTTTTACTAGTAGTCATGTATGGATGTGAGAGTTGGACCGTAATGAAAGTTGAGCACTTAAGAACTGATGCTTTTGAACTGTGGTGCTGGAATTGACTCTTGAGAGTCCTTTGGACTGCAAGGAAATCAAACCAGTCAATTGTAAAGGAAATCAGTCCTGAATATTCATTGGAAGGACTGATGCTGAAACGCCAATACTTTGGGTACCTGATGGGAAGAGCTGACTCATTGGGGAAAAAAAATGACCCTGATGCTGGGAAAGATTGAAGGCAGGAGAAGGGGATGACAGAGGATGAGATGGTTGGATGGCATCATTGACTAGATGGATATGGGTTTGAGCAGGTGGTAAATGACAGGGAAGCCTGGGGTGCTATAATCCTTGGGGTCACAAAGAGTTAGACAGGACAGAGCAACTGAACAATACCATCACCACCATTGGATAGTTAAGTTGCTTTCATCTTCTGCTAGTACAGCTAATACCAGCTAATACCACAAAGAATATCTTCAGGTACATAGCTTTATTTTTCTTGCTTGGAATTATTTTATTAAGTTAAATTTCTATAAGTTGAATGGAAGAATCAAAGAGTTTGAACATTGTTACTGAGCCCTATGTGACAAAGAGAAACAGCATTTGCTCAGGTCATTGTCCAGGTGTTTCATTCATTTAGGAAGAACATTAAATATTGGTACCACAGAAGTATTGCTAAAAAAGAATAAACTTCATGGGGTTACAATTCCAGCTCTGTGCTCCATACCCTCCCATCTCCAAAGGTCAATGGAGGCAAAACCCAGTGTTACACAGAAAACTTTCACATGTAAAATTCAAGCCCCTTCTGCTCTGATGACCACAGAGCTCTTTTGTACTAGAAATAAAGCTTTTCCTGATGGTCTTGTAACAATTTCCACAGCTCCTGAAAGGCGAAAGCATTTTTCTTCCCTCCAGGGAGCCTCGGGCTGCATGTAATGTGGCATGTAATTTCCTGCATCTAAGTTGGCAACTGTTAAATAAATTCTTAAGAAAAGAACTAGACTTTTCATGAAATTTTCTGCTCATTATCTAATTATGTCAACATTTAATAAAATTCCTGTTTTCCCTTTCTATTATTTAACAAAGTGAGCTAAAGGGAGAAAAAGGAAAAACAAAAAACCCTCAATCTAAATTATTATGAACCACAGCAGTACTCACGAAGGGTACTGGGAGAGAATGAAGTGAGTGCATTATAGAAGCTGGTGAATTAAATCTGGATGAGTAATTTCCAAAATGCTCATGAGAATTCACATGTATTACACTTTATATCTTTCATAATTTCAGAAAAGATAAACTAAAATGAGAAATATGTTTCATTTGACAAATAGACAAATACTTATCTAACATGCATGTTTTTCCATATTATAAATAGGACAACGCTATGATGAAATTTAAAAAAAAGAGAAAATACCCACTAATTTAATGGAAAGAATAACAGGGAGATATAATTGGTATTGACAAGACAGTAAAATTCCACTAAAACACCTCAAATTCAATTCAAATTGAATTGACGAATAGGTTTTTTCTTTCCATTCTGAGTTTCTCAGCTGGATTATTGGCACTGATTCATCCCATGCCATGGGGATGGTTCTTTAGAATACTGGACCATGGTCAATCAATTAGACATTGCCACAAATTTCTCTCCAATTGTCATCTAAAAGTCATTAACTTAGGCACAAAACATGATGATCATTTTATGAGTAAGAGATCTGTGCATCCTTTTGGAATACCAAGGAAGTATGAGCCCCATGCTTGAAACTACACAGTACTCTTCATTTCAATGTATTTGTTGATATTTGCTACTGATTTTATATGAATTTAGAAATTCAAATTCTCTTCCAATTCTTTTATCTTGTGTTCTGTACCTTCACTCATTAAACACTTCTCGAGTCTATGTCAACACCTGCAATTTTTAACGCCATGCTGCTATTCAGTTGCTAAGTCATGTCCGACTCTTTGTGACCCCATGGATTGTAGCCCACCAGGCCCCTCTGTCCATGGGATTTTCCAGGCAAGAATACTGAAGTGGGTTGTCATTTTCTTCTCTAGAGAATCGTCTCAGGATCAAACTCATGTCTCCTGCTTGGCAGTTGGATTCTTTAGCACTTGGCTACCTGGAAAGTTCCATACAATGCTATAATCACTTTGTTAACCAGATATATTGTTGATTAATTCTCAATTCATTTTTTTGAAAGTTATGACAACATGGCTGGACAAGCCTGATTTGCCTCTGGGGTGCTGAATTAAAATTTCCAGTGGCGTATCCCACTCATTTTAAGAATTCAGTGTATAAAATCTAGCTTGCCATTCCGCATCCACCTCCCTGACCTGGCTTTCCCTTTCATCATCCCCTGTCTTCCCGCTCTCTGCTAATGGCACCTCAGATATCCATCTCATCCCCTCCTAACTTTGCCCTCTACACAAAGATTGCTACTCTGGAGAGGTCCTTCCCAATCCCCATTGCTTAATTATATCAATCCACCCTCGTTTAATAGGTTTTGAATGTTATAAAAACAAACATGAAAGTCACTTAACGCAAGAGTCAGAAAGACTTTCAGTGTGTCCCAGGGAAAAGACACAGTAACCAGGGACATCAGTTCTAAGGGACTGTGGCAAGAACTCTCCAAGGAATCAGTTTTCCAGGGTATAAACCACTACATGCTTTACTCAGACCCATTAAATTAGCTTTTAAAAATTGCTCCTCTGAGACTCCAGACTCTGGTCTGGAATCTGACCTGGCTCTACTCATTCCTCTTCTCCTGGTTTTGGGTTTTCCAGATGGACAGGAAAGAGAATACTGACTTTCCTTTCAGTAATATAGTTAGGAATGAGTAACAAAAATGCTGGCAAGTCCTGGGAAAATCAGAGTGCTGCATTAGAAAGTTAATGGCCCAACTTCCTTGGAGCCATCTGAGAATGAAATAATCACTGAGGGACAAATCCAAAATGGAAAAAAAAAAAATCGTACAAACACAATTTACCCCAGGAATTTTCAGTAACTGTTATTGCTTTTTTGTGGCAGCTAAGCATCACAAAGGGCCCATTTTTCTCAAGCCTACCTTTGCATCTCTTCAGACAGAAAAGGGCAGCAGGGAGGTTATATATATCTATCCATAATCTGAGTCTGTGCAATTGCCATGTCACAGTGTGATCTATGAAATATTGCTGCATGGTTATAGACATAGAATGTCGAACTTAATTATCAGAAAATTACAAAACACTCCACCAACTGGATATAAATCCTCAACAATGGAAAAAGGAGCTGTATGTGTATATGACACACTTGCCACTGGCCTAAGTGATCTTTCCCTACTTGAGCAAGATAAACAAGAAATTACATACAGATGACGCTCAATATTTATATGTATTTCTCAGAAAGTCCCATGTTTCCCTTCATGTTTCCCTGTGTGTCAGAGGATCTGCACACTGAAAGAAAGAGAGTTCTTTATCACTGGAAGTGCCTCAAAGAGCCCAACTGACCACAACTGCTGCAAAATATTCATAGATAAAACTGCACGGTCCCTTCCTCATTTGATGTCCTATGACTTGTGATTTGCTAGGCTTGACAAGGCATCACTTTCACACCCTACCTTACAGACCAACTCCTGCCCAGTTTTTTTTTTTTAGGAGAAAAATAGCATCGATCTCAATTACCATCTCTTTCTCAAAACACTCTTAGATAAGCAGAAAACACTGGTGAATAAATTTTAAGAATCGGTTTCTTTAGATTGAATTCAGGGAAGGAAAAAAGTGGGTAAAGTTTACAAGGCCATATTCTCCACAGATTGGAAAGCAAGCTAGTTTTATCACTTTTGTGCATGGAAGAGAGGATTTCTCTCTGAATCTCTCAGAACGGATTTTCCTTTTTTTCATATGAATATTAATCTCCTCTTTTAACAAAGGTACTGAACCAATCACACTGTAATATAAATGAGTTAATGGGAAAAACCCATACAAACAGTAGGCACTCTAAGTTTATAGACATGGACACAGTTAAGAGACACCACCACTCCTGATGTTAAAGAGCTCCTTTGGAACCGGGCAGGTATGTACAGAACACAATGATGTAAGGAGTAAAAGTAAAACTCCACAAAATACTTGGGAAAAAGTGAGAAGGGCTTCCATGGTGGCTCAGATGGTAAAGAATTCGCCTGCAAAACAGGAGACCTGGGTTTGATTTTTGGGTTTGGAAGATGCCCTCGAAAAGGGAGTGGCTACCTACTCCACTATTCTTGCCTGGAGAATTTCACGGACAGTGGAGAACAGCAGACTACCCTCCATGTGGTTGCAAAGAATCAGGCATGACTGAGAAACTGATACTTTTAAACTTCACAAAATACTTACTGATTAAAAACAAAGAAACAAACAAAATCCATGAGGCCTCCTGCGGACTAGAGGTGGTTTGCAACACATGGATTTGGAGGCTCTCAAACAGTCTGGCATGCTGGACTTCACTTACATCAAAAGCTCAGACTTAAGCTCCTGCAGTCAAGCCCCATCTCCTCTCATTATCGGTTGCTTCTGGTCCATATTTGTGACCAAGACAGCGAACATTCCCAAGGCAGTGGGTATTCTTTCTCAAGACTTGGCACACGGCTGGTCCTCAGGAAATGTTAAATGAATGAATGCATTTCTGACGGTAAGGGTGTCAGACTTTAAAGAATTCACTTCCACTTTTATAAAACGTTTGCTTTAAAAAAGCTGGCAAAAATAATAGATGAAGGGATTCAATCTCTGAGTACAACCTTGAGACAGCAAGTTGTGAGACTGGGTTGTCTGCTTGCTGCCTATGCCCTTCTTGCTTGGCAGCTTGATTCAAGGATTTGAATCTTCAAGATGTCAAATAAGTGATTTAAAAAAGGAAAACTGGAAACACTGAAAAATGACTGTCATCAGCATCATAATGATTGATCACCATTAGCCAGATAATTATACAGGCTGAGGAAGATCCTTACAAACATGAAACCTAAAATAGATGCTTCAAGGTTAACACATCCTAATTATCTTCTGTGACATTGTATAAACGCTTCTCTATTTATAAAGGTAAGTCTAGAAAAATAGTAGAAAATAAAATCAATAATTTCTTATATCCACAGAGATAATGAAATTATCAGATAAATCTTCTCCATATATTATTACCTGGCTACACAGAACAGAGTGCAAATTCCCCAATACAACAACCTCCATGAAATAACATATGATTCCAGTAAGCACCCTTACCAAAATATCAGAGTGAGGAATTCAGTGACAACTATATATATAAACAAAATGTGTGCAGTAAACTATACCAAAAATTAATTACCTGGTAAAACTCATAAAGTACTTCATATTTGCCAACTGTTTCTATATTTCACAATTTTTCAAAGTGTAGTTGTTAACTAACTTTAGAGAAGCTATTTAGTAATAAAAACTGGAAAGTGCTTAACCTGGTAGCGCACCGTAACAAAAAAATTGTGGCAGTCAGCTTAGACAGTCAGGGTTCAAAAACTGGCTGTGATGAGAGAGAGAGATATTTCGGGTGGAAAAGAACAAAACAACAAATATCTGGCTTCCACTAACAGCTGGTAATCTAATTGCCTGGCTTTTCTGAAGTTGAGGCCAATAAGATGTAAGTACTTTAAGCAAACATAAGCATTTGCTCAAATTGGCATGGCCAACTTCCAATTAGGGATATATCAGGGACACAGTGCGACTCTAAAGAAATATAGTTGCTTAAAATAGAAAATGTCTAAATAAACTCTGTTCCCTGCATACTGGGCTTCCCTGGAGGCTCAGTGGTAAAGAATGCACCTGCCCGTGCAGGGCACTCAGATTCTAATACTGGGTCAGGAAGATCCCCTGGAGGAGGAAATGGCAACCCACTCCAGTATTCTTACCTGAGAAACCCAATGGGGTTTCAAAAGAGTTGGACATGACTTAGTAACCAAACAGCAACAAAACCCTTCACATTAGTCACCATGGAAAGCTTCACATTCTTTTTTCCAAAGAGGCCATCTATAGATGAGATTTTTTTTTTTTAAGAAGACTGAATGGCCCAGAGAACACTCCTTTGACTATTCTTAATGGGAATACACATCCTTAAAAAGTGAAAATCAATCTGCTGCATAAAATGGCAATGAATCTGAGTATTAGTTTTTAGAGTAAAGACAATTAGTATCTTACTTTCTTTGTTTAGTATCTGACACTAGATCTTTTATAGGGTGTAGGCATTATTATATAGAGATAGAGATGTAGAAGAGAAAGTTGGACTATATCTACCTGTAGGAACTGGAAAAGATTTCTGTATGCAATGTTTTCTGAATGGGATCTTGAAAGATTGATAGAAACAATACAGGAAAATACAAAAGAAAAACAATGGAGAGTTGACTCAATGGTCAGATAAGATCAGATAGCCTTTAGAAAAAAATTGAGCAAAGCTTAGGGTGAGAAGAACAGCTATAAATGTACTTTGGGGACAAAATTATGGAGAGATATGAATGCCAGGCTATTTCTTGTTCTCTGGGAAATCACTAAAAGTTATAGATCATGAAACTGGCTTGGTCACATTTTCCAGGTAAATCCGCATCCCAGCTTGCTAGCTGACAATGTCCCCTTACTGTGACCCTTTGGGCTGGACTGGAATTCCTGTTTCTCTGGAATCCGAAACTAATAGAAATTCTATTACCAAGAACTTCTTGTATACAACAAACCAATCTATATAAACCCAGCACCTACTTAGGTGCAACAACAGCTATTTACTTTTATAAATTATAAGGGCAATTTATTAATAATGGATTTCAAAGACGCTCATATATGTAGTGTTCAAAATCAAAAGCCTCAAAACTACCCAAGTGCCCACTGACAGGAGAACTGATTCTCAGTTGTGGTAACCAGAAACTGTGGTCCTTAAATAAGCACTGAAAGTCTCCCTCCCTTGACAATAGCACGCCTCTCAGAGGAAGGGTGTGGGAAAAATAAATGAACTGCACAAAAGGATGCAGATAAAGTCTAGAAATCTAGTGCCAAGTAACAAGATCATTTAAACTTCATCCAGAGGAAATCACAACATTCTGAATGGAGTCCAACAAGATTTTAGGATGTGGATCCATTAAATTTTGTTCTGGTTTAATTTTTTTATTTTTATATTTTTGTCATAAACTCACAGAAAACCAAAGTGCCCTATGGAAAACTGGTTCTTACTTTAATGCTCTAGATCCATTAATATAATAGTTCATTACTTTCCTAACAGATAATATATTGTTTTTATGTGAAAGTATTGCCTCAGGTCAATTCAGATGTAACAGATAAACAGATAAACCTGGCCCTGAAGGGAAAAGCCACAAACTGATAAAGAAAAACCTGAGGGGTAGTCATAAACCACCTACAACTTTTAATTGTCTCCATGAGAAAGCACTCTGTAGATACCTCCATCCACAGGAGTAACTGTGACTACAAAATGAACAGAAGATAAAGATGGTTTCCCGAAGCCAGGAATATTTGGACTGAAGTGGGGGCACCTATTTGGCCTATGTCCTTTAGGGTCTTCATTTCATGCTTTTTTGAAAATAAGAATTATATATAGTTAAAGAATACAATTGATATACATATACATAGTAAAATGATCACTGTTGTTGTATAGTTGCTAAGTCATGTCCAACTCTTCTGCAACTCCTTGGACTGTAGCTCACTTCACTCCTCTGTCCATGGGATTTCTCAGGCAAGAATACTAGAGTGGGTTGCTATTTCCTTTTTCAGGAGATCTTCCCAACCAGGGATCCAACCCGTGTCTCATGCTTGCCCAGAGGATTCTTTACCACTGAGCCACCTGAGAAGCCCAAATGATTATTTGTTGTTCAGCTGCTAAGTTGTGTCCGACTCTTTGCAACTCCATGGACTGCAGCACATCATGTTTCTCTGTCCTTCACTGTCTCCCGGAGTTTGTTCAAACTCATGTCCATTGAGTCAGTGATGCCATCCAACCATCTCATCCTCTGTCATCCCCTTTCCCTCCTGCCCTCAATCTTTCCCAGCATCAGGGTCTTTTCCAGTAAGTCGGCTCTTCACATCAAGTGGCCAAAATGGCCAAAATACATTCAAGCTAATTAACATATCATCTCCTCACATAGTTACCATTTGTGTGTGTCTGTGATGAGAGCAACTAAAATCTTTTCATTCTGTAGAGGAAAACTTTTTACTGAGTTACCAAGAATTTTGCTGGTAGAAGCTTTGACTGTGCTGCAGTATTTATTACTGTTTTCATGAGTTTTTATACATCTTCCCTGCTCCCACGTGTTTAGAGCAGTGAAGCCTGCCTGAGACCATCCTTTCAATGTGGATCTGGCTGTTGTAATTCTCCCCAACCCACCCCATAACACCAATTTTCAGTCTGATGCTGTGATAAATACTTCAGCTCATCTATGAACTATATTCAATGCAGTTCTTAGAAAACTGAAAATTATCAATTCGTTAACAAATATTGATGGAACAGGCATCACTAGATAACAAAATTTTTTAAAACTACAAATTTTAATTAAGGAAATCAGAATATGATATATATGAATTCCAAAGTACGATGGTAAAAAATATGGAAATTTAAAATTAGGTAACGTGAAAACTGGATATACTGCTCTAAATTCCTAAGGGAGATACAGAAAGTTTAAGGGTGGGATAGAGTTTAAAGATTTCTTCATCTCAGACCTGCAAAAAGACCTTCAACTGGACCATTCAGAGACCTTGATCTTCTTCCCATCATAAATCAAAATACATCCTGGCCTGGGAAAGCTAGAGAACAAGGGAGAGGAGCTGACTGAGTGGTTAGATTTTGGCTGACCTGCATTTCCGAAGTTGGTCAAGGCAAACAAAACTGTGTGCCTCATACACCACATGGTAGAAAGAGCCAGCCTGGAGTCATTTTAATTCTCATCCAAGACGACAGGATGGGAGGGTGCAGCTCCAACACAAAAGTGTCTATATAGAGTAGAAACTGGAAAACCAAGAGCTGACTGGAGAGAGGTGGTTTAAAGATTAGAAACTATCACTGACCTGTGGGTACTGCAATTGCAGAACCCAGTAGGGGAAGTCTCTTTAAAAATCCATTAATAATCACAGTAGAGTAGGAGTTACGTTCTAATACTTTCTTGTGGCAGCACCAATTAAGTCAGCACTCTCTACCTCCCTCCTGCACCCCCTTTTCCACTCTCCAAGGAGCCCAGCAGGGATCAGTTGGTGTTTACAGTGTGGGCAACAGAGAGGAGAGCAAAGTTAGGTAGCCTCTTGCACTTATTGCCCAGTTAGGTCCTGACTCAGGTAAGAGTGGGAAAGAAATAACCTTTGAATAAAGAAGTGCTTATATTATTCTGGGCTGGGAAGTATACATTTATTAAATGAATAAGTGTTATACAACTTAAAGAAAAGTGATAGAAGTGATCCAGGCATATAAAGAAAAATCTTCCCAGTGTATATATTTTTAAAGGACAGTGAAAAAAAAAATCAAATTCTATTTTGACTTCATTTTCTAAATCATGCTTGTTTAATGTATGAGTTCCCATATATTTCTTCTATGCATCATATACATTCCCATAGAGAATTTAAATTAATCCTGGCAGTGACTCTGTGAGGTAAATGTGCCTCTCATTTTGTAGCTGAGAAAACTGAGTCTAAGGGAGATCCTATAAGGCCATTAATAGCCAACTTTAATTGAATGACCACATGCTGGACAGTCATCTAAGTGTTTTCTATAATTACCTCATTTAGTTCTCATATCAACACTATGAGCTAGCCATTATTATATTCCTCATTTTATATATCAGAAAAACTGAGGTCCAGAGTTATTAAAAATCCACAGCCAGCAACTGATGGGCTGATAATTAAACCCAACCAGCCTGGCTCCAGAGCCCAGTCTTCAGCACTGGGCATGTAACTTAAAGAGGATACAGCACAGCCTAATCTGAACCAGCGATCCTGAATGGGCTTCCCCTGTATAAATTAGTAAGGACCCAACTGCATCATAAAGAATAAAGCAAAAGATGAAAAGAAAAGATGAGAGCACAGCAGGTCTGTCACTACCTCACTGTATGGTGGTTTAGTCTCTAAGTCATGTTCGATTCTTTTGACATCACAGACTGTAGCCCTCCAGGCTCCTCTGTCCATGGGATTTCCCAGGCAAGAACACTGAAGTGGGTTGCCATTTCCTTCTCCAGGAGGATCTTCCCGACCCAGGAGTCTAACCCGAGTCCCCTGCACTGCAGGCAGATTCTTTACTGACTTAGCTACCAAGGAAGCTGTATGGTGTGTGGTAAATAATTTCCCTTCTCTGGGCTGGTGCTTCCACATCTATTAAATTAGGGGAGTGCACTGAGTAGTCTCCTGGGGTCCCTTCTAGTTGAGAATTTTGTTTCCAGCTCTGAAAGAATATATGTGTGGTGGGCAAGTAAATGTATATTAAATTACATAAACAATTTAGCTCAATGTCTGACATGGCTGAAGAGACACTTCTGAAATTTACATTTCCCTAAGAGATTTTCTTTTGAAAAACCATGATCTTAACATGCAATCAAAACATATTTTTTATAACGTCAACTAGATGAAAATGTAAAATAATCTCAAAAATCAAAGAACCCTAAATGTAAGTTTTTAAGAGAGTGTTATGGGGTTATATACTTAGTTCATTATTATTATTTTTAGAACTGCACAGCTGTTTTGGCAGCTTGTTTTGTGAATTCTACTTTGCAAATATAATGAGGGTTTTTTTTTCCCCAAAAAAACAAATTTTAGTTAATGGAGCAGATAACACATTTATTTCCTTGACATAGCTTAGCATTAAATAAGAAATGCAACAAGATTTTAGAGTTTAAAATTTGAAACATGGTATTTAGCTTTTTTACTTGCTAGTTATAAGATTAAAAATAACTCAATATTTTAATTTCTTTCCATATATTTTAATGATAGTATCCATGATTAGAGAACATTACTGTTCAGAATTTCATTTCCTATCATGTAAATCCTTCCCTATTTTAAAGTCAATAGTTATGTTACTGCCTCTCCAAAACAAATCTTATGTAGCTGAGCAAAATCTTATCATATCCAGCATGCTTTAGGAATTTACTATATGCCATATACACTGCTCTGAATGCTTTTTGCTTATTGATTTATTTAATCCTCACAACAACTCTATAATGAGGAACTATTATTAACCCATCTGACAAATGAGGAAACTGAAGTAGAAGGAGTAACTCGCTCAAGGTTAATCAGTTAATGAGTAGATGAACTAGCACATGACTCAGACTATGGATAGGGCTTTCCAGGTGGTGTTAGTGGTAAAGAACTCGCCTGCCAATGCAGAATATGAAAGAGACGTGGGTTCAATCCCTGGGTCGAGAAGATTCCCTGAAATAGAAAATGGCAACCTGTTCCAGTATTCTTGCCAGGAAAATTCCATCAACAGATGAACCTGGTGGGCTATAGTTTATGGGGGTCACAAAAAGTCAGACATTACTGAGCACACACATACATTAATAGGTACAAAATAAAACCAACAACAAAAAAGCTGGAATATTCTAATTTTTAGTCAAAATGTTTTATGCTTAGAAGTGAAACATCAGATGAGTCTCACTTAAGGCTTGTCGGCTTGTCTTAAAAGTATAAAAATACATGACTTTTGTGAAGTTTTATTTATTTCTTAGATTCTGTTTCATTCCAAAAAGGATTTGGGAAGATCCTGCTTTCAAGAGTTTTTAAATTCTTTTTTTCAACTTTTAACTTAACGCACTGATTTATGAGGTTTCAGTATTCGGTTGCATGTTTTCCTTGTATTTTCTAGTTTCTCATATTCAGTCCATGTGGGCGTATTAGCTTCCTAAGGCTTCCATAAGAAACTGCCACAAACTGGGTGACTTAAAACAACAGAAACCCATTCCTTCACAGTGCTGGAGACTAGAAGTCTGAACTCAGTGTATCTGAAGGGCCATGTTCCTTCTGAGGGTTTTAGGGAAGAACTGTCTCTTGCCTTTTGCTAACTGGGGGATTCCCCAAAATCCTTGGTGTTCTGAGCTCATAGCCT
The DNA here is from genome assembly GCA_007570785.1 of Antilocapra americana. NCBI lineage: Eukaryota > Metazoa > Chordata > Mammalia > Artiodactyla > Antilocapridae > Antilocapra > Antilocapra americana. The sequence continues at coordinate 27,907,306 of ML664161.1, forward strand.
CACACTCCATTCCCTGCCCATCTTCCTGTGGCCCAATTCCCTGTGTCTCTGCACTCTTTTTATTCAAAGGACAACAGATAGTGGGTTTAGGGTCCGCTCTAACTCGAGTACGATAGCACCTTCTTTGTTGACATGGCTGTCATGCTGGGTCTTCCTTGCTGCACGTGGGCTTTCTCTAGTTGTGGTGCATGGGGGTACTCTTCATTGCAGTGAGCGGGCCAGCTGCTGCTCACAAGCTCCAGAGCACAGGCTCAGTAGTTGTGGCCCATGGGCTCTGTTGCTCTGTGGCTCGTGGGATCCTCCCAGACCAGGGATTGAACCCAGGCACCCTGCATTGGAAGGCAGATTTCCCGTCCACTGTACCACCAGGGAAGTCCCTGATAGCATCTTGAGATTCTTAACTAATCTCACCTACTACAGGGGTGAGGAGATACTGTGATCTTGGCAATAAATTGTCATTTTGTTACATTTCTGAGATTCTCTTGATCAAACACAGTATCCGTGTAACTTCACAGAGATGCCCATGTCTGCCATAGGAAGCACTGTGACCTCACCCTGAGTAATCAGCAATATATGGGGAAAATAGGTGTCAGAGATCTACAACTGGAGTAGAGGGATTAGGGGGAGCCCTCTGGGTGAAATTCACCAAGAGCTCACTGAAAGCATAACACTTATGTGGCTTCAGCCCTTCCAAATCTACTCCTCATGGTTCTCAGATAATCCCACTGTGGAAAGGCTTCAGTTTCCAGTCCCCATACTTTCTGTAATAGCCTCCTGACAACATTGCAGAAGCTGGTATGCTAGTAACTGTCTATTTGGAGATTTTATACAGTGCTGTTCCTATAAGTCTCCAATAATAAGCCATTAGAAACAAAAACAACCTAAGCTCATCTCAACGGCATGATAGACAGAGAAAACTTCTATTTATTCATTTACTGTCTCTGCTTTAAGAACAACAATAAGTGATATATGATACTTTTCATAAGGGGTTAATGAGTAAAATGTTTATTTTAAACTATCATGGAATTATATTTTCAACACTTATTCTTTGACCTATCACTGCTAAATATTAAAGCATAATTATCCAATTAAATCATTAGACTGAAAGCTCCATTTGTTCTCAGATTAATCCCTAATATTTAGATAAATATCTGGGATGTAAGAGGTGTTCAACAAATTTTAACAGAAAGAATGAATAAATAAACTATACCTAAAGGAGAAGGAGGAAAGTGCAAAATTATTAAGCTCTTAAATATAAACTATATTCCCATTCATTATTATAATGGATAAAAAATTTAAACTAATAGAGCTATTTTTTGTTGTGGATCCTTTTCTGTTGTTTGTCATCACTCACTACTCACCCTACGAGATGCTGTTTGAAAAATTCCTTTAAAAAGAGCTGCATTTGCTATGTCCCAAATTAAACAATAAATATGATATTTGTCTTTTTCCATATGACTTCAATTAGTATGATAATTTCTACATCCATCCATTTTGCCACAGATAGTATTATGGTATCACTTAAATGTGAAATCTAAAACAATGACACCAATGAACTTATTTATGATACAGAAATAGACTCACAGACATAGGAAACAAACTTACGATTACCAAAGGGGGAAAAAATAAGGGGGAGAGATAAATTGGGAATTTGGGATTAATGCATGCACACTTCTAATATATAAAATAAACAATGAAGACCTATTGTATAGTACAGAGAACTATATTAAATAGCTTGTAATAACCTTATATAGAATATGAAATATATGTCTTTTTAAAAATTTTTAACAATTGTCCTACAATTTGCAGTACACATTTTCTACTATCCAAGTCTACTCTTAAACAACATGTAACTGGCTCAGGTAGTGCATGTACCTTAGAATAGAGTATTGCCAATCCCTTTATAACATTGCTGTCATTTATTTCACTTATCCATAAACTATAATCATGAAATACATGTTGTTATTATTAATTTGAACAGATAAATGATTAATAAGAAAAAGATTTTATTTTATCTTTATTTATTCCTTTACATAGATCCAAATTTCTGACCTTTATTTTCTGTCCCTCTGAAAGTTTTCTTTTAAGGCAGTTCTACTGACAATAAATTTCCTCAAATTTTGTTTGAGAAAATCTCTATTTGTCCTTCAAATTTGAAATATAATTTTGCTGGATACAGAGTTTTGAGTTGGTAACTTTTTTTTTCTCTTTAAGCACTTTAAATAACTTACTCCATTCTCTTCTTGTTTACATGTTTTCTGGAGATAACTCTGATGTGATTATTTTACTTTTTATGCCATAGATAAGGTGTTCTTCCAACTTCTTCTAGATTCTTTCAAGAAAGCCTCTTTTTCTTTTGATTTTCTGCAGGTTGAATAGATATGTCTTGATGTAGACTTTCTAGCATTTTTCTGCTTTGTGTTCTCTGAACTTCTGGATCTGTGCTTTGGTGTCTGTCATTAATTTTAGGAAATTCTCAGACATTATTGCTTCAAAGATTTCTTCTGTTTCATTTGTTCTATCTTCTCATTCTGGCATTCCTTTTACATACAAGTTATATCTTTTATAATTGTCCCACAGTTCTTGGATACTCTATTCAGGGTTTATTTCTCTTTGACGCGAAGAGCTGACTCATTTGAGAAGACCCTGATACTGGGAAAGACTGAAGGAAAGAAGAGAAAGGGACAATGGAGGATGAGATGGTTGGATGCCATCACCGACTCAATGGACATGAGTTTGGGTGGACTCCGGGAGTTGGTGATGGACAGCGAGGCCTGGCGTGCTGAGGTTCATGGGGTCGAAAAGAGTTGGATACGACTGAGTGACTGAACTGAACTGAATTGATTTTTCAGTTTGAGAAATTTTTATTAACATGTAGCCAACCTGGACATGTCCATTCTACTAGAGTTCATCAAGGCAGTCTTCATTTCTGTTAGAGTTTTTTTTTTCCTAGCGTTTCCTCTTGATTTTTTCCTGATATTTTTGATTATGTTACTCATCTGTTTTTCCATGCTGTCCACTTTTTACACTAGAATCCTACCTACTAATAATACTTATGTTAAGATTTTAGCTTGATAATTCCAAAATCGCTGCCATATCTGAGTCAGTTTCTGATGCTTGATTTGTCTCCTTTATGATTTTTTTAGCCTTAAGCACGCCTTATAATTTTTGTCAAAAGCCAGGCATGATGTAGCAGGTAAAAGGAGCAGGTCTTTAGTGTGTAGTTTTATATTATTTGGCTAAGAGTTAGATATGCTCAGTCTCCAGCAATTTGTCAACTACCTTTCAAGCATCCTTATCAGAATTTAGCTGTAGCTTCTACTCCTAGTAAGATCTGACTGTATTTTCCTGTTTTCCCAGTTTTTAGCTGGTGGTTTGCCCTCTGATCTCAATTCCCTGATAGATGTAAGGAGAGCTGCTGATTTTCAATTTGTTTAACTTTTTTTCTTGTTGAGAGGATGGAAGTGATGACATCAAGCTCTCTACATGCAGAACCAGAAACCAGAAGTCAGCAGTTCATTTTTCACTGGTTATCCCATACAATTTTTGTATTTTTTTTCCATTTATATGTGTTGCCTCCTTTTGCCGGAATACCCTTTCTCCTTTTCACAGAACAATAACAGCCCCAGCACTTCTCATTAATCATTCATGTATTATTCCACTCTGACATCTTCACTAAGGAAATTTATTCACAACAAAACAAACTATGTGTTCTCATACAACTAGGTACATAGGATGACTGGATCACTTGTCACATTATATTATGTTTATATTATTTACAACATTATCTATGATATAGGTACTCACTGTGGGCAGTGACTATAATCTATAGTATGCTTATAATTACATATGAATAAATAATTTATTTCTTTATGGATTCCCAATCTCTCAGGTCAGGCTTTGATTCACTTGATACTTCTGTTCATCATGAGCTAGGTTAGATTGTCACTAAGATATTATTTTTTAAGCTTGAAACCCTGTGATTCAGTCTTATTTCTTACATAAAGGCTACAAAAAGTTAGTAAGATGGTTCCTTAAGATTGATTACTGCTGCCCAGTGTTTATTAAATTCCCTATTAAGGTTAAAAAGAGTTTGCAGATGACACAAACTTTACTACCACATTAATGCAGGTTAACATCACTCGTCTTGGCATTTTCAGTGGTTCCTCTCTTAGAAAGTTTAGACTAATTTTCTCTTTTAATAAATCTATATATAAACCAGACAGCTCTGAACCAATGCTTATCTAGCTTGGACATGAAACAGAAGTCTCTATCTGAAGATTGGCTTCCTTACTGATGGTGACTGGAAGATACTTACCTAAATAGTTATCAGGTACACATGCAACTAAACTGTTACCCTGGAAAAGCTAAATATTTCCAATTCTGCAACCATAACTTCTAACCCTTACCACAAGGATTATATATCAGAATCATATTCTGGCATGTTAAATATGGAAGAATTCTGAGATATTTTCAGATCCTATTCTCTCATTTATCAAGTAGGGAGTTTATTGTTTTTATTGGGAAATATACCAAAGCCTAAAAAGGGAAAATAGAATTTATGGCCCATAGAAGCAGAAATATTGGTACAATATTTCTACAAAATCTCCAGAGTCTAGAGCAGTGACTGATATAAAATAAGTATTCCATAAGTATTAGCTGAATAAAAATGAAAGGACATCTCAAAGTTACAGTATAAATTAGAAGCTAAATTGGGAACAAAGCAAGGTCCTTGATGCCAAACAGGTGAACTTTCAATCACGTTATGCTTTTCCCCAGCAAATTCTACTTCTTTATGGTTATTCTACATATGTTGGAAGATGGATACACTAGAGAACAAAAGCACCAAAATAAGAAATAATGCTTCTCAATTTGGGATTGGGCTATATATAAAAGTTTATCGTAAATTGTACAATATCCAGTATGGATGTTCTAAAATGTTAAATTATTGTCAGAAATAAGTTATTTTGCTGCACATGAGAATGGTATATATTTGCCTTTCACACAATTATACTGATTATATGAATAATAACACATTTAAACAAAAATTCAAACTGTGAGTATAAAATCCTCCTAATTTCTAACTCACAGAAGGTATTAGACAAAAGCTAACAACTATTGAAGATTTATCTTTGTTTAAAGTCAAATTTAATTTCATAGCAATTTACAACACTTAAAATAAAACATCATCTAAAACATTCCAGCTCAGTTACCCTTAAAATTTGGTGTACTCATGTGTTTTTTCAAGTAATTAATTAATTTATGTGTTTATTTATTGCTACACTTATTTATAAATAACTAAAAGTTATTCATTTATGGTTGGGTCTTCTCTTGTGGAACACAGGCCCTTGAGGGTGCAGGCTTCAGTAGCTGTGGTGCATGCATGGGCTTAATTGCCCCGCAGCATGTGGAATCTTCCTGGATCAGGGATTGAACTCACGTCCTCTACATTGGTAGGTGGATTCTTAACCACTGAACCACCAGGGAAGTCCTAGTCATGTTTTTAAAATTAATTTTTATTGGAATATAGTTGCTTTACAATGTTCTGTCAGTTACTTTACAGCAAAATGAATCAGCCATATGTATACATATAACCGCTCCCTTTTGGACTTGCTTCCCATTCAGGTAACCACAGTGCATCATAGGGTAGTAAATGAGATTGGATTTTGGAGGGAAAGCACAGAGACATTTAGAGCTTAACTCCTGCACACGTGGTAAGAAGGAAGAAGCACAATTCTATTTCACTGCCTGCTTCGTGCAGACTACGGCTCCTCCTTCTCTTCCCATCCCATCCCATGTGATCAACACCTCTGAAACAGTCTGGGGTCTCCATCTGAGGCACAGATGGGGCCAGCCATTCTTTCTCTCATCCCCGTTCTGCCAGAGAACCTCTGTGTAGCTGAGTGGTAAAGAGCACGTAGAAATATTTTACTGACACGGCTCTGTTCACAGGTAGGCTCTGGTTCTAGGGTCTATATTCAGAGACCCAGAAATAACTCCACACCTTTGTCTCAGGCCAGTACTGAACTTTGCTTTACAGCTTTTCCAAATACTAGGCACTAGCCATCAAGAATAATAAAAATGATAATTTGGTCTTCCTTTGTGCTGTGGTCTTTCCTTTTCTACTGGTCAGAATCTGGAAAAGAGGCATCAGTAATCAAGACCCAAACTTCCACATCCTTTTTAAGCTAGAAAGTTCCTGACAGTAAGAAGTTATGAAGTACTTGCCTTTAACATTTGATGCTATCTCAATGACCATATGGTACCTTACACATCATGGATGATTAGTTAGTATTACTAAATGGACATCTGGCTATTCAAACACTTTGAGATCTTTGCTGAAATACTCTTCAATTACAGTTGAGTTGTCCCCTACCCTGTCCTTCAAATAATCTTTACACCAGAAATTCCCAAAACAATCATTAAAAGAATAGTATTAGCTTTGTAATTTGATTCCCCAATAATATGAGTCTCTAGGTAGCTGCAGGGAGGAAGATTAAAAAGAAGAACAAAATGTATAAATCTGTTTGAATTTTTGAGAATCAGGCCATACTGTAGAACTGCCTTTGGTCTAATATTCACACAGGGAGAGAGTAATGTTTATCATGACTCTCAAGGCAGATCAATACAGTTGAGTGTAAAAAGAACAAAACTCCAAATCTCGTGTTCTCAATAACTCAGAAAACAAACTCTGGACAGACTATTGTAATATATTGGTTTTTCAAAGAGTTATAGAATCATTGGGCTAGAAGTCTTAAATTGAGTTCTTGGAACCATTTAGAAAACAACTGGAGAAGCTAGACCTTTGACTCATTGGTCCTGGTTATGCAGAGAGCTCTGAATTCCCAGAGCTCTGGGTTATAACACTCTGATAACACTGGCTTATATATGCTACTGGGACTCAACAAGCTGGATAGACTGCCTAAGGGCTACCTCAGTTAGGCTTCCCACATGGCGCTAGTGGTAAAGAACCCACCTGCCAATTCAGGGGACGTAAGAGACGCAGGTTCAGTCCCTAGGTCAGGAAGATCCCCTGGAGGAGGGCACAGCAATCCACTCCAGTATTCTTGCCTGGAGAATTCCATGGACAGAGGAGCCTGGCGGGCTGTAGTCCATAGGGTCGCACACTGGCAAACATGACTGAAGTGATTTAGCATGATGAGTGAGTGGGCATGTAACTGATATTCAAAGGTAGCTTACAGTATAAACATACAATAACCTGCCCCCACTACGTGGGATTTAATATGACCTGGAAAATGAAGGAGTTGTTTAAGCCTTGAATTACGATCTGAAAAACCAAAAGCTACTTCCGTTGATTCTCACTGCCCTCAGTGTGCGTGTGTGCTCAGTTGTTCAGCCACGTCCAACTCTTTGTCACCCCATGGACAGCAGCCTGTCAGGCCCCTCTGTCCATGGGATTTTCCCAGCAAGAATACTGGAGTGGTTGCCAGCTCCTCCTCCAGGGTAGTAGGTAAGGAATTAATTCCTATGAGACTGGAATTATCTTCATTTTACAGATGAAGTACCTGAGAAAAAAATAGAGGAATTGGCCATAATCATATAATTCATAATGAGACAAATCAGTATGAAAAGTCAAGCTTCCTGGCTCCAAATCTAGTGCTCTTTTCACTATAATCACAAATCTCTTACTGTCAAGAAATACTGTCAGGGAACATTTGGCAGGAGGCTTCCTGTGTGCTGTTTTCTGATGTCCCTTATCAATCCCTGAATATTCAGAGATGAATGGAGAGGTACACCTTTCCTAGGGACAAAAGAAATACATACATTCTTAAAGTAAAGTAACCATTTGCAGCCTTCTTCCCTCTCTGATATGGAAAGTGAGTTTTTACAACCCCTCTCTGAGATGGATTCTAGCCCTATGTTTCCTGGATAAGTTGCAAGATTTTTATCTTTGCTGAAAAGGCTATCTTGTAAGACAGTACATATATGCCCATATTATGCTAAATAAACGCCTTTACTCCATCAGAGTCTTGGTCCCCATGTCTCTCTTCATTTCTTTCTTTCTCTCCTTTCTCTCTTCCCTTATTTTCTTATCATCGACTCTGTACCCCCAAGCCCTGGCCCATTAAAGGGCCAAAACAAAATACTTTCTAGATCAATGAATTATGAAGTATATCAACTTATCATAGGGAAGAAGCAATATAAGTAAATGAAATATCATTAGATATAATGTATTACTGTTTCTGTTTAAATGGCTTATGTAAATAAATCAAATAAATATTTCTCTAAGAATCCAATCATATGAGTATAGTTTTGTTACTGTTTTTTTTTTCCTTTCATTATAAACTGAAATTCTTTTAAATTCTGCAGATCTGGCTTCATTTCCTACCCCCTATAATAAAAGCTGAAATGTACCAAAACCTAATTCTAATTTTAGTTTTAATATTCATGCTGTGAACCACCTTTTAGTTCAGGCCAGCATAATTATTTTTATGGGTACCCTTAGTAATTTAAAATTCTTGCATGAAGCAAATGAAATGCTACCTCTTTGTAAATACATCCTGTGTGAGAGTATTTAAGTAAGATTCTAGATAATTTCAAGGTTATATTGTTTTAAGTGGAAATAACCAGAGACAAGCAAGCCAACTAAGTGCACTCATTCACTCTGCTCCTTTCTCCTCCTGTTCTTAATCTTTCCCAGTATCAGGGCAATTTCCAATGAGTCAGCTCTTCACATCAGGTGGCCAACGTCTTGGAGCTTCAGCCTCAGCATCAGTCCTTCCAATGAATATTCAGGGTTGATTTCCTTTAGGATTGACAGGTTTGATCTCCTTGCTGTCCAAGGAACTCTCATGAGTCTTCTCCAGCACCACAATTCAAAAGCATCAATTATTTAGCACTCAGCCAACTCTCACAGCCATACATGGCTACTGGAAAAACCACAGCTTTCACTATACAGACCTATCTACTAGAGAGAGAGAAATGAACATAACCTGGTACCTGTCCCTAAAGAGATCAGCTTAGGAGAGGAGGATATACATTCAATTAAACCAAAATGTATCCTAGTTCCTGATATAAGCACAGAATGTCTGACAGAGAAAGACATTAATTCTGCTAAAGCAAGTGAAGATTTCAAAAAAGAGTGATAATTTAACCAAGTCTTCAAGTAAGAGATGCTTTTGGCACATTATAAACTTAAAGAAGCTGAGGAGAAAAGGGATTAATCCCAATGCTCCAAATGCTATGTCATCAGATATCTGGCTGTATCTTCCATCTTATGTGTTGCTGGCATCCATCAGAGAGAAGTGAATTTTGTAATGAAGTTATTAGAATTCTTTTTTTCCTTCAATATGTAACTTCCTTCAGGTTTTTGCCAAATCATGAAACCCTCCAAGTCAAATATGCATCAATGGTAGACTGGAAGGCTTTGGAAGAGTTTCCATTCACAGTTACTACTGCTGAGCACTGTGGTGTTATTGAATTATAGAGGATTTAAAACACCCAGAAATCTTTTCTTCTTTTTGCAGTTACTCAGGGTGATGTACAGTCTGGCTGAATTGATTAATTTCTGGAGTCATGATCAGAGTTTTGGTTGTTGTAGTTATTAGGTGGGCATATTAATACAGAAGTTTCCATCAAGGAAGTTTTCTTTAAAGTGGACCATTTTTAAAGTCTTTATTGAATTTGTTACAATATTGTTTCTGTTTTATGTTTTGATATTTTTTAGTTCCCCAGGATTGGACCCATACCTACTGCAGTGGAAGGTGAATTCTTAACCACTGGACTGCCAGGGAAGTCCCAAGGAATTTTTAAAGAGTCCTCAAAAAGGCACATATGAAAGGATGGGATGGACATACATATAAAGTCAAATGAAGAAAGAGTTCATTTTATTAATTGCAATCATTTGTATTTTAAAAACTTAAGATCATTTTTTTTGTTTTGAAAGTGCTCCTGATATTGATTATTTTTTTGGCCAAATTGTCTTTATTTTATCAATAAATGATCAAAACTTACAATCATTCTTCAAGAGTAGAGGAGGGCATTGGCTACTTATTAGAATTTCATGGCATATACATTTGCTATGAGCCATAATGCCCACCTGTAATGTATATAAATATTACTGCTTATTGCAACAATGACTTCCCTATAGCTCAGATGGTAAAGAATCTGACTGCAATGCAGGAAACCCGGGTTTGGTCCCTGGGTTGGGAAGATCCCAACCACTAAATCACTAGAGAAGGGAATGGCAATCCATTCCAGTATTTTTGACTGGAGAATCCCACGGACAGAGGAGCCTGGCGGGCTACAGTCCAAGGAGTCGCAAAGAGTTGAAAACAACTGAGTAACTAACACTACTAAGCCTTATGAAGTGTAAGTCAGTTCTATTGTGCAAAACATTATCATCTATACTAAACTTTCAAAATATTTTCTTTAGAATTTACATTCCATCTGATTCTAAATGATGAGACCATCCACAAAAAAAAAGACACTAATGTAGAAAATTAATTATCAAACATAAATGGAATTCTGTAAATTACTCAGAAAAATTAGAGACTCAGGAATTTAAAAATAAGAAAATCTATGATTTGGCTATCCTAGACTTTTTCCTCCAAGTAATTTCAATCTTGCCAATCATTCCATCTCTATTTCTTTGCTTAACTTTCAAAGTTTAGATCTAATCATATACCTTGCCATTATACTTTAAACATTCCTTGATTCCCTGATTCCCTTAGTCTTATTTCCTTTACTTTCATCTATACTGAACAATTAAGTACTAAATATATATTATTTCCTTTTCCAGTTGCATTCTCTTTTTACATATTGTCTTCCCAAATAAATCAAGGAGGGATGGTGTCTTGTATTTTTGTTTTTTTTGGTACTGCCATGATTCTTAACACAATATTAACTAAGTATAGAGCTTTATTTAGAGACAGAAGTTAATCTGTAAAGTTCAACTTATTGTTTTAATGTGCTTAGTTACCTAGTCTGTTGCATCAAAGAAGATTAGAAGCAGCAACTATAAGAAAGGCTCTAAAAGCTAACAAGTGAGAAGAGAGGACATGGAGAAAACTACCCAAGGTAGTAAAACCACTCAGCCCAAAGAGACTGGCGACACTGAGTGGAAGGGCAAATAAATGCAAGACCGGAAATATCCTTGAGAATGTAACTGAAAAAAGCAATATATACGGCTAGATTTCAAGTTCAACAGCGTTGCATTTAATATTTACAATGTGCCAAGAACTATGCTAGAACCTGGGTTTACAAAGGTTGACATGATGCTTGGATCATTTGCTTTTGAGACACTATCTTTTGATATTGGTAGAGAGACATGATACTGTTTTCAAAACAAACTGGTGAGTGCTATGATAGATGTAAGCATCTTAAAGGATGCATATCAACGATACTTCCTTAGCTGTTTAAAAAGGCATTATCATCCCCCCCCCAAAAAGCTAAAGAAAGACCTTTTGGATGAAGAGTTTGCCAAAACTGCTTCAGGATTGAGAGGGTGTTAATTATAGAAATAACTTTAGGTAGATGTTACAACTTTTCAAGAAAATGCAGGTCTTGAAAAATAAATTTGTGAATGGCAATATTACTCTGAGAGAAAATGATCCATCATTCACAAAATACAATTACATAAAAATATTCACAGCAAAGAATTAGAGCAATTTATGGCAATTAATGCAGATTATGCCTGGTTATCAAGAAATATTATCAAAGCCAAAGCACAATAACATAAGCCATCTGGGTGTCATTTAAGAGAAAGACAAAGCAGAGAATCTATTCCCCCAAGGGATTCATGAATCTTCCTTTAAGAATTAGATTTATGCCTGTGATTAAAAAAACTCCACTAAATTATAGTATAATCTTTGTTATAGATAATATCCAGATTAAATTTATGTTCAAAACCCAAATGATACTTATCTTAATTGATGCTTCTGCATTTTCAACAAAAAGCCTGAAATCTCTTTTCAGCCATCCTATTTCTTGAATCATCAACTGTAGAGTTTTCATAATTAGAATTCTGGCTATGATAGACATACTTTAGCAAGTAGAGCTCAAACACCCCTTTTAGTCATGAGCTGTCAATAATGAAATAGAATCTTCAGGTAATGAGTCTATCTCAGAACTAGCTTGGGCTGGTTACCAAGGCACATGGACTATTTTTTAAAATTCACTTTTCATTTGGGATTGTACTTTGAAGACTGAATGCAAACCATATACACTCAAAATATAAGCACTCTTTCTACACTTTAAATGTCTTCAAAAATTCCTCATAAGCTTTCATGTGTACTATGTCTTGTAAGCTAGGTTTTATATCAGTTAAGAACTACCAATTTTGATGTCCAAGAAGACTTTATGTCAGCCTGCCCATGCTTTCTCAGCTAAAATTGAAGCTATTCACCAATACTCTTGCCTATTAGCTATTCACCAATACTCTTGCCTATTACCAGTACATTTTTTCAAGAAACTGCATGACTTTCAGGAAAAACACTGATAATCATTCAATAAACTGAAGATTACATTTTTAATGATTTGCTCAGCTTCAGTCTACATTGAAAATTGATTTTAAGAGCAGCTTAACATTGTTCGTTCATTTAACAATTATTTCAGGTACATCTATTGTGCCAGGTCCACTCTAAATTTTAGGACACAGGAACAAATAAGACAGACAAGTTCTTGATCTCCTAGAGTTTATATTCTACCAGAGGAGTCAATCACTACCTAGATAAACATATAAATGACTTCAGACAGTGACAAGTGATATAAAAGAAAAACAAAATAAGCAATGTTACAGATGATTGGGAAAGACAAGAAAGCATCTTTCAGCTTTTGTGCCAAAAGAAAGATAAGAAGAATAATAAGAAGGGAGCAGTCATTGTGAAATACGGAGGGGAATAAAACAAACAAACAAACAAAAAACCAAGAGGAGGATTCAAACAAAGAACACTAAAGTCAACACATGTGAGGAACAAACTGAGATCTTGCTGGCTATACAGAGAGCTAGCTGGCTCCAGCCTGCAGAAAGAGATGGCTGAACCAAGAGTAGGGCTGTGGATTCCTTTGCTTATTTTTTGCATTATGTGAATTAGCCACTTTAAAACCTCTTTTTAATAACTATAAAATTGGGGCATGCGTGCATGCTGGGGCAATGACACCTAATTCCTAAGCTTGTAGTTAATATTAATTAGTGTAATAAGGCACTTGGCACATATTAGATGTTCAATAAATGTCAGTGCCCTCTTCACCAGGGAAGTAAACAGATTTACCCAGTGGGGATTAAAAAGAGACATCAGATCCAATTATAATAACACTTATTTTATAACACAGCTGACCACGCCTCATTCAACCTTCCAATAATCCCACAGAATAGGTTTTATCATCTTCCTGTTATGAATGAGAAAACTGAAACTCAAACAGTTCGACTGACATTTGCAAAATAACTCTGCATGTATGGGAGCTTGGATTTGGACCCAGGTGTCTTTGACTATCTCATTCCAAGACTTGTGGTTGCATTGCACTTCCTACTAATAATATCTATACATTTGATTAGCCCATCAAAATGGCTTCAGATAAAAAGGTAAGGGCTTTTAATAAAATAGTGAAAGAAAGGGAAGTTGTGTTACATGTGGAAGTTGTGTTACATGTGTCTACAGAGGACAACTCTTAGGAGCAATGGGATCAAGAACAAGTCATTTTAAGCCAGATAAGCCGAGCTCTGCAGCATACCATTTATTAGCCATGCAACCTAAATAAATTTATTTTCTCTTCAGAAATCTAGGTTCTCATCTATTAATAGTAATCTGGAATTAACAACAGTATTTACAGCACCATAATGTGCTAATAATTTGATCAAATACTGCATGCAAAATACCTAACATACTATGTGGCATATAACAAGCATTCAAAAATTAGTAGCTATAGTCAATAGAAAGGCACTTCCCATTTGCTAAAACATTTCACCAAATCTATAACTGGCAATTTAAAAAAGACTGTCATTTCAGAATATAACCAAATATCACAAATGATTTCTCATTTTTGCATGACTTCTACCTCCATGAAAAAAGTATACATATTCAAGTTAAATAATATGCCCTCTTTTTTATTTTTTGCATTAAGATTTCTAGTCTATGGCACTGGTGGTAAAGAATTCTCCTGCTAATGAAGGAGTTGCAAGAGACATGGGTTCAATCCCTGAGTTGGGAAAATTCCCTGAAGAAGGAAATGGCAACCCACCCCAGTATTATTGCCTGGAAAATCCCATGGACAGAGGAACCTTGTGTGCTACAGTCTGTGGGGTCACAAAGAGTCAACACAACTACACATGTACACCGTTAACACACAGAAGGAGTCAGAGACTATATAGATTTGTGGAACTATATAGAAGCCTGACCCGTGAAACCCACCACTGCGTCTGCTGCTGCTGCCCAACATGCAGCATCACAGGTTACTGTGATACTCTGGGGTTCATACTACATGAATCGAGGAGTCCCTTAGAAGAGTTACTAATCTTACAAAAGGGATTTATTGATAATGTTTAAGACTTTGGGGCAGAATAGGCATTTTGTGACTGAATATTTGGACCTCAATTCTGAATAGCCTGTAAAAATTATCAGGACCCTTTATTTTGTACTACACCGTATAATTTACTGATCATTAGAGCACTCAGACCATATCACCATTATCTACAGGTAGCAGCTTAGGGCTTCTAGAGTCCTCAGAGTCATCACCTCATTTGAACCTCATGACAACCCAATGGGTGGCACACTGAAGATTAGAATTCCTGTGTCACAGACTAGGAAGCAGAGGCTCACAGAGAACCGATTTGCCCAAGCTCCACGGCTAGTAAGCAGCAGGGTCAGGACGTGACCTCTGAGGTCTCCACCACATCATAACATCAACATATGAGATATGTATCTTTTCCTGTGATAAACTGGAAAATTCCATTTTCTATAGAGGACAGGTTCTTATGCTGTATTTTAGTAAAGTGACTCTTTGTTCAAAAATAAAAATGCCCTCCTCTACTTATGTACAGATCATGGTTAAAAGTCTGAGAGGCTTAGACTCAGCTCTCCTCTTGTAAGCTATAGTTTTGATTTACCTACACACACTCACACACACACACACACTAAATAGATCCAGCCATATCTATACATATATGCATATACATGCGTATCCATTTATCTATCGTCTAGCCTACATATATCTTTTTTGTGTGCCTGTGAGCTCAGGCATGTCTGGCTCTTTGTGACCCCGTGGACTGCAGCCCTCCAGGCTCCTCTGTCCATGAGATTTCCCAGGCAAGAATACTGGAATGGGTTGCCATTTAATCCTTCAGGGGATCTTCCCAATCCAGGGATCGAATTCGCATTTCCTGCAGATCCTGCACTGGTAGGCAAATTCTTTACCACTGAGCAACCTGGGAAGCCCACCCTGTCTTTATCTCTTGCTTATTAAATAGCATTAAATTACCATCTCCTCAGATCATGGACTATACATTACTGATATATAAATAAATTACTTTTTCTATGGCCATCTGGTGATTTAATACTCATTGACAAGTAGAATTTAGGGATATTAAAAATATATTAATATATTAAATTATTAATTTAATGAATTTAAATATCAATTTATTAATTACTCTATGGACATAGAGTTTGGAATTCTTGTGGGCATTAATATTTTTTAATTAGCATTATAGCCAGAGAAGTGTTCTGGGATATTTTCCCACAAAATTTGATTTTTTTTTTTCAAATAAATACTTTGGTTTACTGATTTAGCTCAAAAGATGTATATCAATAGGTATAATTGTGAGAAACCTATGGAAATAAGTAGGGAAAATAATGATATAAAAACAAATTAGCCATTGAAATACTGATACATTCTTTCCAAGTTTCAAGACAAAATACTAAATGATCTAACCTCTAACAATAAACTCCTAGAGAAACAGATTGTGAATCTTAATTAAAAGGAAAAAAAGTATTTTCCCAGAGTCCTCATAAAAGCAAAGTGTGCTATAGTTGACAATATTTGTATCAAATTAGCACTGGAACCATGTGTCTTAGCCCAATTCAAAAATACCATTTAAGTGAAAATAGAAAAGCAATGGATAACGATTTCACAGTCAAAGCGCAAAATATGTGCAGTGGCAGCCAATCAAAATATGAAAATGGCTAAATTCACGCCAAATTTTGGTTATACCCACACTAAGTTTAAAATCACTCACTATCTTTGCTCAGAATCAGAAGTTTGTTCAGCATGATAGAAATCACTTTCTAAGGGCCCATTTTATTCACGTATTGTCCCCAGTAGTCATCACTAAGCCAGGTATTTTCTTTTCAAATGTGTAGTAGCTTTGTGCTGGGCACAGTATCAAAAATAGATGCAGATATTTTTCTCAGTGTTCACAGACCCGTCTGGCATCATACAGTCACAGACATAAGACAATATGTTTCACCAAGTCAGCATCCAAAGGAAATTAATAACATAGAAATACTAAAGGAAAAAAAATATTCATTTTTAAAAATATCTATACAATTGCCTTAAATATCTAAAGTACTGGAAATAAATATGGGAAATATTTTAAAGATCTATACAGTTTCAATCACTTTCTCTTTGACTACCTAAATATATATATGTGTATATATATATATGTTCATGTATATGTATATGTGTGGACATATACACGTGCATATAGACACACATACTAGCTGAACAACTCACTTCTTAAGAGGTGATTTTGATCAGAAGTCTCTCAAAATTTCATTTAGATTTCCTCCATTGACAGATGAAAAAGAGAGATAAAACTGGAGGGGAAAAGATTTTATTTAAGTCAATCAAAGTTTTCTCTGGTTAATCTAATTCTGTGCCCTTGTGATGTTTTCTGGAAGGAAAAATAAAGGCAGTGTGGGGAAGAAGAAAAACTTTTTCCCTTGGGAAATAAAATAAAATTATATGAAACATTACTTGCTACAATTTTTGAACAGAAGAGAAAATGAAATGTAAGTGTCTTGGGATTTCCAGTCCTCCCTTCACTGCTAAATTCTAACCTAATTTAAAAGGGCTTTCTAAAATAAAAAGTAACACATCTTTCCATCTCTGCATCCCCACATCCTCAATGCCAATTTGATTTAGGGGTTATGCTGCTATTTTGATTTGCTACCAGTTTGAGATCTCCTGAATCTAAGTCAAATTCATTTGAGTAAAACGCCACTAAACTGGAATTCTCAGACTGCCATATGCTGGATTGCTATTTACAATTTAATTAAAGATTTGGAGGGTTGTTTTGTTTTTCTTTTAAATACCTTTCAAAGTCTACTTCTTCTTTTGTGGGCATTTTTCTAATACATAATTAATATCCCCCCACCTTTTCATCCATTCCAGATTGCTTTGTCTAGCTCTCATACCTTGTTACTGCTGACCCTCTTTCCTCTTTCTGTGTAGCTTCCTGTCTCTCTAGACCAAGAAACAGAACAATCTGGGTTGGAAGATGTATAGATATCAGGTCATATGAAAACAGAAAAAAAAAATGTTCACTTGTAAGTAAAGTACAAAACATTTCATACAAAGACACAGTAATTTCTCTTTTGAATAGTTAGGGTATTTTTTGTTGTTTGGTTTTCCTTTAGTTTTTCCCTTTTTTTTTATTTTTTGCTTTCTTCCTGGTTTTCCAATATATTTGTTTGGAGAGAGTATTAGCTGGAGCAGTAAACATATGTAAATATTAAATAAAAGAATAAGATAAGAACAGTAATATTCCAAGTGAATAAGGTCAAAGGAACCTTAATTGGATTCCTTTGAGAGTTCTTTTGGGCATATAGAATAAGAAGTTGTGAAAAGTCTTTGGTTTCCTGGGACATAGGTCCTCAAAACGTTGCCCATAAGATTGTCTTCAAATAATACCACAGGAATCCAGCAGACCCCAACAAAAACTAGGGGTGTCAAGGAACACAAAATGATGGGGATTTGAAGTACCAAGTTACCCAAAGAAGGGTGCCATAAACCCTACCACGCTCCCGTGCTGTCCTGCCAGCTCCCACTTTCTCTCTCTGGCTTACAAGGCAAATCTATCCAAGAGAACCCTGCCTAGAGCCTTCTGGCCACGGATGGCACTCTTTGGCTTGGATCAGTGGCAGAACTGGAACCAGAAATCAGATTTCCTCACTCCTGGTTCACTTATCTATCCACTACAAAACAAGGTGAATGTTTTATCAACATTTATGCTAGTAGATCATCATGACCTTTGAAAACCTTTTGGCCTCAACTGTATACTGGACATCTCCAGGCCTCATTCAGCTATAATCACTGCCTTATGACTGTACAGATTTTAGATGCCATCTCCCGTAGAACAGATAAGACTTCAAAAAAGGAAAATATGTTAAACTTAAGAAGAATTGAAAGACAGGACATCCAAATATGGAAGGATCAGATTAAGGTCTGTATTTCTCTTCTGATTTTCTGTTCAACTAGAGGAGCCAATTATAATCAGAGTAGGAACATTATTGATAAGACACCAATAAATGTTTAAATAGAGAACTACAGCAAAATACAACAATCCAGAATGGCTGCTTTGATGAAATAGTTTTCAAGGTAAATTTATACTTGCTCTTTAAATAACAGTCGATCTCATATCAAATCATTTCATCCTCAAAATATTGTCAGAATCAAGAGTTTATACATATACTATTTTTATCACAAATATTTCCATGCTTGACAGCTACTCTCATACAAGTCTGGTTATGAAAACACTGCAATACAAATGTTTCATATTACTTTTAAACCAGATCTTCCAGAATTGTCATGATTTAATAAGAAAAATCTCAAAATAGCTTAATATTTATTTTTTAGTATCATAGATTATTTAGCCCTTTATAAAGAACATTATTGTGCCTTCATAACGGATGAAATAATTTCTTTTCACAAACCAAGCACATACAAGTAATCTATATTTTTGTAGGAAACTTTTACAATCCCTTCAGAAATTTTATGCAAATTTGATACTTTCAAATTTGAAATCGAAAGAAAAGATCCTTAAGTCCCAGCCTTACACTTCAGAAGAGAACATGATGGAGTACTGGAGTGGTACAATCTAATTCTGTTATCTTATCTGCACTATCATTATTCCTGAATACCTTCAGCCCAAGCCCAGGCTTACACACAGGTTTACAAACAGAATAAAATCCAGGTAGTCAGCAAAATGCTCCAAAATGAGACAGCCTAACATCTTTCAAACTGCTTTGTGCAAGTTTAATTATCTAGGCTTCCTTTGGCACAACAAGGATATTGCTCATTTTTTACTGCCCCTTCTATCAGCACCCATTATCAAGAACAAGTATACTACTAAACTCGAAGTACAGGTGTGCCTGCTTCCAAGAACAAATAAACAAAGAAGAAAGAAGAAAATCTATTTGGTTAGAATTCTACAATCTGAGTCATAGTCCACAAACGGGAAAGCTTCATTCAGTTTTCTGAAAATATGCTAAAAGCAAAAGGTTTTTTAAGAAAGAAAAAACAGTATTCTGAATTGCTTCCCTGTTTGAAGAGGGAAGAGAAAAAGTGTATTCTCTGGCAATTGACACTCCAAGACCACATTCCATGTTGTTCAGTGCAGATTTCTTGACTGGCATCACAAACAGTGCTGCAATGTAATTATTTTTAATTGCCAATTCACATATCTAAAGCAAAGGAAGTATGAGGCTCCCCAGAGGTACTGTTCTACAGCAGGAATTTAATACATCAATGCAGGCTTTAGCAAACAGGGGCTTTTGTCAATATTTCACTGGCACATCACCCAAAGTATAACAACACCACTTAGAATTTATATAAGCCTTTCATTTGCAAATTACTTTACAATAATTAATCCTCAGAATATTCTATTGAAGGGGGGTAAGGGAAGGAGAAATCGATTATAAAAGCAAGAAATGGTTTTCATAAGCCCACAAAGGAGCTATTCTGAGATCAAAATAGAATCTCTACCATCCCCCAAATCAGCAGTCCTGTTTTGATATAATTCATATGTCTAGTATTTTTTAGGCTCTGATAGCAGTCACACTGTTTTCTTTATGCCCACTGTATTTCTCAAAAGTTCACTTCTATACTTCAAAGACTGTTAAATTTTTAACAGCTGTAGATTTTTTTTCTATACATTCTCAAAATGGTAGCATTTCAGCTCCCCAGATATATATTCTTTAACACAGAAAGGATATTTATATGTGTTATTATAACTTAGCCCATCCATGCCAGGCAGCAGATAAAAGTTCACCCCATACCTACACCCAAGATTGAATACAGCACGTGGTACATTGCAGCTTAGTAGTCATTCCAGAAATCATTATTGAATACTCTTTCAACTTTATTCACTCATTCATTCATTCATTTTTCAATTATTTAGCACTACTATTTGCAAGATATTGAATTAGATGGTTTAGCAAAATGAAGATAAAAACCTGTCCCTTAAAGAGACAAGTAAGTGAAAAGTGAAGATGATTAAGGACACAATAGAAGGATGGAAGCATGAAAGGAGGAATAAATATTTCTATCTGGAGAGGATTCAAAACAGCACTTCACAAATGAGGTAGTTTTTACTTGGGTTTTGGACAGGCAGAAGAAATGGAAGAGGATTACTGCAGACTAGTGAGCTTTCCTGGTGGCTCAGGTGGTAAAGAATCTGCCTGCAATGTGGGAGACCCAGGTTTGATCCCCAGGTTGGTAAGATCCCCTGGAGAAGGAATTGGCAACCCACTCAGTATTCTTGCATGGAAAACCCCATGGACAGAGAAGCCTGGTGGGCTACAGTCCCCATGCAGTCACGAAGAGTTGAATGCAACTGAGCAACTGAGTGCAGACTAAGGAAAACCCAAGATGAAGGAACAGCTTTCCTGCTCCCATGAATAGCAGGAAATTTATAGTTAAGATACTATCACTTTTGCCTACACCCTGTAAATTCAAACAGGTTCCACGTCTCTGAGAAATTCTGGGTGAGAATGACTTGCAACTACCATAAAAATGGGCTGGATGTAAATGTATGTTTCTATAGTTCTTGAGGACAGAGCTTATTCTTTCATACATTTTAAATATTCCTGACATTTCCCCTCCTAACATGTATTGCATTAAAAAAATGAGGGAATTAACTCTTATTTTGAACATAAAGCTGAAAGGTATCCAGTACCATTATTACTTATATGAAAATATATAATAAGTATACATGTTTTCTTAGGCTCCAAAATCACTGTAGATGATGACTGCAGCCGTGGAATTAAAAGACACTTGCTCCTTGGAAGAGAATCTGTGATCAACCTAGACAGCATATGAAAAAGCAGACATTTCTGGCTAAGGTTTATCTAGTCAAACCTATAGTTTTTTCCAGTAGTCATGTATGCATGTGAGAGTTGGACCATAAAGAAAGCTGGGCACTGAAGAACTGATGCTTCTGAACTGTGGTGTTGGAGAAGCCTCTTGAGAGTCCCTTGGACTGCAAGGAGATCCAACCAGTCCATCCTAAAGGAAATCAATCCTGAATCTTCATTGGAAACATGATACTGAGGCTGAAGCTCCAATACTTTGGTTACCTGATGTGAAGAACTGACTCATTGAAAAAGACCCTGATGCTGGGAAAGACTGAAAGAAGGAGGAGAAGGGGATGACTAAATGGACATGAATTTGAGCAAGCTTGGGGAGTTGGTGATGGACAGGGAAGCCTGGCATGCTGCAGTCCATGGGGTCACTAAGAGTCGGACACAACTGAATGACTGACCTGAAGAAGTATACGGTAATTTCTCAAACACATTGTATGTTTAATTTTGCTTTAGGTATTATACAAAATATGGTGTAGTCTGAAAATGAGGTCTAACAGTGCTGCCACACTGTAATTGCTCAATAAATCCTTATTGAATTAAACAGTCTTTGATGAGTTTATAATCTGAGGAGCACAGATGAGACTCTGGACAATGTGAATGACTAGAATATTACATCAATGTTTATGTCACAAAGCACTGAATCAGCATTTTAATTCAACTCTTCCAGATGCAAGACTAAGTTGCTTTCCTATGTGCCATGACCTTACAATGATCCTATTGGATATATCCTTATTGGCAGGAGTCAATTTCAATGTCAGAATTACAAAGCTGTCTTTAATGTTACATGCCAAATGCATGTAACAACCTAATAGAATTCTCACTAGGGTTTGAAACACGACCCAGCCACCAACCTTCTGGGTGGTGGCCTTGGGCAGATGGTGTCTCCTCTGCAGGCTTTCTTTTCCACATCTGTCAAAAAGCATGTGAGCCAACTGCCTCTCTGATGTTTCTTCCAGTTTAGACAAATTGTGCTTCATTTCCCAGATTCTGTAATTAGAGAATGCTCAAATCCCTCCATGGGATATGACTGGAGGCAGTTAATGCATTTCAGGAGTCAAAGATATAAACTTGCTTTTGGTCTTTGTAAGCCTGGCTTTGAGACTCCTGAACTGAGCTGTTTGAAGACTGAGGAGAATATTGCACCATAGTCTGCACTTAGTAATTTACTAAATACCTTGGGGTTGGTATTGGGGGTTAATGGATGGGTGTCTCCTAGGTTCAGACATAGTACTAGGGGCTTAGATTTCAAAGTTCATAAAATGTGGTCCTTAAACCTTTAGACATACCCTTAGCTTAATAATAGAAATGGCCAAGAAAAAAATAGTTAGCAATATGGAAATACTCTATGTAAATAAAGGAATGAAAGCTATATTTCATGTTAAAAAAAAAGACAGTTTGCTATTGGAAGTCCCAAAACAGAATATAAATGAAACATTTTGAGGATACAAAGAAGGGAGTGAATAGAGTGGAAAATGTGGAAAATTTTGCTACAAGTCTTACATTGGAGCCAGATCTTAGTGGGTGAAGAAGAGTTAACTAAGCAGCATGTAAAACATTCCAGGGAGACAGCTCATGATATGCAAAAGCAAGAAGGGGAAGAATGAACATAATGCTTTTCCTTCCCCAGCATCTATTTCAGTCACCTTGCAGATAAACAGGATTTTAAACAGGGGAAGCCATCCAAATCGAACAATTCTCATTCTTTCATCAAAATCCTAAAGAAACTATTTAAAGCTACTTTTGTAATCGCCAGGAAAGTGATGTGTATCCTTATGTAGAAGAAATGGCTCTTACTTCTTTTAATCAAACAATATATCACTATCCCACTAGAGCTGGAACCAAGTTCTTCAGCATTTCAGATGTTAATTGGAATTTACTTATTCTTTTGTAAAGTGCATGAATATGGTCTGTCAGCAACTAAACAAATTAAAGCAAAGAGAAAAGACAAAAATGGACTTCATGAAAAGCGATGAAATGCACCAAAATCAGGGATTCTGTCAGCCTGGCTGACAAAAACATTGACTTGAAGGATGTCTTTGCCAGGTTAGGACACGTTCCTTTTCTGGCTACTGTCAACCTGGGCTCAGCTCCATCAGAAATGCCGCCTGGCTGGCAGCTGCTGAGAGATGGCAACTCCTCCTAGCAACAGATGAAACCAATCGAAAGCCAGCAGCAGTGATCTTTGCTGTTAAGAGCAGTGACATCTCATTTATCTGGCCAACTCCAGCGAAGACTATATAATGCATAAGATAATTACTAAGAGACCAAAATGTACATTCCCACGCATAAGAAACCATGAGATTTCAGCCAATAAGATTGGAAAATTGCCTAAAATTAGACACATCTATGTAGGTTTAAATTATGACAAGACATCAGAGTGCAGTGAACTCTGCTTAGGTTTTGAAGTAAATAGACCTGAAGTTAAAAGCCTTATCTCTTACAAAGGGATAAATAGCCTGACCTAATATACTTCATGGATTGTGTGAATGACAGTGGATGTCAAAGCTCTTCAAAACTACTAAGCACTACATGTAAATAAATATTATGACACTTTCTTATTATTAGAGTCTCAGTATTTAATATAGTCAATAGCTTTATCTTCCATATGGATAATCTTGGGTAAATCACCTCATCTTTATTTCCTCACCTGTCCAAGAAAGATAATGCTAGGACATAATGTAGGGAGTTGCTGTGAAGATTGAATGAATAAATTTACAGAGTCCAAACATATAGTAGGCATGCAAAAATGATAACTAACATAATCACTGTCATCAATTTCATTCCATCATTTAATACTGTGAGAACCTGAGGGGTTGTTAAATTGGATAGAGCTATTATTTCTACTCAATGGCCCCAAAGCAATGAGCTATAGAACTAAAACACACATATTTATATTCTTGAATAATATAAACCCTCCACAGCTTTTTGACACAGGAAGTTTATACCTAAGCTTTTTACATTTCTTTTGGGCATCAAGAACTGACTTTGCTTCTGCTTGTCCCCTCCTCATGTAACGTCTCCATTATTCCCTGAAATTACTGTTTTCCTTCTCTGCACATAAATACAAATATGGGATAGTCTTTGTAAGTTGGGGTAAGCAGTTATGGCGAGTGCCCAGTTCCTCATAGGTCTTACTAAACAGACTATCTATTATTCATCTTACACCAATTTGATCACCTGCATAGGAAGGAGGGGTTAGGATCTAACTAGGGGACCTAGAGTAGTCAGTTTCTCATTTCACGTTCAACTCCATTTATATGTAGTAATTTTTAATATTAAATGGTATGAAACATTATCACATATACCATATTTTATGCGATATGACAAAAGAATCTTTAATACAGTTTAGAACAGGTTACAATGACTAGTAGTTTCCTGGATGCAAATCACTAGGACTTAGTGATATGAACTACATTTTCAGGCCAAGATTTCAAATATCCTCTCCATTTCATAACTTCAGTATTACACTTCAATACAATATAGCTAATTGTATACTCAGAACTTCAGCAGATTCCACCCTGAATGTCTTGATTTTTATATTACTACCTACTCTGCCAGCCTAAGGGTGTCCCTGGTGGCTCAGTGGTAAAGAATCTGTCTGCCAGTGCAGGAGACGTGGGTTTGATCCCTGGGTTCAGAAGATTCCCTGGAGAAGGAAATGGCAACACACTCCGGTATGCTTACCTTGGAAATTCCATGGACAGAGGAGCCTGGTGGGCTACAGTCCATGGGGTTGCAGAGTTGGGCACAACTTGGCAGCTAACACATACATACTCACTGCCAGCCTATAAACTCCTTTGAATGCATAAGTTCTATATACTTCTTTGTATTACAGGCATTTAAAGCATTTAGTTCACTTTGAATATAATATGTGTTTAATGAATGTCTGTAAAATAAAGATTATACCAAAAAAAGGGTAAGAAAGAAGGGTTGGAGGGATGGAGAGAAACAGAGAGAAAAGAAGAACAAGGAAGGATGAAGGGAGAGTGGGAAGGAGAAAACAAGATGGAAATGGAAGAAATAAAACAAGAAGAGTTTTGAGACACAGTAAGTCTCAAAAATGGTCATAAACAAAATCCTTGGATCGGTTTGCACAGGAGTATAACACTGGGTCCTGTTGGCACTTTTGTATACCATCTCTTCATGCTTAGGATGGTAGGTACACTACAAGATATCAAAAAAAAAGAGTAAATTTAACACACTTAATCCTTACATAAACTAAAAAGGCTAAATATAAAAGAAATTTTAAGCAGAGACATTGTTCTTTTGCTTTTTTCTTTTCCTTCCCAGGAATACAGGTTGAGATGCCTTTTCTCTGATTGCCTCCCACTCCACTTACCAGTCAAACTCTCTACTCTCAGTTCTTACATTTCCAAAGCAGTCTTTACCCTTACAGACACATACTACAACCAATATTCTGGTCTCATATGGAAAATAAACAAAGATATTAAATTTCTTAAATGGAATTCCTTAACTACAACAAGCGTTAGTCGCTCAGTCATGTCCGACGCTTTGCGACCCCATGGACTGTAGCCCACTAGGCTTCTCTGTCCATGGGATTTTCCAGGCAAGAATACTGGAATGTGTTGCCATTTCCTTCTCTAGGGGATCTTCTCAACCCAAGGATCAAACCTGGGCCTCCTGAAATTTAGGTGGATTCTTTACTGTCTGAGCCACCAGGGAAACCCCACTGCAAGCAAAGGACTGCAAGCAAAGGAGTATTCATTTTTCAAGTAAGGAAAGGAAAGGAGACTTAAGTATGAAATAGGAAAACCTTAGATGGGACATTGGTATTAATGATCCCTATCACCTTTGAGTAATTTTCCATATTTCTAATATATTGGTAATTATATTGGTCTGATAAACCTCTCTGGGATTTTCATATGAATCTAATCACACTACAAACATGAAAATGACTTGAGTATAGATAAAAATAATGCACACAAAAATGCACAAGCAGAAACAATTTTGGATGATGTTTTTGTTTATGTGAGTTCTATCATTTGGAAGAAGAAAAATAAGTTGGAAACTTCTACACAAATTGATCAATTCTAGAAGCCTTAATAACCTACTGATTCCCACAAACTCAACCCTCCAACTGAAAAGAGTTGGAGGTCTGATTTTCCAATGATAGAGAAAGGGCATATTTTTCTGAGAGGCATCATGTTAATCACCAAAAATTTGGCCAATAAAATATGCTCTGTATAAACAGAAACTGAGATATTTTAGAAAAGGGTCTTTGGTAGATAAATTGAGGAAAAACTAGATATAGATTGAGCTATCAGAAGGGTTTAGTGATAAGTGGAACAAGTGAGAATACAACGTAGGGATTTGCTTAGAATGTACAATAATGAGAAGCTAAGCAAACTCTACTGAAAGAAGGTTGAGGCTGACTCAAGGGGAAAATAATTAGCAAAAGCAAAATTAACATCTAATAAGGGTCAAAAGAGGAAATGCCAGTAAGGGAAAACCTTTCATAGCAGAAAATTTCCTTGGGACTTATAGAAATGACTACCAAATAGAGCAGAGAACATATAATGAGAACACTGCCAGGAACACCATCTTGGTTCCCCTATATTACAGCTGTACTTAGCTTGGATTCAGCCTATTATGGATCTAATTCAAGCCATCCATTGAAACATAAGACCAAGGCTGTTATTGGGCAAATATAAGGTCAATGAAAAAATACATTCCTGTAGGCTTTTTATGTATCAGAAAATCAGGTAACCCAGTGTTAGAGACCATCAGAATGATCATAAAACTGTTACCTGCAGGGATTAAAAATAATCAATGCTTAAAACTAAATCAATATCAGAGAATTTCTTAAACATATATTTCTAAGAGGTAAGTGAATTAATTTCCTCAGCTCTGTATTGTTGATCAATACATCCTTACGGTGAATAGTTTCTTGCTGGCCCCAGAAAGTCAACTAGTAATTAGCAAGGGTGAACCAGGACAGAAACTAATAAAATATCACTTGCACAGATTATAATATCACACTTTAGGATAGATATATATATAAACAATAGTGAGTTCTGAATGATAAAAGAAAAATTCCAGGTCTAAATTTCTATTTTCTAATCTGAAAAAAGGAAGAATTGAACCAAATGATTTACAGGTTTCCTTCAATTTACAAAATTTAACAACTCTATTGCTTTGTTAATTTATTTATTAAATAGTATTTATTAACTTTCTTGTGAAAGAACTGGAACTGATTAATATTCTCATGAAAACTATGATCATTCCTATAGTATTTGTTTTCAACAAACATCAGAAAGAAATAATAATTTTTGCAAACAGTTTTAAAGCCCTTACTGGGCATCAGTCAACCTTCTAAGTAATGGAAGATAAATAAACAGATAGATACATAAATATATATATGGATAATGATTAAGATAGAGATAAAATGAACTTCTGCTGTTGTTGCTAAGTCGCTTCAGTTGTGTCCGACTCTGTGCAACCCCAGAGATGGCAGCCCACCAGACTCCCCCGTCCCTGGGATTCTCCAGGCAAGAGCACTGGAGTGGTTGCCATTTCCTTCTTCAATGCATGAAAGTGAAAAGTAAAAGTGAAGTCACTCAGTCGTGGCTGACTCTTAACGACCCCATGGACTGCAGCCTACCAGGCTCCTCTGTCCATGGGGTTTTCCAGGCACAAGTACTGGAGTGGGGTGCCATTGCCTTCTCCGAAAAATGAACACAGAGGTAGAAAAACTCTAGTGTATGTAATTAACATACATTCTCTGTGACTCCAGATTGCAGGGCTAGGGCCAAAACTGGCAGAATAAAGATAAGATAACCCTAAAAGTCACCTCCAGTGTACAATTCAGGTAATAGAGCCCTCATTCTTAGAGATGTTTCAGCAATAATCAGGTTCTAACTTCTGTGAACATTAGGAAAGGAGCCACTGACTTAGTCTAAAAGTGAAGTCGTTCAGTCGTGTCCGACTCTTTCTGACCCCATGGAATGTAACCTACTAGGCTCCTCTGTCCATGGGATTTTCCAGGCAAGAATACTGGAGTGAGTTGCCATTTCCTTCTCCAGGAGATCTTCCTGACCCAGGGATTGAACCCGGGTCTCCCACAGTGTAGGCAGACATTTTACCATCTGAGCCACCAGGGAAGTCGGCCTGACTTAGTCTATCTGACCTCTATGATCACTCATTAACTGAGAGTCTATAAAAATTAAGCCAGAATAGGCACAGTACTAGACAGCAAAGATACAACTAGTAGACTTGGAAGATCTTTCAGTACTACAAAGATAATTAAAATAACAACAACAATAGCAAACAGTTGATTGTCTGGGGAAGCATTTGAGAAGAGTGTTAAAGAGTTTTTGCAAAACTGATTTGCAGATTTAGGTACACTTGGACTGCAGTTAACTAGCCAAATAAATAACTGTTCAAAGAGTTATATTTACTGCCACACAAGATGAATCATGCCTCTTTGGGGAATGTTTTTTTGGAAACTTCATTTTCCATTTTGGACTACTGGATCAGTCTCTCAAAAGAGTTTGGAATGTGGCCAATTACTTCCCTCTGCATTTATCACTTGAGACTTTAAGGCTCTACAACTCCATTTTCCATTCTCACATAAGGCATCTTAGTGAGGATTCTCCCTGTGTGTCTTCATTTTGTAAATATTAAGGCACCAGAACCATAACCTGTTTATATATATAGCTTTGAGAATGAGGACCAAGAAACAGTTTAAAAGTCTTAAGAAAGGTATCCTTATTATAACAATCCACTACTCTATAATCCATATCTATATTTCACATATTCTAATAATGCCAAATTTCTATTGGAATAAAGAATTAGCAGATATATTAACATTCTTCAAGAATAAAACCCACACTCTCACAATAGCTTTATTTACAATTAGGCATTAGAAAGGCAAACAAATAAACCATGAGAAAAAAAAATAGAAACTAATTCCTAACCATTCCAATCACAAAGTATCAATACCTCACTTATAACCCAAGCACTCAAAACCAATATGATGTTAACCCATGTTGTAGGGTGACAATGGCAGATCTAGTGGCAAAACAGACAACCTGAAATATAGTTCAAACTAAATAAAGCTTTTTAAAAAATACTAAACCTTCCTGTGATAAACCATAATGGGAAAGAATATGAAAAAGGATGTGTGTGTATGTACAACTGAATTACTTAGCTGTAATTAACACAACAATGTAAGTCAGCTATATTTTAATTACATAAATTTTAAAAAGATACTAATCTGCAGCAAGCCTAGTGATGGAGGTAAACTGCAGGTAAACCATTTTAAGAAATCAAATTATCTGAATTTTAAATTTCCCAGCATTACATAATGGAAAGTATCTTAGAATAAGCACTGGAAAATTAGCTCAAGGTTAGCTTGTGACATCAGGTAAATCCCTAAAAGCCTCCATAGCAACTACTTCCTAATCTATAAGATAAGAACAATATCTTCTGCCTTTGTCTATTTCACAGAGGTAGATATCAAATAAAATAATGGGTATAAACATGTTTTGCAAACCATAAAATTCAGTGTAAATATTACATTTCATTTATAGAATTATTGTTTCTTTTATATGAATAAGTTGAAGAATCACCTTCAATTTATCATGCAGAATAACAATAACTCTATTTTTGACAATCACATTACACACAAAGGTGTAAACCATAAATATATCAGATAGACTACAAAAACATCATGCAAAGGCAAGGAGAGAAAGTAAAAGATCACAATAAGCTACTATTGGAAAGAAAGTCTGCCTCTGGGATTTAGACCAGAAAGGGAAAAATCAAACAGAGGTCATGTCACTCTCATTAAGAGTAAATCCCAAATATTCAATTTGGTATGAATTCAAGTGGCAAGGGTCAGGTCATAAAGTTTTCCATGCCTTTGAAGAGCAATGGGAGACGATAAAATTGTTAACAGACAACTCCATCACCTTTGTTGACGGGTGATGGTTGGGAAAGTATACAGAAAACTGATAGATGGAACTTCAGGGATGAATCTGATACAGGATTTGCCTTCAAGAGGCTGACAGTTTAGTTCTAGAGACATAACTACAAACTGTACCTGAGGTAGAACAAAGAGATCTGATATGGGCACCAGCAAAAAGCTATGGAAAGGGAAGGAAAGGTAGGCTTGATGTTTTTAGTTTCAATAGGGGTGATTTCATGGTGGAAGGATGCTGGATCTTAAAGAATGAATGAGATTTGTATTGATAAGCAGAAAAAGGCAGTAGGACTGAGTGCATGGAAGGTAAGATATATGAAATGACTTGAAAAGAAAAAGAAAGAAAGGAAAGGAAAACATGCCGTAAAGGGAAATGAAAATGTAGGTGAAACCAGAGAGTTATGTTGGGGCCAAATTGCTAAAGTGTTTTGTAAGGACAGCCAAAGATTTTAGATTTTATAATATGGGTCACTATAATTCATCAAAGGTTGTGGAGGCAGCAAATGGCTAGCTTACCATTAAGGTGATGAAATACAAAATGGTGGGAGCAACATAAGGAATCCTTTCAAAGTTTGAAGGACTGGAGATTTCCCAGGGAAGAGAAAACAGAGGTATTGAAGGAAATCAAAAAGGAGAATGAATGTAAGTAAAAGCACCAGTATATTTCCACTATAATCAAAATAAACAATACGTTTTCAGATACAAAATATACATCCTACTCTGAGATACATCTTGTGTCTTGCCAAGTATTTTGACACTTACGGCGTACAGAAAGAAAATACTGTATCTAATGGGTGTTCATTATTGATCTGAGTGTACCATCTATTATTTTATCTTTTAAAGTTCCTCTAATAAACTTACAAAGCAGATATAATGCACTAGATTTAAAAAATTAAAAAAAAAAGAGAAACACAGACATAGGTAGTAAATCACTTAAACTCAACCAGCAGCAAGAACAAAATTACCACCCAAGTATGACTGATTCCACACACTGCTCACACCATGCCAGACAGCTGGACCAAAGCATGAGAAGTCTTTGAGGGTGGTATGCCCCCACAGAAAATGCAATGTTCCATCAGATCCTGAATGGCCATACAAAAACAATAACCAAACGTTGTTTTAGACTAAATTATATTGAGGGTTTTCAACTCTTTTAAAACTTTATGTATCTCCATATTTATTTTACAGCATTTCTATTTTTTCTTTCTTCTGCCATCAATTAAACTCTACAAGGCTAACTAGATATAGGATATTTAAAATGGGAAGTCTTTTGAAAATGAAACCTCATCCAATTCACTGAGTGAAAGTAATATTGATTGACCTAACCACTGGCCTTGAAAACAAATATAATGAAAACTGTAATGAACACAAAAGAGTGATGGTGAAATAATTGTGACAATGCCATGAGATAAAAGATGGATTAATAGCCATGCTTCACAAAATAGGATTCTATTATGACTTGAGATGTGCTTATTATGTCTAATGATGTAGAAGGTGAAACAAGCTAAACTGAGAAGGGAAGGTACATGTTGCTCCTCAACTGCATGCTATTTTGGTTTCTTAAAGATGATCTTGAAGTGAGTCTATCATAAAATGCATAAATGAAAAATAAATATTTAATTTAAAAGTGTATCTTGATATATTTATTTTTCTAAATATCCCTATGGGTTTCAAACTTCAATTAAAGCCTTTTTAAAATATTCACATTTAAAACAGCACCATAATTTGAAATTTCCACATGTATTAGGAAGTAACATGTTCTGCTGCAAGGCACTAAAATGTGCACTGTTAAAAAGATACATATATTTCTAACCTTTTTTCCATTAAATGGTACCAAGATGCAATTTTAAGGTACAAATATTCAAGAATCCTTCACAAAACATTTTTAAATTGAGCCAAAGAGAGAACAAAAAATACATTCTGTGACTTAAACATAACCTATCTAAAAATACCACCTCATTAACAGATAGGTATAAATTTTTAAAGCCTTGACAATAACAATTTAAATATCCAAGCCCAGTAGATAAATTAAAATTCACCAGTTCCAACAAATATTAATCTTATTATAAAAGCTCTTCTCTCATAGCTAGTACTTTGTGGTCAAAATCAATGGTGTTTACAGTTGTAGGTGAGACACATCTTCACAGAGAAAACATAAATTCTACTCTGCTCTCATTTCTTTTTCCACTTTTTGCTCCAACACTAGAGTGTGAAAGTTTTATCACACCCCACCAGGTGTGAAGAAATTCACACCTTTGTGTTACTTTAAACAAACAAAAAATACAATTCAATTAATGTGTATGTATGGAATCCATTAGGGGAAAATAAATCTCTATTAAATCATGATTAAATTGATATTTCAAATAGAATTGGCTTTTTAAATAACAGCACTGTGCCGTGCTGTGCTTAGTTAGTTGCTCAGTTGTGTCTGACTCTTTGCAGCCCCGTGGACTGTAACCTGCCAGGCTCCTCTGTCCATGGAATTCTCCAGGCAAGAATACCGGAATGGGTTGCCATGCCCACTCCAGGGGACCTTCCCAACACAGGGATCGAACCCAGATGTCCTACGTTGCCAGCAGATTCTTTACCATCTGAGTCACCAGCGAAGGCCAGTAACAGCACTACCCAGATATAGTTCACATGCAGTAGTTTACCCAAAGTGTATAATTCATGGGTTTTTAGTATAGTCACAGAGCTATACAGCCATCACCACAATCAGTTTTAGAATATTTTCATTACCTCAAAAAGCAAACTCATAACCTTTACTAGTAACCCATTCCCATTCAACACAACACAATCATTAATTAACTTCCTGTCCCTACGGAGTTGTCTGTTCTGGATATTTCATATAAATGGAATTATACAATATGTTGCCTTTTGTTACAGGTTTCTTTCACTTAGCATATTGTTTTTATGGTTCATCCATGTTGAAGCATGCATCAGTACTCTTTTAAATGCTAAATAATATTGTATTAAATAAATATACCACACTTTATCCATTCATTAGTTGATAGATACTTAGGTTATTTCCCCTTTGGACTACTATGAATAATGCTGCCATAAGTATTAATATACAAAAAGTGTTTTATTTTTTTAATGGACGTATGTTCTTATTTCTCGAGTATATACCTAGTGTATACTCACTACTCAGTAGTGAAATTGCTGGTTCATATGATAACTCTATCTCTAACCTTTTGAGGAACTGCTAGACTTCCAAAGCGACAATAGCTTTAATATGCCTACTATCAGTTTAATAAGGGTTCCAATTTTTCCATATCTTCACCTATACTTGGTATTATCTTTTTTAATAAAGCCATCCTAGTGGGCGTGAAGTGGTGGTGAGTCCATGGGGTTTTTGATTTGCATTTCCTTGATGTCTAATGATGTTGAACATCTTTTCATGTGGCTATTAACTATTTGCATATCTTTTTTGGAAATGTCTCTGCAAATCCTTTGCACATTTTTAATCTTTTTACTTTTAATTGTAAGAGTTATTTATATATTCTAGATACACATTCCTTATTAGATGAATGAACTGCTAACTTTTCTCCCCTTCTCCAAGCTGTCTTTTTCACTTTTTTTGTATCTTTGGAGGTACAAATGTTTTAACTGTGATGAAATTTTTTCTTTCGTTGCTTGTGCTTTTGGTGTCATGTCTGTGCAGCTACTGTTTAACCTAAGATCATAAAGATTTAGGCTTTATTCTAAGAGATTTATAGTTTTAGCTACTGCATTTAAGTTTATGATCCATCTTAAGTTCTTATATGTAGTGTGGAGCTTTAAAAATACATATATTTTTGGCAACGTGCTACTAATTGGGTTTCAAGGTTTTAAAATAATGCCAAAGAAATCTTTTCATTGAAAAAGCTGAGAAAGTTCCTGGAAATTCCTTAGGGATATTAATAAGAAAGAATTCCTTGAACATCATATGAAATTTTTAAAAACATGCAACTTATTCCTCGATTCATTGTAAAAGGAGTCAAAAAACAAGGATAATACAAATAACAGAAAGAAATTCATTGTAAGAGTTCATGTAAATTTAAAAATTAACAAATATGCCAAGACATAAAATGCATTATGTTTCTATAATCCTGCTTCCTTCCTTTATATCCTCTAACAATGTCATTCTTTTCTTATAGTATGAAAGCAGTGTTTGTCCTTTACCTTTCTCAAGATTGGAACACCAAAAATAGTACCCAGCATGTGATAAATAAAAATATTTTAAATAGAATAGATGAGTAAACTAATACATATTAGAATTAAAAATTCAGGTGTAAAAGTTATGATAGAGTGGATAAGAAACAATAATATTTATAAATATTTATTCCTATGAATGCTTTGCACTTATTTTTGCCTCTGCTAGTATCAGTCTTCCTCTGTTTTGGTCTTTCTTTTCATTCTTTAGGTTTTTAGCTTGAATATCATCTCAAAGTAAGCTTCATGGCAATCCTGTCACAATTAGTTTTCTCTATTATTCTCTATTACTGAAATATATTTTTCTTTTATAAAACCAATCTTAAATAATAAATTCCCACATTTATTTGACTTCACGTCATCTTGGTCTCCTACCACAGTAGAAGTGCTTTTCATTTTATCTTCAGTGCCTAAGACAATCTGTGCCACACTAAGAATTCGAAATAAAGAGGTAATAAATTGTTGGTTAAACAGGAGAATGGAAAAGTTGCCAATTCCTGAAGTTTCAGGAACAGTTATAGTTAAACCATAGGCAAACACAACCTTACAAGGCAATATGCCATGTTCCACTCCTTTAGGGCTTTCAGTTCCCTCATGACTTTTCACAGTTCCCTACAGAGAGACCTTTTACCCATCCAATGAAATGAAAGAATGAAAGTTGAAGTAGTAATGCTTATTCATCTTTGCCCTTGTTACCAAGAGAAAGTTTGGAGGAAGTATCTAGTAATCTGTAATGAAAACTCAACAAGCAGACAGCTTCTTTCACCAAATTCCAGGTAAATTCTAATCTATCTGGACCTGTAAAAGTACAGGTAAGATCTCTTCCCTTTAGTCTCTAGAGTTCAGTATTTAGTCAATGGAGTTCAATATCTCAGAGTAGAGAGTCATAATTTTTTCAGCCAACATTTACAGTGATTCATAAATCTTATGTGAAGAAACTACACATAAAATAATAATAAGTTCTATTATTCAATATGTTCACTTGCTGTCTGTCTCTCTGACTCTCTTGTCCCAATGTCTTATATTATCTACATTTATATTTTCAGTCTGTAGAAGTGTGGCAGTTGTTGGGTGTCTACTCAATATCCATTTTCTCTTCCATATTAACAGAACAATGATTTTGTTGGATATGCCAGTGTCTTACTGACAGCCCCCCCCCAAGAAAATTTTTTTTTCCCAAGAAAAATTTTAATTGAAACATTTCCCTACACTCTTTTCACTTAGGGATGACTATGTGACACAGTTCTATGGCCATCACTGGATGTCACTATGGACACTTCTAGAACCTCTGGGAAAGTGTACTTTCCTGATAAAGGCTTCATCTCTTTCCCTGTGCCCCTTTTTTCTCCCCAGAATGTATATATGTTAGCTAAGGATTTAGGAGCCATCTTATACCATGAGAAGAAGATGAAATAAACATAAAGGCATTGTCACCTCTATCTGTCTCCTGACTTCTGGTTATGCGAGAAACCTTAAACCTTTCATCCCTTTAAACCATTGCTATGGGTATCTTTTCTTACTCACAACCATACTCAATCACCGAGTGATACAGGAAAATAAACTTAAGAAATTTACCATTAAGAACTGGTTTCAGAAAGGAAATTTTCAGGTCATTCAGTGAGACTTCATGCTTATATTGACATGCGATCACCCACTGAATCATATGTAGGATCATGTATAATCTGACTATATAATTATTTCCCAAACCCTAATCCAGACTTTTCTATGGGTCAAACAGTTACTTACACTAAGACATCAGACATAAATTGGAATGCTCCTGGATGAACTATGACACAGGTACCCATGTGAGACTGATGTTTTCAGTGGCCTCAAAATTTCTTTGTTTCCATTTAGAGATGCCTGAAATATATACCAGTTTTGACATATACATTTCTATGCAGCTAAACCATTTCCCCTATTTAATTACTAGATTTTAAAAATCTATGTTGCAGAAACAAACTTTAAATGCACCATAAATACAGTAAGCTGTAGACTTGAAATCTCCTCAAAATGTACCACTCTGTGACCTGTCCTTTGTCTGACAATTGTTCTAATTTGACTAGCTATCACTAGGGTTTTTATTTTCTTTTTTCTTGTTCTTTTCCTCAGTGCTGTCTATTTAAATAGTGTACTTATCTTCAGACTTAGTCATAAAAATAAACTGCTTCTGTTTCTCTGCTTTACTACCTCTCTATTCCACTCAAATCTCAACTGATTATTTACTGATTTTCCCCCCGCATTTAGTATTAATAATTCCTTCACTTTTCCCATCCCTGAAGATTATCAAAGGCATGGCTTATAGACTTATTCTATATATTTCCCTCCAAGTGAGTTATATAAGGAGATATTTTGAAAAACATCCCCAGAAGTTGAAAAACTGGCCCATGACGGGGGGCAGAGGGGAAGAAAAGTTGTTGAGTCTTATCTTTCAATGATTTATTCACTACAAACCCAAGAAATACGTATATATGAAAATGAAAAATTCTTACATTGGTTTTGGAGGGGAACAGGCAAGGGAAGGTAGAACTACTAAGAGCAGAGAATCTCTTTTGGGAATCCAGCTGGCCCCGAAAGACACGGTAAAGTCCTAACTCCACAGAACAAGGCCATTGGGAAATCCTTCGGCAGACACGACATGGAGAACATGGAACAAATGGAGCTTTAGCTTTCTTGGAAAGTATTAAAACTCAGAAAATTGGTTTGCTCCCTAGTCAGTTTATCAGGTTAAAAAAAATGCAGCCTAAATTGGTTCACACAGAAGGGTAATAATTGGCTCCTAAAACTGAAAACTTCAGTGGTAGGGCTGGCTCCAGGTATGTCTTCATGTGCAATGTCAAAGGATATGAGCAAGACCTAGTTTCTCCATCTTTCCACCTAGAAACATTCTGTCCTCTGAATGTTGGAATCATTCTAAGACATGATTTTGCCTTGTGTTTTGTTTTTCTAATATAATTATTATTAATGTTAAAATCTTTATCGGGTTTGGTATAAAACTGTATTTATTTTGTTTTGGATTTTTGGCCTTGAGGCATGTGGGATCTTAGCTCCCCAACCAGGAATTGAACCTGTACCCCCCTGCATTGCAGGGTGAAGTCTTAACTAGGAAGTCCCTCTCCTAGTAGTTTTAAGACGCTGTAGCCCTTGATCCTCTCAGTTCTAAATTCAGTTTAAAAGAGAAAAAGGAAATTTTCCTTCAACAGATAAAGTCAAGTCTTTGGCCTGAAGTTAACTGGCTCTAACTTAATGAGAGATACTCCGCAACCAACCTCCCATGGCCAAGGTGGCTAAAGATATTAGATTAGTCAAACCAGGAATTATCACTGAAAATAAGGGTAGAATTACCCTACATGAACTTCATGAACTGATGGTAAGAAATTGACTTAGTCTACAATGAGCATCTTATTTAATATATCTATTACTAGTACTTGCAGCTGACACTGAGCACTGACTGTGTACCAGGCACAATGCTAGGGTTTTACGTACTTTGTCTCATTTAATCCTTGATACAATACTATAAAGATGGTATTTTCATTACTATCTCCATTTTATAAATAAGGAAACTGAGTCTAGAAGGTTAAGAAATCTCCCCAATGACACAAAAGAAGCAAGTCACAGAATTGTGATTCAAACCCAGTTTTATTTATAGAGATCTCATTCTTACATACTACTTAATACTACCTGATTCACTAATGAACTAAGAAACACAACTGAGAAATTTTGGATACATGACTACATGTTGGCCTAATGTGCCCAATGGCAAGGTAGAAAGACAAAAATCTAACTTGTAGTATCATTTTCAAATAATTCAACCAAAGGTTCTCATTAATGCTGCTCTTAGAAGCTTAATCCTATTTTTACTTTTCAATAAAAAATGCTACAGGAAATACATATGCTAATTTTTACAATTAAGACTAGCCCAGGAGCTAAAGTATTAACATTTTTTAGAAACTATAAACTCTTGGAATAAATCCAATACCACTTATTACTGAAAACATCATAAGGTAAAAATGGATGCTTACCATCATTCATTCCTTACAGAAAGTATAACTAATAACCTGCTGATTCTTTCTGAAGAAAAACAACCTAATTCTAAGCAAAGCAACACAATTTCATATCATATGTTCTCAACCAACAAAGCCAGATTCTTGAGCTGTGTTGATCAAAATAACCCAGTTAAGTTAATATATAAATATATGAGGGTTAAAAAAAGTAGGTAAAATAAGCAATTTTCTAGGTACCATGGCCAAAAATCAACCTAGGATAAAAAAAATGTTATAAAATTCAAGAAAACTTCAAGTATATGAGAAAAATTATGCAAATGATCTAATCTGAATGTTTAACAATCTAATTGCTGGACAAGCCTCCATGATTTGGCTTTTGATTTCTCTCTATCCAGGCACCATTAATTTAAATCTCTATGATTCATTTGGCATTAATGGCTAAGGTGATCCCCCTCTCTCTCCCCATCTCTCCTTCAATATTAGACTTTTCAGAGATACTATTACCCAAGAAACAATTCTGCATATGCCTCAAATTTCAAAACATTCCATGAGGAAGTGAGTTGACAGAGAAACTCAAATGCCAGAGTGGGTAACTATTTTGTACCTATATTCTAGATGCAAGCATGGGTGTGTGTGCTCAGCTGATCTTGCGACCCCAAGGACTATTGCATGCCAGGCTCTTCTGTCCATGGGATTTCCCAGGCAAGAATACTGAAGTGAGTTGCCATTTCCTTCTCCAGGAGATCTTCCAGACTCAGGGATGGAACCTGCATCTCCTGCGTTTCCTGCATTGGCAGAAAGATTTTTTACCACTGCACCACCTGGAAAGTCCTATGGTATACATTAATATATATTAAATATGATCACTGACTTCAAGGAATTTGCATCAAAGTTAATAGACAGGGCATGAAAATAATTCCAACAAAAGAAAGAAAGGAAATATACAGATGTCCTACTAAAGTGTAAAATGTGGGAGTTATTAAACTTTTTATTTATCCTCACTGATGGGAAATTTTGGACATTATGATAGTGGGGAAGAAAGCAAATTAGAGGTGTAAAATTAAAAAATCCTAATGCCATTTTGTGGACCTAAAGCAGTCTTCTTCCAATAACTTTCGATATTGGCTTTCTCTTTTCTTCTTCCTCAGAGACCCCTTTTATATTTTTCAATAACTTTTGACCAAGTTTTCAATGTAAAGTCAGTATAATATTGCAATCTCAACACTGCTCTTGCTGAAGCATCAGATTTAGGTATGGAATTCTAAAGGCAGGTGTCAAGAATTATGCTTTTGACATTATGCTGTAACAGTATGGGGTCACACATCTTTAATTGCAACAGCAAACAGGATAAGCAATGTTGATTTTAAAAATAAACATTAAAATATATAAACAACAAGGGCCTACTCTTTACTGCAGGGAACTATATTCAACATCTTGTAATAATAATATATTAACTAAAGCATTATTTACAATAGCCATGATAGAGAAATAACCTGTGTCAATCAATAG
This sequence comes from Antilocapra americana, assembly GCA_007570785.1. NCBI lineage: Eukaryota > Metazoa > Chordata > Mammalia > Artiodactyla > Antilocapridae > Antilocapra > Antilocapra americana. The sequence continues at coordinate 27,947,271 of ML664161.1, forward strand.
ATGAATGTATAAAAAAGATGTATATATATATATGTGTGTGTGTATGTAAATATATATACATAATACATACATACATATGGGAGCTTCCCATGTGGCTAGTGGTAAAGAATCGCCTGCCAATGCAGAATACATAAGAGACACAGGTTCGATCCTTGGTTTGGGAAGATCTCCCGAAGAAGAAAATGGCAACCCACTCTGGTATTCTTGCTGAAGCATCAGATTTAGCTATCCCCATTCCTGGGAAATCCCATGTACAAAGTAGCCTGGCAGGCTACAGCCCAAGGGGTCACGGAGAATTGGATATGACTGAGCAACTGAGTGTGTGTGTCTGCACACACACACACACAGAGACACATACACGTATATATATATAATGGAACATTTAAGAAAAAAATAAATTATTCAATTTGCAACAATATGGTTGGGTCTGGAGAGTATTACACTAAGTGAAATAAGCCAGACATAGACATATATGATATCATCTCACATATTTGTGGGATCAATTAAACAAAACAAACAACCAAAACAAAATGAAAACGGATCACAGATACAGAGAACAAACCGGTAGTTGTCAGATGTGAGGGGGTTGTAGGATGGGGCAAAAGAAGTGAATGGATGAAGAGGTATAAGATTTTAATTACAGAATAAATAAGACCTGGAGTTGTAATATATAGCATAAAGAATATCATCAATAATATTGTAATAACTATATGGAGACAGGTGGTTACTAGACTTAACATGGTGATTATTTCTAAGGTATGTGAATTTCTAATCACTGTGTAGATCATCTGAAACTAATGTAATATTGTACATAAACTGTATTTTTTAAAATGCTGCTACTATTTTAAACAAGATGCAATGACAGACATAGCCTCCTAATGAGAGAGATCAGACCAAGCCATACTCTTGCCCAGGCCCCCTTTCTAACCCAATGCTATACTAGGATTGGAGTCTTGAAATGACTCTTAAAATCGTATTCTAAACTAAGGCCACTGGAGGTTCAGTTGTTGTTGTTGTTGCTATTTAGTTGCTAAGTCGTGTCAGACTCTTTGCAACTCCATGGACTATAGCTCACCAGGATCCTTTGTCTGTGAAATTCTCCAGGCAAGAATACTGGAGTGGGTTGCCATTTCCTTCTCCAGGAGATCTTCCTGACCCAGGAACTGAACCCACTTCTCCAGCATTGGAAGGCAAATTTTTTACCATTTAGCCACCTGGGAAGCCCCAGAGGCTACAAAGAAGCAACCAAATATATGGTGGAAATTGAGGGCAGACTTAAAAGGAAGATGATTATGAAGAAAGAAAAACAAAGAGAAATGGGCCTGCAGAACAAAATTAAAACACACGCAGAACTAACTCTAAATCCTAATATAATCTGAATCTTATTCTAAAATTGACAGCTAACAAAATTATCAATTGAAACATGAATTCATTACAAAAGCAATTAACTTTATGAAAAAGTCTAGTAAGTATTATAAGAATTACAAGTATTCAAATAAGTATTATAAGAATGCTCAGAGATATAAATGAGTTAATAACTTTCTGTAAAAAGAGCTAGATAGTGAAAACAGAAATCAGATCAAGATCTAAATCAAGATCAGGTAGATATGGAATGGAAACCATTAGACATACAAAAATTTAAGGCACAGTGGCTAAAATCACAAAATAGTTGGCATCATTTCTAGATTAGATAAATTTCCAAATTTCTAGTGAAAGTCATTTAAATACTATCACCACAAAAGACTGGAAATTGTAACAGAGAAATAAAATGTATATGGGAAGAGTTAAAAACCTTCCAAAATTAAAGAAGTCTGATTCTTTGGATTGAAAGTGATTCTGAATTTTTAACAACTTAATATAGATTTACAACTAGACATTATAGTGAATTTGCAGAACATGAAGTATAAAGAGTAAAAATTTCTTTAATTGTCCACATAGATTATCTACAAAGAAAAGAATATTAAACTGACAGCAATCTTCTTACAGTCAACAACAGATGGCAGGAAATCAATGGAATACAATTTTCAAAGAGTTGGGGAAAGTATTCGTCTACTAAAAACTGTGTAACTAGATGAAATATAATTCAAGACTGAAAGTGAAAGTAAAGTATTTTCACAGGTACTAGAAATGAAGGGAATTCAGTCTATAGACCGACAAACAGAAAAGGATTTTGTTTAGAAGAAAAGTAAACTCGGAAGGACCAAATTTGATACACAAGAAAACTAAACCTATGTGCACAGAAATTACTTCAAAGATTCACAAACTTAACTTTTACTATAGAATAATAACTGTGCATATTTTAGTTTAAAGTGTAAATAATCTAATTCCTGACAAGGACGGCAGTATTTACTAGGGAAGAAAACATACCAAGGTCTATCAGCTGTTTAGAAGGACAGAAATAAACATATTTTATTATTCAACAAACTATTTATGTATGAGGAAATATATAAATCCTTAAACGACTAGGATTATAACCTACATTTACAAACTAGCATAAGAATACTTATAGAATAAGAAAGTTTCAATAATGTGAGAAAATAAAATAGAAGCAAAAAGTGCAAACTACAAGGGTAAAAACAAATCCACATGCATCAACAATCTCATTAAATGCTTATGTATTAAAATCACCTATTAAAATAAAGACTTTCAGAATGGATTCCAAAACTTTAGCTCTACGCTACCAGGTAGTCCCTTGTAGTAAAGTAATAGTCCTTGATAGTAAAGTAGTAGTCCTTACTACTCTCTCTTCTGTCTTGTGATAAAGCAGCAGGAGAGTCAGAGTAGCAAGGGAATTAATTTCAAGCTTAACTATGAATACAGACAAGGTAAATGACACTACATGCATGATAACATTTGCGAATTCCTCTTGGATTCTAACTGAGCTTTTTTAGGATCTCTAGGGTTTGCCCTCAGAAACACATCATCAGTCCCTCTGTCCACCAACCTCAAATTCCAAGAATGGCCCTTATTGGTATGCTCAGCTATACTGTTTACCATAAAGTAGGAAACTGCTTTTCAAATAACTTCAAGCCTTAATATCTACCAAAAGCACCTCAAGAAAGCCTGTAACAGCCTGTTTTTAACTCACTGCAAGCCTCCTGGCCATGCTTGCGCTTTCTTGCTGAGACATGCTGCACACAGGAAGGAAAACAAGCATGATGAAGCCTTGATACCCAATTCTCTTTCAGGTGTGCTTCTCCCAAAACTGGCCCCCTTTCGTCCTGTCCCTGAAGAAGGGCATGGCCACCCACTCCAGTAGGCTTGCCGGGAGAATCCCAAGGACAGAGGAGCCTGGCGGGCTTCAGTCCGTAGGGTCACAAAGAGTCGGACACGACTGTGTGACTACCACCACTTCGTCCTGTAACAAAGGGACTAACAGTAGGAAAAGTTGGTATAAAATTAAACACCAGCATTTCCTACTATTAGTCCTATCTAGAAAGAGAGTGATTTTGAAAGTAGGGGCCCTAATGCCCTATGTCAGCGATGCCATGCTTATAATTAAGAAAATAGTTCCAGTAGCCTAGCAGGACCACACAGGAAAACAGTTGCAAATATTTGGGATGAGGCAAATTTAGGCACAGAGGAAAACTGAAATTCTAGGTACCCAAGTCAGGTAACTCAACAGGTGATTATTGGTTTTACTAAGGTGTTCAATCAATTACAAAAAAGCACATACTGTAACATTCTCTAGTCAAAAATTTCTTAAAATCTCTCCTATGGGATCCCTGTATTTTAAGCCTAGCTCTTAGCAACAAAGATAGAAAAAGTGCTTCTCTAAAAGTGCTGCCACTCATGAAGTTCAGGTATGTCATGCTGAATACTCAGGCGCCTCTCCCAGGAACTTTGGGATTGTACCCAACAACAGTGACCCCTCCCAGTCCCCACTCTCCTCATGCACACACACACACACATGCACACACACACACACTCACACACACAGGCTCCTACACAGCTGCCACATGCTACAACACCACTGTCAGACGATACTTTTTATTTTTCTTCTTCCCAGACCTTTGGAAATGACTTCTGGTTCAGAACTCTGAACTCTAAAGTTTGTGTGGAATTACAATCTGAATTATGATCTTTTAAATAAATATAAAAATGAATGACAACCTTCTAAATAGAGACATAAATATGGTCTACCTTCAGGTGTTTACTTGATGACTGATTAAATTATTAAATTAATATTATCCTAAGATCACCTAAATGTTTTAGCTTGTAATGCATTCAAAAAATTTTTTTTTTAATTTTTGCTAACTGGAGTCATTCAAAACAAAATCTAGTAACTTTTTTTCTAATTTTAAGTCTCACATTTAAAATACAGACTCACAATAACTGGACATTAAGAAATGTTAGAATTATGACACATTAAGAATGAAAGCCCATTGTTTTAACCAAAAAAATGTATCTATCTTTAAGAATTATTTTGAGTAGAATCATTGAAAAAATGAGCATGTACACATCTGGTATATAAATGCATATGCAGATATGAACCTGTTCAGGAGTAAAATAGCAACTTTAAGAATGTTAATAAGAATGACAGGTGGAAGCAAGCCTAGGATACCAGAGATTCAACTGACTACGGAAAATGTTTAATAAAATCTGTTTAATAAGTAACTGAGAATCTAGTAGGCATAAGTGAACTTCCTGAGTGACTTTGTCTATTTACTGAGATCACAGACAGAAAGGTGGAAATCTGTGGCCGTGGTTTTCATGGCTAGTTCTTCTGAAATATGTAATTTCCTTAGGACAGAACAGGAATTATATACACGCACAAGATTCCGTGCAGTGCTTTGCCTCAGTGCATAAATTACTATCTTGATAGTGAGGTTATTAACTGCTTTCAAATATGCCAGGGCTCATAATATAGCTACTGAGGCTGCCTAATTTTAACAGTTAAGATTTAAGAGAGATGTTTGACAGCCTGAGGCCCAACACCCTCATTTTGAAGGTTTGGAAATTAAGTCAAAAAGAAGAGATGACTTTCCCAAAGGAATACTGTAGCCAAAATGCAAATTAAACTCCAAAGCTCATTTCATAATTCTCCTGTTATCTGAGGAATCTGACATGTTAGGTACTACACAGTTTTGTTAAATACAAACAAAAACACAGTCTATTCTGAAAGGTTTTTTTCTCCACAATAAGTCAGAGAAGATTCCCAGACAAATACAATAATTCAGCTTCACAAACCATCCACTGTGCTTGAAAGAGAAGTAACAGCATAAAGGAAAAATGTCTTACCTCTTGAATTAAAGGTAAAGTTCACAAGGTTATCCTCTAGAAGTAGAAACTAGAAAAAGAGACTTTATATCACAGGAAGAGTTGCTAGTTCTTTCTCAACAAAGCTTGATCATTAACATTATAAATTATAAAATGTGTAGAGTAACACTGATACACTGGGTCAGAAAATACAAAATGACTTCAACTTGTAATTTTTCTCCCTAAAATATGGTTACTTCGTTACCTCTCAATGCCAGTTTCTGTGTGTGCACGAACACACACACAGACACACATGCCCAAACACCAAGGTACTTACTGAGCTGTAGAGATAGCCTTCACCATTCATGGCCACATAGAGGCTGGCCTTCACCCCTTGGATGGCCACCACACGCAGGCCCACAGGGATTAGATTGAAGAGGGCTAGAGGGCAAAAAGAGAGGAAAAGATCAATGACCTTTTGAATATATCATCTTGCTTTTTAAAATGACTCTTTTAAGGATTAAAACCTATGAACTGATATTCATTGGCGGGGGGAGCTCTAAGACTGAGGAGAACTGGCTTCTTGTTTCTGCAGCATGACTAATTATTAATACTCTGTGACGTCAGGTAAATCACATAAACTCATCTGTAATAAAGGGATTAGATTAGAAGGACTCCAAGCACCCCTTATGGATCTAAGTCCAGGATCTCCACTCTACAAAATGAATATACACTTGAATAGTCTAAGATGATTTTTTCTAACAAATAATTTGAACCAAAAAATTCTTAACAGAAGAAAACACATTTTGAATCATAATTAAAAATAAAATGTTATCTTCATAACATATGCCAGAGCTTCTTTTCTTTGTGGTCCTGAACACTGTCTTAAACACACAAGATAAAAGCAAAAACCACTGGCTTATGCTAGAAACTATGCTAGAAATAGGAGAACAGTTCTCTTTATTTTTCAGTTTTTACATATAAATGTAAATAGATGGATCAATAATTGCTAGATAGCTTAAGCTCCAATGGATATATTGTATATCAAATATACACATATATATCCATATTTATGCATAAAACCATTAAAAATCAACTTCATAAATTTAATTTAATATCCTAAGATAAATTGAGCATATGTTTATAGTCTTTCAATATTTGTGCTGTCCACTACTGAAAATATTCAACAGTCTACTTGTCTACTTGGAGAAGGCACATAAATATCAGAAAGAAAATAAATAAGATAACCTAATTCCTTCAAAAGTGTACTTCTATAAATTATATATCCCTATATAGTATTATTTTAGTTAACACTGATAATTACAAAATGAGCATAAGCATAAAACATTATCTCTATCCTGAAAGAATTCATATTACTTAAAGGAGGAAAGCAATCATATAATCAGGCTGTATAGATGGCAACATGAATATGAATGAAGTATTTATAACAACTAAATATTTATAACATAAGAGAATAGCCCTGTAGTTCACTTTAACACCCTGCCTTAGTTAGAAGTTCTTAATCTATCTTTTCTACTGATAAAATTCCCATCAGTTCTGGTCTCAGTTTTGAATATAAGATATATATAGATGTATATTTTCTGGGGTTCTCTCAACATAGAATAGTAAGCCAAACATACACACACACACACACACACACACACACACACACAAGACACAGACACACGAAGTATTTGACTTTTAGTCAAATGTTCAACTGATAGTTGTAAAGGATCAAGCCTAAGACCACAGGTTTAATATGGCAGTATTCAATTCCTAGATACTTGGCATCAGACCAGTCTCTTTGCCTCTTTGACTCTTTTTCCTCATATGTCATGAAAGCTGAAACTAAATCTTAGCAGATGCTTAAGAATTAATTGTTAACGCAATTTGAATCTGTACTTGTTTTTATTCCTCCCATGTTCTTACAATTGTCCTTGTGTTCCTGAACTGAAAAGTAATATAAGACCTTAAAGTCTAGCTGGGGAGAGAAAGCTAAGGCATATGGGAAATCTGATACAGTGTATAATGCATTTCTATAATTAAATGTAATATATGCATTATATATATATATATATATATATTCTCTATGTACAGAAGTTCAGGGAAATGGTAGATCTGTGATCTGAAGTGTTCAAGAAATGTCTCACACAGAAGAGGAGACCCAAGTTGACACTTAAAGAAGAGACAGAAGTTGAGTAGGCGAAGATCAGAAACATTATAGTAGGGCAGGAAGTAAGAGTTTCTGCAGGGTAGTGTATGTGTATAGGAAGGGACTACCAGATTGAAGGATTTGATTAATAATGGGGAGGAATGGGCCAGAACACCGTGGAGATAAAGTAGGGAGAAATACCTGAGAGTCTGTCACTCCTATCTTAGAGATTTAGATTTTACCAAATGGGCAACAAGAAGTGTGGTGTATAAACATTAAAGCAGCGACACAGATTGCAAAAAAGTGGGAGAGATTTATAGACAGAGTAGTTTCTAAACTCATCACTCAGAAGCTGTGTGCCTTGGAGCCATTTGTTTAATCTCTCTGCTTTAGTTTTCTTGTCTGTAAAATGGGCATGATAATCCTTAATATGTAGAATTGACAGAAGATTCAAATGTACTATTACGTGCTTGAAATAAACAGAGATGTGTTCTCTCTACTAAAGAGTTATTTGCCACTGACATATGATTCTTCTGCTTGTCAAATAAGGTAACCATAAGGTCTGATATAAATTGACATATCACCTGACCTATATCTACTCAGCTTCTATTCAGAAGATTGCTTACCACTTTTAAAATAATACTTTATTTTCGGGCAACACAATGTTCAAAGTGTTGATGACTTCATCATTGTATTTGACCCTCAACCATCAGCATGATGAAGAATTTAGGACAGAATGATCAGCCTAGTTTTTAGAAGAGCAAACAGGTTCAGAGAGGTGATCCTGGTGGAAACGCAACTGAACAAAGGCCTTCTGGCTCTCTAATGTGGTTATCTGCCCTGAATATCCTATTTCCTCCTCCTTCCCTTATAAGATTAATATCCCCTAATAACCATTCTCACCTTCTTGAAAATAATAGATAATTGAGCTAAATTTCCATACATAGCCTGTGTCTAACTGTGGCAGTGGATCAGTACTGGCCAGTGAGATGCAGGCAGACATGTCTTTGTACTCTTGAATATCCTTTTCTTCGAGACAACTGTCCTTTGCCCTCTTCTACCATTTTCCCTATTGCTGTTTGGCTGGGGATGAGGTTAGGGTTGCTGGATTATCCCAGGCCATGAAAACAAGGGCTGCCCCTTGAGAGGGCAATGACAAGTGAACTGTAAAGAGCTGGGCCCCTGAGGACTTTGTGGAGCAATGGCACCAGTCCAGCTTTCAATTAGCTTGGTCTGGCTTTTATGTGAGAAAAATAAGTCCTTGTTACTTTAGTCTGTGCAACCTACTTTAGTGACTTTAGTCTGAGCCAAACCTACTTCTAACTGATAGACGCTGGTAACAAAAGTAGAGTCAACACATGAGGTATGAACTACATTTACACACTGTAAATAAATGCAACCACTGGAAAATAACAAGTTCAATGATGATACGTATGAAAAAGAGTAATGAAATCCAAATTTGTGCATAATGTCTTTCTAAAGTAAAGATTTCCCAGGACAAATGCAAAGAACATTGGTTCATTTAGCTAAAACAGGATTAAAAAAGAAACTATAAAGCTTTTCCTATCTGAGGAGAGTGAGAAAACTGCTAAAGCAAGACAGAGACAAAAACAAGAAACTTGTGTGAAAGTTTTATATGAACCACAAGGTGATAATGGCTTTTAGATGGTACGCTTTGGGAGATTTAGCAAGTTCATTAAAAACAAAATCAGTAAACAATCTGGAATGAGAGTTTTTAGTGGTAAAAGCTAAAAGCTATTCTCTTTGGGAGGGTCTGCATCTGCCTCTTAAAATCTTGGAGAATGGCAAATGACCTACTCTGATCTACTATTTATCTTCCACACAGCACTCTGGCCCCAGCCCTTTGTTACTTAGTGACAGCCCCTCCTGTATCTCCAGTCTTCATTTCCATTCTCAAAGAGCAACTGGGCCACACCATTCTTCCAAGTCCCTTCCCTCTACTCATGCCACTTCCCTGCTGTCAGTTCGCTGCTTGATTCCTCAAGTGACTATTCATCATCTACAGGACAGATCCAAAGCCTTTACTCGGACCCTCAGTGCCCTTTACTGTCTGACTGCAAACCACACTTCCAGTTTATCACCTGCAACTTGTTCCATTCATCATAAGCAGTTTCACAGAGCTTTTTGCCATGTCCGAAGTTTCCCCTTGATCTTAATTAAACTAGGTTGGATTTATGGCTCTTTTGCCCTCTCTTTTTGGAAGATAGGTTTTTAGAAACCCTATCTTCCCTATTTAACTGGACCATAAGTCTTATCCAAACCCTTGAGAGATAAGTTTCCTTTTCCATAATTATTTATTTCATGGGCATATCTCTGCAATGGTTTTGGAACACAGTAATAAAATTATTTGCTTACACATCTGTCTCCTTCCTTAAGGACTCTTATGCAATGTCTACCCCAGTTCTATGTACTTAGCTTATTTTCAGTAAATATTATTAATTATAAGAGTCATGAAAAGACATTATTTCTAGGAACGTATACAGAAAAGTTGCTTTTAAGATGAAAAGGAAATTAAAAACTTAAAACATCTCAGCTCAATATTCAAGGTTATTTATATATAACCTATATTTCTGCTCTACTGCACTACTCAATCTAATATATTTATTTACTGCTTCTAATAATTTGATCTTATTCCTCCTTTCTTTTAACTTCATGTTTTTCCTGATTGGGCTTGCAATGTCATTCACTCAATATCTTCATATGGAAACCCCTGCCAGGCTTGAAATGATACACCAAATACCAAGGGCTTTCTCTCATTTCTCAGCTCCCCTAAGCCTAGATCTAGACTATATTTATCACAATTTTTATTTTCCTTAAAAATACCTTTTTCCCAACCACAACTAGTTTATAAGCTCTCCAAAATAAGCATCATATCTAGATCACACTTGTACAATATGGAAAAAGAGAGAGCTGGAGAAGAAGAAAGAGAGACAGACATAGAAACAGAGAGAGAGAGGTTAAGAGAGCGAATAAGCAGGATGGTACATATTCTGCTTATATTCGGGATCTCAGTAAACATTCAGTGAATAAAGACTATAATTATAAACCAAATAAGAATCCAAGCATCCAATATGACATTCAAGCATCTTCTCAACCTTGTTCTTTCCAAAATGAGTATTTCATTCTAAATCTTACATAAATCTGACTCATATTTTGAAAAAAGAAGTCACAGAGCTGGTGATCATGAGATTCATAACAAACTCAATCACTGAACCACATGGAAAAAGGTAAGGAAAAGAGGTAATAAAGGGAAATAATAGTTTATTCAACAAATGATGTTAGGAAAATTAGATATCCACATCCAAAAGAATGAAATTGGACCCTTATTTCATACCATACTCAAAAATCAACTCAAAATGGATTGGAGATCTAAACATAAACCTGAAACTGTAAAATTCATAGAGGAAAAGCTTCTTGACATTGATCTTGGAAGTGATTTCTTGGATATGACATCAGGAGCACAGGCAACATAAACAGAAATAAACAAGACTACATCAAAGGAAAACCTTCTGCACAACAAAGGAAACAATCAACAGAATGAAAAGGCAATCTAAAGAATGGAAGAAAATATCTTATCTGTAAACCATAATCTGTTAAGGAGTTAATATCCTAAATATATAAGTACAATCCAATAGCAAAAAAATAATATTGATAATATAAATAATCCAATTTAAAAGGGCCAAAAGACTTAAACAGACATTTCTCCAAATATGAAATACAAATTATGAGTAAATTGATAAATACTCAACATCACTAATCATCAGGGAAATGCAAATCAAAACCATAATGAGATATCACCTCATACCTGTTAGAACAACCACTATTTAAAAAGAAAAAAAGATAACAGATGTTACCATGGATGCAGATAAACTAGAAACTTCAGGCACTGTTGTTAGGAATGTAAAGTGTTAGTTGTTCAGTCATGTTCAACTCTTTGCAACCCCATGGACTGTAGCCCACCAGGCTCCTCTGTCCATGGATTTCCCGGGAAAGAATACTGTAGTGGGTTGCCATTTCCTCCTCCAGGGGATCTTCCTAATACAGGGATTAAACCTGTGACTCCTGCATTGCCGGCAGATTCTTCACTGTGAGTCACCAGGGAAGTATACCTATGTCCAAACTCATCAAATTTGATACATTAGACATTTAGGCATTTTGGGTATGTCCATTATACTTCAATTAGGTTTTTTTTTAATGTAATGAAGGAAATGGTAGATGAACTGCAGTAATACACCCAGTTCTCCATCTTTCCCTGTATCCATGTGCTTTGTGCTATAAATTTGCAATCCCCTGAAAGAATATTTTGCGCTATTCCTTGATACTGGACTGAGCCCTGTAAACTTGTTTTGGCCAACAGAATGTTAGCCAATGCAAGCAGACTCTTGAAAAAGAGCTCAAGTTGGTTTGTTTATGTACTTCCTCTCTGCTGTGGCACTGAAAACAACATGCACAGATTAACCCACCGGTCCCAGGAAAAGGATGCAAGAAAACATCTAGAGAACAACAAAGTGGTCTCGGTTATCTATCCAAGGCCATTCTAGATTAACAGAATCATAGACTGCTGACCCCTATGTAAGCCAGACAAGATCTGTAGAGCCGCTTAGACAACCACTCCAGACACTTGCTGATACATGAAAATGGGCCTATGTGATTATTGGGTACACAGCACCACTGTAGTAACATATAAAATGAATAGCAGGTTATTTACTGGAGGACCTGGATAATGGATCTGAAATGTCCAAAATATTATAACAACAAAAAAAATTTTTCAAATTTGATAACAATCCTCAACAGGTTTTTAAATGAGCAATTATGAGCTATGAAGCTAAGTAAACTTTTATAAATTAAAAAATAATAACAATAAAATACCAGTGTTGATGACTCATGCTACAGTAAAGAGTGAATTATTTTTCTACAGATAATCTATTATAAAAACTGTTACATGAAAATATGTTCAAAGATTATATAGAAAAAATAAATAAATAAATAACAGATATCTATAGACTTGTATGGGCTTCCTTGATGGCTCAGGCAGAAAAGAATTTGCCTGCAATGCAAGAGACTCGGATTTGATCCCTGGGTCAGGAAGATCCCTTGGAGAAGGGAATGGCAACCCACTCCAGTATTCTTGCCTAGAAAATCCCATGAACAAAGGAGCCTAGTGGGCTGTATGGCATCGCAAAGAGTCGGACACAACTGAGTGACTAACGAACACTTTCACTTTTCACTACAGATCTGTTTACACCAAATAATTAAAATATTTTATTACTTCCTGGGATTTTATAATTTTGTGATAGGTTTCATCTCTCTAAAATTTAATCTTTTATTGATTTATTTTCTCACTCTACTCATTTTTGTACCTAAATTACATTTCACTATGTTATATATGTATATTTTTTCAAAGGTTGTGCCCCAAATTATATAAGCTTTAGGACCTATAAAACTTAAATCAGTCTCAGGTTGAAATTTAAGTGTAATGAGAAAGGAAAAACTGAAAAGATCTTATTCCTAGAATACCTACTTTTTTTCAGGCATCATGCTAGTATTTTGATATGCAAAATGTCATTTCAAAAATAAACTAAACTGACTACTTGGCTTTATTTCAGGATTTAAAAAGTCCTAATTTGAGTGGGATGCAGGTACAAAGTATCAATAAAAAAATGAAGGGAATGAAAACTGCCACCCAAAATTTGGAGTGAGATTCTATGGCCTTAGTTACCAAAACTCTCATACCACTTCTTGTAGATATCTCTAATCAAAAGTCACTTATTCTTTTCATTAATATTTATTGAGCACTTAGGATAGGTCACATGGCATGCTTAGGCTAGGAAAACAGTGACATACATATCCAACAGATGTGGTCCCTGAGGAACACACCTTCATCCGTAAATCTCTCTGACGCTCCCACTATTCTGTGGGCAAGCTGAAGGCACAGGAAACTGTTATTATTATCCTTATTGCCTAGCAACGACATCTTAGAAGCATCTTGGTCTTAGCAGCCACTATTCAATATTTGCCAAATAAACGAATGAATCAGCAGTGGTTTCTCTTTAAGCTTGCGTATTCACAGCTTTTCTAGGTCATATTTCCATAATTAAGCATGTAAGAAAAAATAAAGTATAATACCACACATGGAGTGTATTCAAATATGGAATCTAAAGGGAAAGCCAGAAAACCTGCATGGTAACAAAGTTTGAGAGGGTAGGAGCATAGGATGTGCAGGGCTGATATGTGTGTGTGTAGGGTGATGCAGGTTTTGTAGAAAATGAAGAAGGGAAGATTTTGGGGAATCTATTACAAACAAGATACTGGACACCTTGTGAGATTATATTGGACTGGGAAAAAAATACTTTTTAAGAAATGCTACTTCTTCTTCGTGAAAACACCAAATGGCGGAAGACGCCGGTGCTGGGGGAGGGCCCGGAGGCCCCGGGGGCCCTGGAATGGGAGGCCGCGGTGGCTTCCGCGGAGGCTTCGGTAGTGGCGTCCGGGGCCGGGGTCACAGCCGGGGTCGGGGCCGGGGCAGAGGCCGTGGAGCTCGCGGAGGCAAGGCCGAGGACAAAGAGTGGCTCCCCGTTACCAAGCTGGGCCGCCTGGTCAAGGACATGAAGATCAAGTCCCTGGAGGAGATCTACCTTTTCTCTCTGCCCATCAAGGAGTCTGAGATTATTGACTTTTTCCTGGGAGCATCCCTCAAGGATGAGGTTTTGAAGATTATGCTTGTACAAAAGCAGACCCGTGCTGGCCAGCGGACCAGGTTCAAGGCATTTGTTGCCATTGGGGATTACAACGGACATGTCGGTATGGGTGTCAAGTGCTCTAAGGAAGTAGCCACTGCCATCCGTGGGGCCATCATCCTGGCCAAGCTGTCCATCGTCCCCGTCCGAAGAGGCTATTGGGGGAACAAGGTTGGGAAGCCCCACACGGTTCCTTGCAAGGTGACTGGCCACTGTGGCTCTGTGCTGGTGCGCCTCATCCCTGCCCCCAGAGGCACTGGCATTGTCTCCGCCCTTGTGCCCAAGAAGCTGCTGATGATGGCTGGCATCGACGACTGCTACACTTCTGCCAGGGGCTGCACCGCCACGCTGGGCAACTTTGCCAAGGCCACTTTTGATGCTATCTCCAAGACCTACAGTTATCTCATCCCTGACCTCTGGAAAGAGACAGTGTTCACCAAGTCTCCATATCAGGAATTCACTGACCATCTTGTGAAGACCCACACCAGAGTCTCCGTGCAGAGGACCCAGGCCCCAGCTGTAGCCACCACATAATTTTATAAAGAGAATAATAAAGTGAATGAAACCAGAAAAAAAAAAAAAGAAATGCTATATTATTTTTTTTTTAAGATTTTGGAACAACTCTGTTGGCTAGGTTCTTTCCTTTTTTGTTACTTTAAAAAAATTTATTGAAATATAGTTGACATACAGTATTATGTAAGTTATAGGTAAACAACAGAGTGATTCATAATTTTTGAAGGTTATATTCCATTTATAGTTACTACAGAATACTGGCTACGTTCCTTGAGTTGTGCAATAAGTCCTTATAGCTGGCTTATTTTTTACTTAATAATTTGCACTTCTTAATCCCCTACTACTATCTTGCCCCTCCCCTCTTCCATCTTCCCACTGGTAACCACTAGTTTGTTCTCTGTGTCTGTGAGTCTGTTTGTTGTTGTTGTTATATTCACCTTTTTCATTTTTTAGATTCTATATATAAGCGATATCATACAGTATTTGTCTGTGTACTATGTAAAATAAAAGTGTTATGTGCCTATTCAATTTAACTTTCACCTATTATCTACACAAATTATCTCAGTGACAAAACTGTGACAAGCTGAGACATATTGGAAAGCACTTCACGTGACAAAAAATACGCAAAGAAGAAAGAGAAGAGGAAGAGAAATAGGGAAGGAGAGAGGAAAAGCAAAGTTCATTACAAATTCTTTGCAACAGATAAACCCAGTGTCCTTCCAAGTAACTTCTAAGGACAGGCTCTTATTGCTTGAAAAAATGAACAGATCTAAAAGAGTATATTTGTATTTTGAAATACTGAGTTGAATCTGCAAAGATGCATTTTCTCACTCACTAAAAGCCCAAGTAAATTTACAGTAGAAGATACTGAGATAGAACAAAGATATATGGGTACACAAAAATTATCTGTGCATTCTCAATATCAAACTGTCTTAAAAATTCAATACCATTTCCCACACTTCAAAATGTTTTCAATAAAGATGTTTTGTTAGAATGTAAGTAATATCATATCTGACAAAATTTTAACCTAAAGTTAAGTTGGTATGAGGTTATTTTTCCCTCTAATTCCACAGTCTGTTACAATAACACTTGTAGTATTTGTGATAATTTTTGTAGGTCACTTGATTGGTTTTCTGTTAGTCATGATATTAATATTTGTTTCTGGTATTTATCATTTAACTAGATAGTACCACCAAGTTAATGAACATGAATTTCAGCAAACTCTGAGAGATAGTGGAGGACAGAGGATCCCGATGTGCTACAGTCCATGGAGTTGTAGGGTCAGACACGACTTAGCAACTGAACAACAACAAAGGTCAATTTTGCCCCTTCCCTTCTCAATAGAAAAATGTTATTATTGAATAGTCGGCAAACTAGGAGATAGTATGAGCTCTTAGATCCTCCTTAACAAAAGCAGTTATATAAAGTACAATGGAGTATTCACTCAGACAAATGATTTATTCTCTCATCCTAATTTCATAGCATTCCATACACAGCACTTATCACATTGCTTAATCATATCTATGTCTTTGCCTGAGCCTCACAGCAAACTTCCAGAGTCCAGCCTCGGCGGGGTCCGGGGTTCTTGAGGGATGAGTGGCGTCGGCGGAAGAACTGAGCTGAGTCGATGTGTGGTGATGGAGCAGTCTCTCTGTTTATTGTTGTTGGTTTACAGTTTTATAGCCAAAAGACATCCCCATTACATCATTACATCACCTATCATTCTACACAATTTTTTGTTTTCTACCTTCCATAGCAACCTTATCATTGAGTTCATTCCCCAAACTATCATGAAACATTCCCCTTGCAGAAGTCAGATTTCTATGTAATTAGATTTAACAGTAGTATGTTTACCATTTGAATGTCTTCAGTATACTTCATTCAATCATGATAAGTACATCAACCTAAGTAGAAAGGTTACATTTCTCTTATCAGGTACAACTATGTAGAAGCTAGAGGGAAGGGCTAAAGCTTGAGACTGTTTATTCTAGTAACCTACTCCAGTTCTTATGAGTAAAAAGGACAAAGAGACAGTTTAGAAAGAGGAAAGAGGACTAAGACAGTTTAGGAAGAGGAAAGAGGACTAAGAGACAGTCAAGCAGCACTGCTTTAGCAATAAAACCCTATTAACCTTATATAACTACTATAATGAATTCCTATGTCTACTCTATCCTAAAGCAATCAATATCTCCAACTATGCTGGCCACAGTTATGAACATTTCTAAGTCCCAATCCAGCCTGATTTCTTCAAGGAAGAGAGCCTCCTCCATGGAGTGGTCAGGGGAGTGGGAGGTTGGAAAGGTGACCCAAGTATGAGCCTTTCTGGTGGTGGCCTTGCCATGACCCCCAGAGAACTCTTGGTAAACTCCCCAGTAATTAGTAGGAGGAGTAGTAATCTATTTAAATGTCCCTTTCATCCCTCTTTAGCCCCCAGGGAAGGTGATCCACCTTCCTGGATCCTCTGGTCGATAAGGTCTGGGGGGATTATCTCAGGATGAATTCTTTCCAACTGGAACTGACCTACTGAGATGAGCCAATGTTCCGAGCATGGACAGAACTCCCAAGAAAAATACCAGGGTGGGGCTTGCCCAGGATGCCCCGATAAAGAAAGTCAGCTTTGCAATTTCTTTCTTAGTCTCGTGACCTTGTCATCCGAGCAAGGGGGCATCCTGATGGCTCCCAGCAGCAAACTAGGGATTCTTCAAAAGTATGAAATTATGGGGCTTTTTTCATCCATAGTACATTGCATAGAAGAAGCTGAAATGATTGTGGTCATTGAATTTAACCTGAAAAACAACATTTCTTACAGAAATTAAGGGAAAGATGGAATTGTCCTGACTTCTTCAGCATTAAGTCAAGAAAACAAGACTGAAATGATGACTAAACTTCAGTCCAGAAGACACAGCTCTAGGTCACGAGCCCTAGTTCTAACATTTGACAGTTCTGACATTGATTCAAAGGAATAGGATCTCCCTGAAATTTCATATCTGCTCCGAATATTTCACCGATTTATCATGCAGATCAATTAAGATAACAATTTTCATAAAAACTTGTTAGTTGGCTGCTATTCAAAAGTCTACAAGCAATAAATGCTGGAGAAGGTGTGGAGCAAAGGGAACCCTCTTACACTGTTGGTGGGAATGCAAACTATAGAGTCACTATGGAGAACAGTGTGGAGATTCCTTTAAAAACTGGAAATAGAACTGGCATATGACTCACAAATCCCACTGCTGGACATACACACCGAGGAAACCAGAATTGAAAGAGACACGTGTACCCCAGTGTTCATCGCAGCACTGTTTACAATAGCCAGGACATGGAAGCAACCTAGATGTCCATCAACTGACAAATGGATAAGAAAGCTGTGGAACATATACACAATAGAATATTACTCAGCCATTAAGAAGAATACATTTGAATCAGTTCTAATGAGGTGGATGAAACTGGAGCCTATCATACAGGGTGAACTAAGCCAGAAAGAAAAACACCAATACAGTATACTAACACATATATATGGAATTTAGAAAGATGGTATCGATAACCGTGTATGTGAGGCAGCAAAAGAGACACAGATGTATAGAACTAGTCTTTTGGATTCTGTGGGAGAGGGCGAGGGTGGGATGATATGGGAGAATGGCACTGAAACATGTATATTATCATATGTAAAATGAATCACTAGTCCAGGTTCACTGCATGATTCAGGGTGCTCAGGGCTGGTGCACTGGGATGACCCAGAGGGATGGGATGGGGAGGAAGGTGGGAGGGAGGTTCAGGATGGGGAACACTTGTACACCCATGAAAGATTCATGTCAATGTATGGCAAAACCAATACAATATTGTAAAGTAATTAGCTTCCAATTAAAATAAATTTTTAAAAAAAGAAAGTGTAAGGCACATCACACGTGATTCCCCATCTCACGCCAAATAAAAAAGCTCATGGGCCAAAAAATAAATAAAATAAAATACTTGAATAGCTGGTGGCTGTAAAAGAGTTACTGTCAAAAAAATTCCCCTGATCAAATAAACTTCAGAAACCATTATAAATATCTTTTTTTCAGATATTTATAATATATATCAGCAATAAAAGGTTCAGATACTCAAAAAAATTTTTTTAAATAAAAATTTGTTAAACTATAAAAGCAAAATACAAAGTATTATTGGTATCAGTGGGGGTAGTTTCACTTAACCTCCAAATCTAGAGCTTTCACAATGGGGATGGGGTGGTGGACGCCTGGGTCATCATTGCCTCCTAATTTAAACTCCTTAAAATATCATGGGAAGAAAAAATATATTTCATTTTATATGTTTAAGATCCAGTAAGCAAAAATAACTAAATATTTAAAATAAAACATAAAAATAATGTAAAAATCAAAATACTTTCACCTATGTTGATTCAGTGCTTTCAATATAATGCCTTATTTTATAAACAATTGATCAATTAATTCAATTGCCTGACTTATTTTCCCCACTGAATTTACTGACTTATAGAACTGATTAGTGTGTGGGACTTAAAGACTTAAATTTTTTTCTTCCAAGCATTGCATGCTATGCTGTCACTTCAGTCCTGTCTGACTCTTTGCAACCCCATGGACTATAGCCAGCCAGGCTCCTCTGTCCATGGGGATTCTCCAGGCCAGAATACTGGAATGGGTTGCCATGCCCTCCTCCAAGGTATCTTCCCAACCCAGGGATCAAACTCACATCTCTTATGTCTCCTGCATTGGTAGGCAGGTTCTTTACCACTAGCACCATGTGGGAAGCCCAAGCATTGGCTAATAGCAAATACTATGGATTTTCAGCTTAGTGAAAATGAACGACATGATGACCCCCGTCTTTGACAACAGTTGGTGGAAATATTTGCCATAGCTCAGGTAGAAATCCTGCCACTGGCTTTTAATCCTGATATTATCATATAACCTTTCCTGTGTTACTTCAAAGAGGTTCAAAAACTTTCATAATTAACAAGTCAATTCAATCTGACTTTTTTTTTCCCTTCAGGTGAAAAATGAAGCATATCACTACTGATAATGAAAGCAAATGTCTGTCATCAATCATCTGCTGTAGCCTATTTGTCTTGTACAGAAGATTTATCTCACATTCCATTCGAAAAATTCAGTGAACAGAACAGGTGCCAGTCCATAAGATCAATGGACAAAAACACCCTCAAAGAAATCTCTGCATATTTTGAAGGCTTTAGATTTGTATCTTCCACAAATCTGCCATCAAACACTATGTTGCCAAAATTGACGCCATGGTCTATTAGGTTTATTCATGAATTCATCACCTGTATTCTAGGCACTGAAGCAGTGTAAAAGACAGGCAGGATACCTGTCATGATGATAATGAAAGTCTAAAACAGAAAAAAAAATTCCAAACATGTACTCTGCCTCCATCTTTACATACGAGGGCACCAAATTTAGCTCAAAAATAAGGTTTTGCCAAGGTCATGAAGTCAGCCAAGGAAGAGCTACAGTGTGCGCTTAGCTGCTAGGGGCTGTAAGGCTACATAATACTGCTTCTCTCAAGAAACAGAAAAGAAATTCTAGCAGATGGTTGGGTGGCATCACTGACTCAATGGACATGAGTTTGAAAAACTCCAGGAAATAGAGAAGGACAGGGAAACCTGGTGTGCCACACTGCATGTAGTCACAAAGAGTAGGACATGACTGAGCAACTGAATAACAACATAACCACAACCTAAATAGCTATAAAGAAAGTGAAGGAAAAAATAAAATTATAATAAATAAATTTAGAAGGCTCAAGAGAATTTTTTCAGCCAAACAGAAATGCCCCACCCAGAAAATATAAAACCTTGAGCCCTTAGTTAAAATTACACACATACAATACAAGTTAACTTGCTTAAGATGGTATAGATATGTTAAACCAAAGCTTTGCATTTCATTATCATTAATTACCAAAACAAGAAAGCACTTTTGAAAATTTATGCACATAATATTGATGAGTAATTATATTTAAAGGGTGGAAACCCAGCAAAAAAGCCACAAAGGAAAACATTCATGACTCCGCTTAATTTATGTTGACATTTACACTCAAATGTTATATGTACTGATCTCAATGAATATATATGTAATACATGTACAGTCATCCTAAAAATATTAAGTGGATCTAGAGAAATAAATGCTGTAAGATATTTTTAGAAATGTAGGAGAAAATGTAAAAAATAAGAAGATTCTGTCATTAACTTAAAATCTCTCTTTCAGTCCATCATCACTACAATCCCACTGCATTTCACTCTACTGCAATGCTCAAGAACTTTCACTGGTCTCCCACGTTGTAAAATATAAGCTCTAAACTCCCTTATGCATCAGTTAAGGCACTGTAAAATATGGTGCCTTTGACACTTCCTCATAATTTCTTTGCTTCATTCAAATTAGTTGTTTGGTCACTAACTCGTGTCTGATTTTGCAACGCCATGAACTGCAGCATGCCACACTCCTCTGTCCTCCGCTAACCCCCTGTTTGCTCAAATTCATGCCCATTGAGTTAGTGTTGCTATCTAACCATCTTATCCTCTGCTGCCCCCTTCTCCTTTTCCCTTCAATCTTTCCCAGCATCAGGGTCTTTTTCAATGAGTCAGCTCTAATTCATCCAAATAAGCAGTTCATTTCTCTCCAGCGTGGCAGGAACTTTCTCCACTAGGTAATTCTGTGATTCCCTATCTGAAATGCAGTTCTCCTAATTTTAGGTTGAATATTTTGGTCCTATTCTTCAAGATTCAGTTTGAAATCTGCTTTCTCTGAAAACAATGGCTCTGGGGAATGACTGCCATCTCTGGGCTTCCCTGGTGGCTCAGATAGTAAAGAGTCTGCCTGCAGTGAGGAAGACTCGGGTTCAACCCTGGGTCGGGAAGACTGCCTGGAGAAGGAAATGGCAACCCACTCCAGTATTCTTGCCTGGAAAATCCCATGGATGGAGGAGTTTAGCAGGGTACAGTCCAGGGGATGGCAAAGAGTCAGACATGATTGAACAATTTCACGCCACCTATCTCTGGAATCTGGTGATTGTTCTAAATCACTTGGCAGCACTGGTGCTACCTTGAAATATTAAAATTTGTTCTACATACAAGTTCAACCTCCTCTAATATCCTTGGAGCAGCTAGAAAGCAGATATTACACTGCAATCATCTTTATAATCCAGCAACTAGAACCCAGTTGGGCCTCAAATCGTTGGGAGTTTATAAAGGAAAATGAAACAGGTACCTGGCAGGCATACATGACACTCTAGTCATTTTGCTGTAGTTGCCTGAAGCTGTGTCTTAAAAAGTTGTTTGAGGCTCGGCCACAATAAACGTTTTGAGAATGTTTTGATACCTGTTGGAGAAAACCCAGGAGGACCTATTTATTGGTAAATCTCCATCTTGAGGGCCTCCTTTTACAATAAAATATCATGGAAGATTCCATAAAAGGACAGTGATGATTTGCACTGTATTTTAAAACAAATATCTTATTTTATAAATTTGTCTCAACAATTTTTGCTGCATTACTACAACTTTCTGAGGAGTTGTTGTTGTTTTAATTCTGATGCTCTGGCCACACCCATGGCAACTAAATAAAAATCTTCAGTTGGAATTTTCAGGATTAAGACTAGGTATCAATATTTTTTAAACTCTCCAGATGATTCCAATGTACAGTACTGTTAAAAAGCAATTTCATATCCAATAGGTCTGAAGTGGTTCTAATAAGTTCCCCGGTGATGCTCAGTTCAGCTCAGTCACTCATTCGTGTCTGACTCTTTGAGACCCCATGGACTGCAGCCCACCAGGCTTTCCTATTCATCACCAGCTCCCAGAGTTTGCTCAAACTCATGTCCATTGACTCAGTGATGCCATCCGACCATCTCATCCTCAGTCGTTCCCTTCTCCTCCTGCCTTCAATCTTTCCCAGCATCAGGGTCTTTTCCAATGAGTCAGTTTGCATCAGGTGCCCGAAGTATTGGAGCTTCAGCATCAGCCATTCCAATGAATATTCAGGACTGATTTCCTTTAGGACTGACTGATTGGATCTCCTTGCAGTCCAAGGGACTCTCAAGAGTCTTCTCTAATACCACAGGTCAAAAGTATCAGTTCTTTGGTGCTCAGGTTTCTTTATTGTCCAACTCTCACATCCATATATGACTACTGAAAAAATCATAGTTTTTACTAGATGGACCTTTGTCGACAAACTAATGGCTCTGTTTTTTAATATGCTGCCTAGGTTGGTCATAGCTTTTCTTCCAAGGAGCAAACGTCTTTTAATTTCATGACTGCAGTCACCATCTGCAGTGATCTAACAAAACATGGTCCACTGGAGAAGGGAATGGCAACACACTTCAGTATTCTTACCCTGAGAACACTATGAACAGTATGAAAAGGCAAAAAGATATGACACTGAAAAATGAACTCCCCAGATTGGTAGGTGCCCAATATGCTACTGGAGGGAAGTGGAGAAATAGCTCCAAAAAGAATGAAAAGGCTGAGCCAAAGTAAAAAAATGCCCAGTTGTGGATGTGACTGGTGACGGAAGTAAAGTCCACTTCTTTAAAGAACAATGTTAAATAGGAACCTGTAATGTTAGGTTCACAAATCAACACAAATTGGAAGTGATCAAACAGGAGATGGCAAGAGTGAACATCGACAATTCAGGAGTCAGTGAACTAAAATGGACTGGAATGGGTGAAATTAATTCAGATGACCATTCTATCTACTACTGTGGGCAAGGATCCTTAGAAAAAATGGAGCAGCCATTATAGTCAACAAAAGAGTCTGAAATGCAGTATTTGGGTGCAATATCAAAAACAGCAGAATTATCTCTGTTCATTTGCAAGGCAAACCATTCAATATCACAATAATCCAAGTCTATGCCCCAACCAAATGCCAAAGTAATGCCAAAGAAGCCAAAGTTGAATGGTTCTATGAAGACCTACGAGACGTTCTAGAACTAACACCAAAGAAAGATGTCCTTTTCATCACAGGGGACTGGAATGCAAAAGTAGGAAGCCAAGAGATACCTGGATTAACAAGAAAGCTTGGCCTTGGCGTACAAAATGAAGCAGGGCAAAGGCTGACAGAGTTTTGCCCAGAGAAAGCACTGGTCATAGCAAACACCCTTCTCCAACAACACAAGAGAAGACTCTACACATGGACAGTACCAGATGGTTAACACTGAAATCAGGTGATGCTATTGTGTACCAAATCTTACCAGCTTGTAGACCAAGTAGGTGTGGGCAGTAGTGGGTAGGTGTGGCCATCTCCTATAGCTTACTGGAAAGGCAGTGTCTCAGGCTCCATCTAAAACCTGCTTAATCAAAATCTGCAGTTTAACAAGATCACCAGATGATCATTCTGCACTTGTGGTTTGAGAAGTACTCTTCTACAGAGTTGGTTTTGTGAACATGTAAGAAATACAAACACTCTGGCCCTTCCTCCAGACTCACTGAACCACACATTCTGATATGAAGGCCTCCAAATCAGTAATTTAACAAGCCCTCTAGGTGATTCTAATGTGGACTACAGTATAAACAGTAATTTTCTGGAAGAAATCAGTTTCTACATTTGACTGCACTTTGGATCTGTATGATTTTAAAGGAATACCAATGCCTGGGTCCATTCTAGGAGATCCTGATTTTAGCAACCTGGGCTTGTAAAATGTATCCAGATGATTTAAGTGTGCAAAAAATTTGGAGCCATTGCTCTAGAAAACTTGGAGATAAGTGGGGCGTGAACTGTCTTCCTTTGCATCTTAATAGGACTTTCCCTGATCAGATTATCAGAAGAATCCAAAAACTGAGAACAGATATGTAATTAAACTCATTCTACCTCCACATCCCCCAGGGGAATTTCAAGTACACTGGGGTTTGTTGTTCAGTTGCTAAGCCGTGTCCCACTCTTTTGTGACCCCATGGACTGTGGCCCACCAGGCTCCTCTGTCCACGGGATTTCCCAGGCAAGAATACTGGAGTGGGTTGCCATTTCCTTCTCCAGGGGATCTTCCTGACCCAGTGATCAAATCTGCATCTCCTGCTCGGGCAGGCAGGTTCTTTACTACTGAGCCACGATCCTATCTAAATTAGACTTATACAAATTCCCCCAAAGATGGGAAGGCTAGGTCCAGGACCTAGATGAGACTGGAATTATAGATGAGGTTCCATAAAGACTGTCACACACTTCCTCAAAGTTCTGTTCAAATCCTGTATTTTCCCTGAAATCACTCTGAATCAAGCTTCAAGGAAGACAAACTTCTATTCTTTACATTTCCCAAAGTACTTCCTTCTAAGAGGGTAAATCTGCTATTACATACATGAAGGCATATAATTCCCATTTTGTGGTGAGAAGCTATGGAATCAAAGTGCTAAGCAAACTGCCCAAGTTTATGCAGCTGCAAAATGAAGAAATGCAAATTAATATCCTTAACTGTATGTCTCTGAAACTCTATGGACTATTCAAAACACCACACTGCTCCCCCACGTATCAAGACTGATCACTGGAACATACAAAAACAACAATAAAAATGATGATTCTGTCAATATCTAAGCAAGAGGAAACAAACAGAGGCTTTCTTTAGGATATTTTTAAAATTCAATTATAATACTATGGAGTGGGCTTAGTAATACTAGACAGACATATTTTGACATGACTGTGTGCTCTGCATTCTGCCTCAGTGTCAGGGAAAGCAGATGTACTGAGTGCAACCTCACTACATCCTGGCTGGATGCCTACTCAGTACCACTCTATCTAGGCTACTGAATAATACATGGAAATATATATACATACACAAACACACACAGCCTACACACTTCAAACTTCCCAAAGCAGATATATTTAAAAGGCAACCAAATTATCTAAGATCTTTAAAATTATTGTATAATGGTTTACTATTTCAAAAAAGGCCTTATTTTATAGTTTAAATACATTGAACATATTGAAGGAAAATCCTTTCCAGTTCAAAGTTTAGCCTGCAAAACACTGTAATATTTATAAGTAAACAATATTCCCTACATAATACTATTCTTAAGTGCTGTGAGAAGAATGCAGTGGTATGACTTTTTTATGCACTAGGTAATATTCATGAGGAAAGAGAAAAAAGGTATTAACTCTGGAACTAAATTTGGTTCAGTTGCTCAGTAGTGTCCAACTCTTTGCGACCCCATGGACTGTAGCAGGTCAGGCTTCCCTGTCCATCACCAACTCCCGGAGCTTACTCAAACTCATGTCAATCGTGTCAGTGATGGCACCCAACCATCTCGTCCTCTGTGGTCCCCTTCTCCTCCTGCCTTCTATCTTTCTCAGCAACAGGGTCTTTTCCAATGAATCAGATCTTCATATCAGGTGGCCAAAGTATTGGAGTTTCAGCTTCTAGCATCAGCCCTTCCAATGAATATTCAGGGTTGATTTCCTTTAGGATAGACTGGTTTGATCTCCTCGTAGTACAAGAGACTCTCAAGAGTCTTCTCCAACACCACAGTTCAAAAGCATCAATTCTTCAGAGCTCAGTTTTCTTTATAGTCCAACTCTCACATCCATACATGACTATTGGAAAAACCAAAGCCTTGACTAGATAGACCTTTGTTGGTAAAGTAATGTCTCTGCTTTTTAATATGCTGCCTAGGATGGTCATAGCTTTTCTTCCAAGGAGCAAGCATCTTTTAATTTCATGGCTGTAGTCACCATCTACAGTGAACTTGGAGCCAAAAAAATAGTCTCTCACTCTTTCCATTGTTTCCCCATTTATTTGCCATGAAGTGATGGGACTGGATGCCATGATCTTAGTTTTCTGAATGCTGAGCTTTAAGCCAACTTTTTCATTCTTCTCTTTCATGTTCATCAAGAGGCTCTTTAGTTCTTCATTTTCTGCCATGGGGTGGTGTCACCTGCATATTTGAGTTTATTGATATTTCTCCCAGCAATCTTGATCCCAGCTTGTGCTTCATCCACCCTGGAATTTCACATGATGTACTCTGCATATAAGGTAAATAAGCAGGGTGACAATATACAGTCTCGATGTATTCCATTCCCAATTTGGAACCAGGCTGTTGTTCCATGTTCAGTTCTAACTGTTGCTTCCTGACCTGCACACAGATTTCTCAGGAGCCAGGTCAGGTAATCTGGTATTCCCATCTCTTTAAGAATTTTCCAGTTTGTTGTGATCCACACGGTCAAAGGATTTGGCATAGTCAATAAAGCAGAAGAAGATGTTTTCTGGAACTCTCTTGCTTTTATGATGATACAATAGATGTTGGCAATTTGATCTGCTTTTTCTAAATTCAGCTTGAATATCTGGAAGTTCACGGTTCACATATTGTTGAAGTCTGGCTTGGATGTATGTTTCCTTTTCTCCTTTGCCTTTAGGTTCTCTTCTTTTCTCAGCTATTCGTAAGGTCTCCTCAGACAATCGTTTTGCTTTTTTGCATTTCTTTTTCTTGGGGATGGTCTTAATCACTGCCTCCAGTACAATGTTATGAACCTCCGTCCATAATTCATCAGGCATTCTGTCTATCAGATCTAGTCCCTTAAATCTATTTTTGACTTCCACTGTGTAATTGTAAAGGATTTCACTTAGATCATACCTGAATGGTCTAGTGGTTTTCCCTACTTTCTTCAATTTAAGTCTGAATTTGGCAATAAGGAGCACATGATCTGAGCCACAGTCAACTCCCAGTCTTATCTTTGCTGATTGTATAGAGCTTCTTCATCTTCAGCTACAAAGAATACAATCAATCTGATTTTGGTATTGACCATCTGGTTATGTCCACGTGTAGAGTCTTCTCTTGTGTTATTGGAGGAAGGTGATTGCCATGACCAGTGTGTTCTCTTGGCAAAACCCTGTTAGTCTTTGCCCTGCTTCATTCTGTACTCCAAGGCAAAATTTCCCTGTTACTCCAGGTAACCTAGACAGCATATTAAAAACCAGAGACATTACTTTACCAACAAAGGTCCATCTAGTTAAGGTCCTTTGGTTTTTCCAGTAGTCATGTATGGATGTGAGAGTTGGACTGTAAAGAAAGCTGAGCATCAAAGAAATGATGCTTTTGAACTGTGGTGTTGGAGAAGACTTGACTGCAAGGAGATCCAACCAGTCCATCCTAAAGGAAATCAGTCCTGAATATTAATTGGAATTTCTGATGCTGAAGCTGAAACTCCAATACTTTGGCCACCAGATATGAAGAACTGACTCATTAGAAAAGACCCTGATGCTGGGAAAGATTGAAGGCAGGAGGAGAAGGGGATCACAGAGGATGAGATGGTTGAATGGCATGACCGACTCAAAGGACATGAGTTTGAATAAACTCCAGGAGTTGGCGATGGACCAAGGGGCCTGATATGCTGTAGTCCATGGGGTCACAAAGAGTTGGACACGATTGAGCGACTGAACTGAAGTGAACTGAATTTGCCTTGATTCATGGACCTGACATTCCATGTTCCTATGCAATATTGCTCTTAACAGCATCAGACTTTACTTCCATCACATCCACAACTGGGTGTTGTTGTTGCTTTGGCACAGTCTCTTCACTCTTTCTGGAATTATTTCTCTACCAATCTCCAGTAGCATATTGGGCACCTACCGACCTGGGGAGTTCATCTTTCAGTGTCATATCTTTTTGCCTTTTCATGCTGTTCATGGGGTTCTCAAGGCAAGAATACTGAAGTGGTTTGCCATTCCCTTCTCCAGTGGACCATGTTTTGCCAACACTCTCTATCTTGACCCATCCGTCTTGGGTGGCCCCACACAGCATGGATCATAGTTTCATTTAGCTATTTTTCATTGAACTAAATTCACTGAGTTCAAATCCTATGTCTACCATTTAATATTCATGTGATTAATTAATTAATTAATTTGTATGACCATGGATTAATTATTCCAACTTCCTTTGCCTCAGTTTACTCATTTTCAAAGTGGGAATAATTACAGCCCCTGTTTATAGGGTTGCTATAATACTTATATGAGTAAAAATTTTAAAATTTGTATACTTGCACTAGACACTTTAGGAAGTACTGGGTAAACATTACCTATTTCTATCTAATGTGGCCCAAATTCATACATTAAGAAATAATGTTTGGCACACTAATGACCATTTTATTTTTCAAATCCCTCACTTAAAATATGTAGTTCTTCTTTTGCACTTCAAGGTAGTATGCTCTGGAAAATACTGTCCCACATAAGAATTAAGTTTTGATTTATCCCTTATTCAGTTGGTGGCCACAGACTGAATGCATAAGTGAACCAGCCACATTTTAACAAATCCCAATTCCATTTGTTAAAATCTATTCAGTTTGAGAATGTAGCTTAATTTGCATAATCTCACAAGCAATAATTTATATAGAGAAAGGAACACAGGTTATGGATATTACAGAACTGAACTGTCCTCACTTTATCTTGAGCAAATCAACTCACTTCTTAGAGCCTCAGAAGCAGGCAATTTTGGAGAAATTTTAATAATTTCTAATTCATCAGAACTCTAATACCCCTTTTCACTACTTCAAGAACTTCCTGGTTGCCTTTCTTTCTTACCCTTAAAGCACCTGAGTGTGTATTTTCTTTTTCCTGCAACATAAGCTTAAATTTAGCTGCTAGTCCTCATTGAGTAATAAAAGCAATGGCTCCCTCTCTTCTGGGTAAATGTACCATTTACATACTTTCAGAAAATGATGCCTCTGTAATTACCACCATGAATATATATTCAGATAGCACTTTGAAGATATATTTAAAACTGCACAACAGTGTCCTCTTTTACTATTGCTATAGAGTTCACTTTTCCAGACTAAGCATACATACTCAATTTTCTTTCTAGCATCATGATGGAAAATGACTTCCTTATACATCTTTTGAAATATCTTAAACTGTCTCTCATTCTCAAAAAGATAAAAAGAGGCAAATGTGACTTAATGCAAATGTGACTTAATTTGCATTAAACCTTCAGGCTAGGTGTTGTTTGACAAAATCCTATTCATTTTTGATGAGGCTATTCTGAGAACTCACTTTTATTCATCTATTCAACAAATACTGAAAACCTACTATGAGCCAAGCACTATTCTAGGTGCTGAGGATACAATACAAAAATGCAAACAATGTTCCTTGCCCCTGTGGAGCTTATATTTTAATTGTGCCTTTAAATTTATATGGGAGTCTGATGATACTGTTTGTTACTATGAATTAATTACTATGACTTTGTTACTAGTCTTATCTGTTGTCAAGGCCCTGTTAAACACCAACACATAAATAAGTCAGACATAGTCAGTGCCCTCAAGGAACTTATAACTTACAGAATGTAGATGCATCACTACAGATTAAACTACACAAGTATCTTGAGATGTGGAGCGTATGTAGAAGGAAAAGTAAGATATCCAGTTAAAAACATCAGAAAAAGTTCTCAAAGACAAAAGGCAGTTGGTATTATTTTCAGAGGATAACATAATTACTGGAGAAAATAACATAAGCAAAATTATGAATGAGGAAAATGTCTGGTGTATATGGGGAACATTTTAGTGGAGTAGGGACATAATAAAATAAGTAAGTATATTACATAATGGTAAGTAGTGAGAAAAAATAAATATATCAAGTTGCCAAGGGAGAAAAAGTGTTGAAGATAGCAATGGAAACATACATAAATTAATCAGAAAAGACCACTGCCATGGGAAAAGCCTTCACTTTTTAAATTGGAATATAGTTGATTAACAATGTTGTGTTAGTTTCAGATACACAACAAAATGATTCAGTTGAACATATATTTGTGTCTATTATTTTTCCAACTCTTTTCCTGATTAGATTGTCATATAACACTGAGGACAGTTCCCTGTGCTATACAGTGGGTCCTTGTCAATTATCCAGTTTAAAGATAGCAGAGCGTACATGTCCATCCCAAACTCCCTAACTACTTCTAACTATCCCTCCCACTTTTGAGTAAGGGAATGAAGATGATGAGGGAGTGCACTATCTAGATATTTGGAGGAAAAACATTGTAGATAAGAGGGAAAGGAAGGAGCATGATTGGGGTGTTAAAGGAACAGTTGAAGACTAGCAAAAAGAAAGAGGAGAGAGAACAGTCAGGAGGTAATGGGTAGGATTATGTAAAACCTTAATGGTCATGGGATGAATTTGTCTTTTACCCTTAATGATGTGTAATTGTTAGGTAGTTAGAATAGGAAATAGGAGTCCAAAATGGCGGTGGCTAGAAGACAAGGAAGGGAAAAGCCCATGAAAATAGAACAAGGAAGATCTGAGGACCTGAGTGAGAACTTCAGATAGAACAGCACTCGTGTCTAAGCCCAATTTGCTTGGGACAGGCCCAGGGGGCAGAAATATATATATAAAATAGGAGCCAAAGCGCTCACTCGCTCTCTCTCTCCTACACCTCGAAGATGGACTCTCCCTTTCTCTCCCACGCACTGTGGTGTTCTTCTCTTCACAGCCTTGGATCGGCATGCCCTCACGCTTCGAGGATGAATTCTCCAGCTATCATCTTCTAAATAAAATAGAGCTGTAACACTGAGCTATAACACTGATTTTTTTAAGAGTTATAACACGGTCTGTCCAGACCCAAGATCTGTGGCCTGCCAAGGGATTCAATGTCCGTCACTCCAAATCTTTGTTGTGACGAGACAAGGACCGAGGAACATACCCTCGCGTGACATCTACACTCGCCTGACATAATGAAAGAGATGAGCAGAAAAGTCAGTTTACCTGACCCATTTTAACTAGGTTACTCTCACTGCTGTGTGGATACTAACGGCGGAAAGCCTTAAGTACAAGATTAGTTAGGAAGATATTGCAATAGACCAAAGATGAGAGTAGTATGGACTAGATAATGATGATAGTGATGCTTTTGTTCAGTCACTCAGTCGTGTCTGACTCATTGTGACCCCATGGACTGCAGCACATCAGGCTTCCTTTGCTATTTCCCGGAATTTACTCTAACTCATGTTCGTTGAGTTGGTGATGCCATCCAACCATTTCATCCTCTGTTACCACCTTCTTCTCCTGCCCTCAATCTTTCTCAGCATTAGCATCTTTTCCAATGAGTTGGCTCTTAGCATCGGGTGGCCAAAATAGCAAAGCTTCAGCTTCGGCCTCAGTCCTTTCAATGAATATTCCAGGTTGACTTTTTTTACGATTGACTGGTTTGATCTCCTTGCAGTCCAAGAGACTCTCAAGAGTCTTATCCAGTAACACAATTCGAAAGCATCCATTTTTTGGCATTCAATCTTCTTTATGATCTAACTCACATCTGTACATAACTACTGGAAAAACCATAGCTTTGACTGTACAGAGAGGTGGTCAAATTCTGCATACAATTTGAAGGTAAATTTACTATTGTTTTTATTTTTTATTTTTTAATTTTCTTTAGTTTATTGTGTTGGTTTTGCCATACATTGACATGAATCCACCAAGGGTATACATATGTTCCCCCTCCAGAACCCCCCTCCCTCCTCCCTCCCGATTCCCTCCCCCTGGGTCATCTCGGTGCACCAGCCCCGAGCATCAACCCTGGGCTGGCGATTGATTTCACATATGATAATTAACATGTTTCAATGCCATTCTCCCATATCATCCCACCCTTGCCCTCTTCCACAGAGTCCACGAGTCTGTTCTATACATCTGCGTTCCTTTTGCTGTCTCGCATGCTGGGTTCTCCTTACCATCTTTCTAAATTCCATATATATGTGTTAGTATACTGTATTGTTGTTTTTCCTTCTGGCTTACTCACTCAGTATAATAGGCTCCAGTTCCGTCCACCTGAGTAGAACTGATTCAAATGAATTTTTTTTTTTAATGCTGAGAAATATTCCATTGTGTATATGTACCACAGCTTTCTTATCCATTCGTCAGTTGATGGGCATCTAGGTTGCTTCCATGTCCTGGCTATTGTAAACAATGCAGCCATGAACATTGGGGTACACGTGGCTCTTTCAATTCTGGTTTCCACGGTGTGTATGCCCAGCAGTGGGATTGCTGGGTCATATAAGCAAGGTGAAAAGACAGCCTTCAGAATGGGAGAAAATAATAGCCAATGAAGCAATGGACAAACAATTAATCTCAAAAATATACAAGCAACTCCTACGCAGCTCCATTCGAGAAAAATAAACAACCCAATCAAAAAGTGGGCCAAAGAACTTAACAGACATTTCTCCAAAGAAGACATACAAATGGCTAACAAACACATGAAAAGATGCCCAACATCACTCATTATCAGAGAAATGCAAATCAAAACCACAATGAGGTACCACTTTACACCAGTCAGAATGGCTGCAATCCAAAAATCTACAAGCAATAAATGCTGGGGAGGTTGTGGAGAAAAGGGAACCCTCTTACACTGTTGGTGGGAATGCAAACTAGTACAGCCACTATGGAGAACAGTGTGGAGATTCCTTAAAAAACTGCAAATAGAACTACTATTGTTTTTAAATTCAATGCAAAAATTATCACACTATCTGCTCTCACAATTTTGCCCCTTTTTGCAATGTGTTTACAAAGGAAAGTTTCAAGTTTTTGAAAAATAAAAACCGAAATCATTGCCAATTGATAGGCTTTCTAAGTTTCAGATTTGTTAACAACACCGAAGATGACCTTTCCCCAACCTCATTTTACAGACTAGAAATCCAAGGAACAAAGAGCTTACATGACTGAAACAAGATCATACAGATAATTAAGAATAGGACTTGGACTGGAAACAGGTTATCTGAACGAAAGCCCAAGCCTCTCTGCCTTGCAGTTGGTGATATTTAAGTAGTATAAACTCTTCCTTTGAGTTTTTACTTGTTTTTGTTTGGTTTGGTTTTGATTTCATAAACATTGAGAGAGAACCACAGGTATCCCAAATTCAAAAGTCTTCAGGAGTCAGAAAGAGAAAAATAAATATATTAACATATATAGGTGGAATGTGAAAAAGCTATCTATATAAGACTTAGACAATCTTGGACTTCCCCGGTGGCTCAGGGGTAAAGAATCCACCTGCAATGCAGGAGCCATAGGAGACAAGGGTTCGATCCCTGGGTCAGGAAGATCCCCTGGAAGGAAACAAGGCAACCCACTCCAGTATTCTTGCCTGGAGAATCTTCACGGACAGAGGAGGCTGGCGGGCTACAGACCACAGGGTCGCAGAGTCAGACACGACTGAAGCAACTTAGCACACACGCATTTGCAAAGCAGAAGTATAAACAGACAGACACCGAGAACAAACATGGATATCGAGGCAGAAAAGGGCGGGATTATTCACTTTGCTGTACAGTAGAAACTAAAATCATTGTAAAGCAACTATGCTCCAATAAAAAGGAAAAGTCTTTAGGACCAGGCAGGTAGGAGAAAATGTAGGGGAAACCAGATGCAACCAGAATACACTCATTTATTTCTTAAAGCATTGCCAGCTAAATAAAATACATCTGCATAGCCCTCCTATAAGGGATCTTGGATAATATCATCACTATTCTAAATGGAAGGGCAAATAAGGATGTTATTCTTTATCTACACAAATGCAGATAAGGAACTGCAGTATAATGTATGATGTATTGTCATATAATGTTTCTGCAACTGAAAATGCACACACAAGGTTCAAACACAATAGAGTGAAGAGAGTAATTAATGCGGGGTTTTGTGTGAGGTTGGCAATTGAAGGGATGGCTGGAGAAAGCTTCATAGTGACAAAAGAGATAAGAGTGTTCAAGACTTCTGAAGGCTGAGTGAAACCAGGTGGATAAGATTGGTGAAGTCATTCCACGCAAAAGGAATTAGCATGTGTAAAAGCTCTGAGACATAAAACTGTGTGATATATGTTTACTTATATCATTATATTGGCTTCCCAGGTGGCACTAGTGGTAAAGAATCCACCTGCTAATGCAGGAGACTCAAGAGACACAGGTTCAATCCCTGGGTCAGGAAGACTCCCTGGAGAAGGAAATGGCAACCCATTCTAGTATTCTTGCCTGAGAAGTTTGTCTGTAAGCCTGTCTGTAAGCCTGTTTGTAAGCTCCTGGCAAACAAGGACTCTGACCCCTACTGGGGAGAATAATAACAACAACAATGGACAACATTTAACTAGGCTTTTGGCGTTATTTTCGGCACTTCTCATGAATCGCCCATTTAACCTGCACAACAATCCTATGATCTATGTACTATTATTATCCCCACTTGCGACAACATACACTATAGCCTTCCAGGCTGCTCGGTCCATGGAATACGCCAGGCCAGAATACTGGAGTGGGTAGGCATTCCCTTTTCCAAGGGATCTTCCCAACCCAGGGATTAAACCCAGGTCTCCCACATTATAGACAGATTCTTTACCTTCTGAGCCACCAGGGAAGCCCAAATAAATGAGGGAATTAGATTTAGGTTAAATAACTGACTCCAAGGAGTAGAATCTCAAGTCAGCCTGGATTCAGTTCTGGCTCTATCACTTATGTGTATAACTCCCCAGATCTTTATATACACCTTGAGAATATCACATAGGAATTTGCAAACTGGAGATTTCCTGCCAGTAACATACCTTTCAGAACAAATGGTATTTATGGAAGTGGAATCTGTCGATCAGTTTTTCTGAGCACACATTTACTTCTATATGAGAATTAAAGGAAAGGCTATAAAAAGCTTCCAGATTCTCTCTTCCTCTCATTTTGTAAAATCAGAGATTGCATAAATGCGAGAAAGTTTATGTGACTTGCTCAAGACCAACGCGCCATTCACCTCACAGTGCCAGAAGACTAAAGATAATATAAGTCCTTAGTTCTTCTAGGAATACACTTGGTGATGTGGCTCCTGTAAGATTCTTTAACCACTATATATGCTGTCTATATAAATATGCCACAAATAGTCATAGAGCAGCTAGGAAAAGGATAATCTCAAATGGCTCATGTTTTACTTTATTAACCAGAGGTTAAAGTCTTAGGGTCAAAAGGAAATACATAAAATGGTATGATGCCAAAGTTAAAAAAAAAAAAAAGGCTGAAGAGTTATTTCCTTATGAACACATGTGAATGGGTAAATTATTCAAGGAAAAAATTGGTTCTTGTTCAAGCTTTCCTCAATTAAAATTGAAACACATTCAACAAAAACAAATTCCTAACAAACATCCATCACTTTTCTTCTAGCTATGAAAGCCAAAAGGCAATATTTTTTCTTTATTAAAAAAAATCAAGTGAGGTAACTTCATTCATACACTAAGACTGAATATTAATTTTGCTCTTGAAAAGGCATGCCACTATAAGAGTAACAACATTACATGTACCAAAGTGTTGCCTCAGAATTATATAAATAACCTTGCTTAGAGAAAATCAGCAGGATAACACAGGCATTTCTTTTTCTTTTCAACCGACTTTTAGGTGTGATTTCACACATACAAATTGTGATATAGTCTCAAAGTATAGACGACACTAGAAGAAAACAATATCCCTCTAATTGGATATGACACAGCCCTTGACCTCCCATGACCACTATACTGTATATGTTTGAGTAGGTGAAAATGATGGCAATGTCCAGAAAGGTCCCTTGTTAAGAAGACAGAAGATCTTTACAATTCTTTGCAGAATCCCTTATGTCCTTAATGATTTTCCTCAACTAACCATTTGGATCATGTTTTTGTTCATCGTTTAGCAATACAGAGCTTCTGTTGGCTTTGGCTGTGTATATATACTTATGGTTGGTGGTATCAAAACATCATATGTTTAGTATTGTATAGAAAACATAGCTAGATGAGTAAATTTTTAAATTTCCAATTGGATTCATGAAACTCAGATATAGACCTTTTTGAAATATACTTTTTACGCTGAAATCATAGACAGCTTAATACATTCATCAAATCTAAAGTAATTGTACTTGTAACTAGTAGCTAGGAACACAAAATATTAGAGGCCTAGAATCAAAAGTTAAGAAATAAAATTCTAGATTAATTAAACACAAAATATAAAAATCAAACAATTTCTTACTAAAACATGGGAGAGATTTTTTCTTTTTTTAAATAATCTTGGAATGAATGAAAGCTTT
This sequence comes from Antilocapra americana, assembly GCA_007570785.1. NCBI lineage: Eukaryota > Metazoa > Chordata > Mammalia > Artiodactyla > Antilocapridae > Antilocapra > Antilocapra americana. Next base: position 27,983,855 of record ML664161.1, read on the forward strand.
CTAAATAGAAAAGAAAATTTGACGGCATAAATGCATATTTAAAATAAAGTAAAATAAAGCATGGCAAAAAAATTTAGACAACAAAATAAGTGAAGGCATTTGCAACTCACATAATGATGAGCTGATTTTTAAAATATAGATTTCCTGCAAATATAAAATGGACATTTAATATAAATAAATATAAACAAACATTTCATAGAAAAAGAACTGTAGATGGCTCATAGAATATATGAACAAGTGTTCAACCTAACACATAATAAGAAAACAAAGTTTATGATTTTAGATAACAAAGAACCAAAAGTTGGATAACACACTTTGTTGACTAATAAGGAAACAGCCACCCTCAGTGTAAATTTGTATTATGGAGAATGAATAGGTGTTTTTCAAAGATATAAAAAGCACAAAACCTTGACCAAGTGATATCTCTTTTAAGTATCTATCCAAATATGCTTACACACATACAGAAATACTTCTGTACATGGATGTTGTTTATTGCACAGTTTGTATTAGCAAAATTAGAAAGAACTAAGATATACTTCAAGAGGAAACTAGGTTAAATAAAGTATCCTATTTAAATATGTCCTAATATGGAAAAAGTCTTAAAGCTACAACATTTTAAGTTTAGAAAAAGTACTCAACAAAAAAAAAAATAAATAAAAAAAGAAAAAGTACTCAACAAGATGATGGTAGTGGTTTAGTCACTCAGGCGTGTCCAACTCTTATGATTCCATGGACTGTAGCCCACAAGGCTCCTCTGTCCCTAGGATTTTCCAGGCAAGAATACTATACTTGGTTGCCATTTCCTTCTCCAGAGGATCTTCCCAACCCAGGTATCAAAGTCGGGTCTCCAGCTCTGCAAGAAGATTCTTTACCGATTGAGCTACCAGGGAAGCCCTGATAGATAACAGACAGATATAGATATATTAATACATATGTATGTATAATATTGTGTATGTTTTTAATGCATAGACTGCATCTGAAAGAATACCAAGAAATGTGGCCAAGTAGCAGAGAGAAGCACAGAAAATCTCTTTTAACTGTGTTAATGAATTCTAGCCAAAGAAATACATCCACACATCTGTGGTTGAGCAAAGTTGGGTTTATTGACCCTCAGTAAGGAAGAAAAATATACACCATGGCAGAACTGAGGTGTTTTTAGTTAGTACGGTGTAAGCAAGGACTTTCAGATCTGGTCTCAAGTGATTTTTTAAGGAAGCTCAAAGAAAGCAGATTTATTCTGGGTTGACCATTCTATGGATGCAGGTATGGTTCTATGATTGGAAATAATAATTCTTATCTGGATGGCAAAAAGAACACAGTAACTTCTGTTTCCTGGTAATAAAGCTGTAGCTACCCATATAAGCCAAAGTAGAGCAATATTTGATCATTTTGTAGTTTGGACAACTTTCTTGCTTCTGTCTACACTCAGACATGATTACAGAGTGGTCTCATTTTCATCCTGATCCATCACGGTCACATGGCCTTTTCTGATCTGGTGTCCTACGAAACTGTCTATATTCAACAGAAGCACACCAAGGCCTGCTGGTAGTGCCAAACCAGCTGGTGGTTGTTAAGCACTGTTTTGCTCTTTTTCAACTGTATATCCCTGTATGTGCCTTTACAATTTTTTTTTACCATATATTTATCTATTCAAAATAATTTTTAAATGAATCTCAAGACTGAAGGAGACCTTAAAAGTCAGTGACTTCTGAAACTGTCGCAACCATCACCATGTTCTTCCTCTCCCACACCAAAGGAGTTTTTTTGTTGTTATTCATAAATCCTCTAAAAGTACTAGTACAGCATCTGCTTGACTATCTACAGTTTCACCATTGTACTAATTTATCAGGCAGCTCATGCCATAGTCAAGTGGCCCTGAATACTTTTGTTCAGAGAACAAAGGGAACAATGCATTTGGTTATAATATTTTAATTGTTTTCACCCCAGCATGTTTAACCTCTTCAAATGTATCTTCTCCTATGGTAACTAGCGGAGCAGAATAATTACCTTTCTAATTTTATGTAAAATATTCCTATTAATACTCTCTCAACTGCAATTGTCTTTTTTTGTTTGCCAGTGTTTCAACACTGTTCTGCATCTTTTGTTATCGTTACATTTGCAGAGATTTTTATCTGTTGCTGCTGACAAACCCATTTGGCTTTGTACTCAATTACATGTAATTAGTCTTTTCTTCATGAACAAAAGATCAGGTGTCCTATTAATTCAATCCAAGATGCTATGGTAAGGTTGGCTGGACCCAATGATGTCTACTGAACCAAACATCACCCTTCTGACAGATGCTCATAGTAACAAGATTTTTTTCAAACAATCAAATGCTTTTACTCCTGCCCACACAAAGTAGAGAAAGAAAATGCATTTTAACAGCTTAGAGGTTTATAATTTTCTATTAAAAAGCATGACAACAATTTAAAGCCTTCTCTGATATTTTTACCTCAATTCATACTCAGAAAAGGTAAAAATAAAAGTAATTTGTTTTCACTGGAAATTTTTAATTAAAATACGGGCGAGGGGTGGTATCAGAAAAAAGTACATTAGTCGAAAAACTGACAAAATCAGAATAAAGTCTATAGCTCAATTAATAGTACTTACCAACGTTAATTTCCTGGATTTTATAATTGTAGTGTTACATAAAGTGGTGCCCATTAGGGGAAGCTGGGTGAAGTGTACACTGGAATTTCCTATGTTATTCTGTAATTTCTCTAAAGTCTAACATTATTTCAAAAGGAAATATTAAAAAATACTTAGGTGGATAGACAATGATCTACAGAAACTTTTACACGTATGCATAGACACATTAACTCATTTGTTTCATCTTTTGTTGAGTGCTTACTATGTATTAATGATCATTCTAGATTCTAGATCAAAACAAAAATCTCTTCACTCAGGAAGATTATATTCCTGGGAAGAAGATAAAAAATAAAGAGCAACAATATATATTTTAGGTCATCATAGGAGCTATAAATAGAAAAAAAAAACTGGGGTAGCAGAACAGAAAGGGTAAAGGTGAAATGTTTAATTTTATTAAGGATGGCTAGGGAGGCTTCTTCAACATCTACAAGATATATTTCAGCAACAGTTTGTAATTGCCTTAAAATATAAATGTTTATTATCCATCAAAAAGAGAATGGATAAATGTATTTTGGTATGTTCATGCAATGGGATATTTTACAAAAATGAAAATGAATGATGTAAAGCAAATATATCACCATATATGCATCGGATGACCATGATATTGGGGGGAAAATACATAAAATTATATATAGTAATGTTCCTCTTTAAAAAGCTTAAAACCATGTAAAACAATGTCACGAATGATGTATACGATTCATTATATATATATATATATGAAAAATGTACTTGTAAACCTGCCTGGAAATAAAAAAAAAAAAAGTCAAATTCAGGATAGTTGTTATACCTGGTACTAAAGGGGAAAAGCAGGACTCCACCATTTCAAAAGGGCATACTGGGGCTTCAGATGTAATAACGTTTTTAACTAAATGTTAAGCCAAGGGTTGGGTATCCAAATGAATTTATTAAATCTTATTATTTTGTATATTTATACTCCTTTTAATACCAACCTGTAAATAAATGTATGCAGTAGCTTATTTTAATAAAATATAAGATATTTTAAATTTGTGAACTTAGTTTCTAAAAGTATGTGACCAAACATAATACCCTCAGAGTGTGTGTGTCAGGCATAATACCATTATGCCTATTAATATATATACATATATACACACATATGTTTGTGTATAAATGTATGTATTTATATATGGTTGTAGATCTACATTAGCCATTGACTAAGCATTTGGAGAGAAAGCACTTTCAGCTATTTTTCTAAATACATTGAACTAAGCGTTTCTGTTAGTGGACCCCATACTTTCACCTCTCTGCCACTGCTCTATGATAAATGTCATGCGTTCACAGGACAGCTGTCTGGGTTACCGTTGCATCCTATTAAACTGAGTATGGCTATTTGGCTCACTTGAATCTATCTTTATAAATTTATAATTTTTCAATCTTTTTGTAAGTTGGGTGGCTGGTGCTGACAGAGGATATTAATGCTTTCATCTCCAGCCACCTCATCTTATAGACAAAGAAACCAGATCAAGGGATACCTCAGAGACAGCAGGGGGTGACACAGCTAAGTAACATCCTTGATTCTTTCCATCTATACTTGTATCTTCACTAAATTTGCATTCAAGTTCAGATGCAATAAATGGAAATTCTACATGGAGAGGAAAAACATCCTTATTCATCTGGACTCAGGGAAAACCTTAAATCATTTAAAGAATGCATTTCCTCAAACACAAACCAACAATGCAAAACACAATAAGTGAATCAACTCCTCAGCAGAAAATGGGCTGAAATTCTCTATAATAAGATCTTTTCTTTATTGTAATTCATATTTTGTATCATGTAACATTAAGTAAACAAAGAATAATTTAGAAGGGGTGGATAGGCGCATTTTCACACTCTAGGGATTATAGAACTTTCCTCAGATCTGTATTTTTCCCTGGTGGCTCAGCTGGTAAAGAATCTACCCACAGTGCAAGAGATCTGATTTCAATCTCTGGATTAGGAAGATGCCTTGAAGAAGGGAATGGATATCCACTCCAGCATTCTTTCCTGGAGCATTCTATGAACAGAGGAGCCTGGTGGGCTATAGTCCATGGGGTCTCAAAGAGTCAGACATGACCGAGCAACTAACACTTTCACCATAAAATATCAAGCTGTAGATTACCTTATTCAGTTGGATAGAATGTCAATCTGACCACAAGTGAAAGAAAGAAAGAAAGTGAAAGAAAGTCTGACCAAAAAATCACACGTATCAGAAGACACCTCAACTGGGTATAGATTTAATGAGCATTTACTATGTGACCAGTGATGAGTAATAAAGATCTAGCAGTGAATACAGACAAGCTTTAGGAAACAATATAATGCCCTACATAATTTTAGAATAATAGGAATTTCCTCCCCAGGTACCTATATGTGATTATGCAGAAACTGAAAGGTATGATGAGAGTAGTCATTCCTGACTCTGAGGCTTATAATAAAAGTGCTGCTGAAATGCAAATACACTCTGTCAGACCATGATAATTTGGTAATTATCAAACTTGTCAGCCCTATAGTTAAATTAGTTAAACATTATTTCCAGAGATATCATCAATAATCTTTTAATACTTGCATTTCATTTAAAAAATTATAAACAAAATTGCAGTCCTACTGTTACTTATCATCTTATTGTCATATATGCTATAAAATACAATATTTTAATGTATTTTCTGTTTAAATCAATAAATTTGGCCTCAGTCAAGATAAAATAGCATATAATATACAAATGTATATATTCAATATTTACTTTGAGAAGTAATTTTTGTCTTCCAGAAATGATGTTCTAAGACTTACCGTAGTATTTTTACTATTTGGTTCTAGGATTAAAACTCTACCTTGCACTGGAAGGTATGCCTTGCTTCCGTGAATACTTAACATCATCCTGACTACAAACAACATAATGAGAGGAAATTCTTGTCCACTGAGCAGTCAGAACTCCTTCAAGCCTCCTACCTTCTTACTGAGTACATAGTTCTATCCATTGCTATCTCTTGGCTATAGGAATCATACCAAAAAGGACAAAGGAAAAGACAACTAGCTTACTAGTAGCTGAACAATCCCAAAGGCAGCCTGGCCATGCTTTGAGTCTAAGACACTGAGCCATACATCTGATTGTAATTGGATTGCGCGAAGCTAATGTTTCTTACTGTAGTCACTGTTTTCGTCCTTGGTCCCATCGATGGTACCATCTGGGTGCATCTGCAGGAAATATCCCTGCTGGCTGAATAACCTTGTCACAATTCCTTTCAGCTGGGGTTCTGCAAAACAAAATGAAATGATTATTCAAGTTTTTACTTGGTTTGTAAAAATGCACACTTGCAAATTATCAAAAACATCCCCTAAGTAAACGCATAAATGCAAATGGTTTAAATCCTGAAGTAACTATTTGGAAAGGAGGAATTTTGGTAACATAGCTTTACATTTTTTTCTTTCTTAAGGCAGATCCATAATATTCTGCAACAGTAAACCAAATGTAAATGAATAAAAGTGAAAGTGAAAGTCACTCAGTCATGTCCGGTCTTTGTGACCCCATGGTCTATACAGTCCATGAAATTCTCCAGGCCAGAATACTGGAGTGCATAGCCTTTCCCTTCTCCGGGGGATCTTCACAACCCAGGGATCGAACCCAGGTCTCCCACATTGCAGGCAGATTCTTTTACCAGCTGAGCCACAAAGGAAGCCTAAATGAATAAAAGCTAATTATAATTAGGAAAGTACAGAGGTGTGCTAAAAAATGAGTTATTCCTCTCCCTTGTGTATCTAATGTCTAGATTTAATACACCACCAAGTTTGTGGTCCCATTCCAGAATACTGTTCAGACCAAACTGCCAGTGTAATTCCTAAGCTTTCAGCAGTCATAGTCAGGTCCTGGAAGACTTCTCTTTTTGCTGAAAGGCAACTATCTATCAGAAACCCCTGGTTTTAAAATTCTAATCAAATTCAGTCTTGGCTAAGATCCACGGAATAAAGTTAAACCCTCCATGGCCATGAGATGTCACTGGAAAGTATGTGGAAACAGATTTCACCTTCAGTAAATACATCACCAGAGTAAGCCCCAATACCACAAAAGTCATTTTTCCAGTAAATAAATAAATAAAAATCAAGCCATATATATTTCTGTAAATATTTCAAACTAGATGTGGTCTTCAGCTTTTAAAATTCCCTACACACTAATACCATCAAACTGATCTTTGTACAACACATTTGAATTTTTGTATAGCCACTAACCATAAATATTTAAAGCTTTTTCACTGTGGTACTAGCTGCAGCAACAATCGATTTTCTACAATATCGCTACCATCTTTGTCTCTACTTCAGTGTTTGGTAAAAATTAGACTACTCCAGCACACTTACAGGAGGCTTCCCAGGTGGCTCAGTGGTAAAGCCATCTGCCAATGCGGAAGATGTGGGTTTGATCCCTGGGTCAGGAAGATTCCCTGTAAAGGAAATGGCCACCTGCTCCAGTGTTCTTGCCTGAAAAATTCTGTGGAGAGAGGAGCCTGGTAGGCTACAGTCCATGGGGTAGCAAAGAATCGGACAGGAATGAGCGACTGAGCACATACACACACAAATATGCACCATATTTATTGTCTTAATTATTTCATAAAATATCAGTAGGAAAAGAAAAATGCTGTTTCTGTTGATAAAAAATGAGGTAAGGATGGGAATCATTTGATTGGTGATGTAGTTATGCGTTATCCTCAAAACAGCAATCAATGAATTTCAACTGAGAGTCAATTCTTTCACCAACTTATTAAATCAATAATAATTCTGAATCTCTTTTGGGTGGGGGAGGGCAGGCAATATGCTAAGTACTGTGTGTTAAACTAAACACATTTATTGATGGTTGAATCTAAATAAGAGTTCCAGTTAAGGATTCAGTGCAACAAACTCTTTGGGAACGGACCTGCTTCCTACTACTATCATGTCTTTAACATCTACTAGATCACACATACTTGGGAATGTGAGGCGATGCCTATATAAACATATCTTCTTCAAAGCAGTCCTAAAAAGTAGAAAAGATGCCCCCCAACACACACAAAAAAAACTGGTAATTATGAAACAGGGTATTAAAGAGTAATAAACTGGAAATTAGGCATTCAGATCGATAACTATGAATTAACATTGTGGGTTAAATAAATTCAATATATTTAAAATGTGTAGGCCTTACCCAAACTGGGGCTCTGTAACAACCTAGAAGGGTGAGACAGGGAAGAAGGTGGAAGGGATATTCAAGAAGGTGGGGACATAGGTATACCAATGGCTGATTCACGTGGATGTTTGGCAGAAATCAACACAATACTATAAAGCAATTATCCTTCAATTAAAAACAAATAAATTTAATTAAAAAATAATAATTTGTAGGCCTTAATTTCCTCACCAATAAAATCTGGAAGTTAAAGTAAGTGATATCTAGGTCCCTTCTATGATTCTCTGTTGACGTTAAGCAACTATGACTTAAATTCTCTTTGACGAGAATCTTCTTCTCTAAGCAGTGCCAGAAATCAAGTCACAGATTCATTCTGAATGTGTTATCTCCATGCCCGCCTCCTCAAAAAGAGATATGTAGGAGAGCACATACTGATAGCTAGCTAACCTCAATGCAAAAATATACATTGGACCCCTACCATCTATCAAACCCTACCAACCTTCCCAGGCTCAGTTCCAGATCACTTCCCCCAGGAAAACTTGTCTATTATAAGTGTGGGTCACTTTCATAATCAAAGGAAATAAGAATGTCTAAGCATCTGCCACAAGGCTAACTAGTTGTCAGGTAAATGCTACTGTGGTACATTCAACTCTAGATTTGCAGCCAGGAGACTCAGCTTTGAACCACAATTGCTGTGGGGTCCTGAGCAAGTCACTTAGTATCTGAGGCTATTCTCCTATCTGTATAATGGGAAAAAATAATTTCTATGCTATCTATCAACATTTAGAATTTTAGATGGATAAAAAAAATGTAATAGTGTGAAATGAAAAGCCCCATAATAATATAAACTCTAATTAAGGTCTAATTTTTCAACCCTGAAAATTGAGGAAACAGTATAAGTGAGATAAAGGGAGCATTTTATGAATAGCCTTGTCTCCTGATTTATGTTTTAGTAAAATATTTATTGAGTTTTTAAAGTCACTAAAGTAACCAAAAGACTAACAGCAGACGATAGAAAAGGACAGAAGGAAGGAAAGGGACAATTATCTTATATATTTTATTCTAATAAACTTGATCAGATCATCTTAAGAAGTCATGTTTTGGTTGGTAATGAGACGCATGACAGCTGAATCATTAATGTCTGAAAATGATTGGTTTTTTTTTCCCCATGCTCCTCTTTCGGTAGTGGTAATTAAACACTTCTTTGCTTTGGTGAAGCTATCTCTCTGTTGGGACCCTGGGAATTCAGGTGGGTAATTCCTGTTCAAGATAATGAGCATTGGGCTTGTACACCAACCTCGACTGCCCAGAAGCAGTGCCAGAACAAGCTCAGAGTCTGGGTTTTAATTATATGATGATTTATGAAAGTGAATGTTTTACACTATAGCTATTTCAAAGGAGATCTGATCATCTATGAAACAAATGCTCTGAACCTAGGATGTGCCATAGAAAGCAATATGGCCTGCCTGACAGGGCTATACCTTTATTATCATCAAACCCTATCAACCTTTCCAAGCTCAGTTCAAAATCACCTCTACCAGGAAGGTGTGGCTGTCATAAGGGAGGATCACTTTTATAATTGAGGGAAGAAAAGAAAATGTTTTGTTGTATTTTAAAGAAACAGGTTTAAAATGAGACCACTTTGGGGGACATCTAACATTCTGGGTGCATTCAACATACATGCTTTATATTTTTCAGACTATGCTTAGGGATCTAACAAATCAATAAGACCTGTGCTGTCCTCAGGGAGCACCTAATCTAATGCATGAAACATACATATATATACCACTAGTGTGGATAACTGTTAAATTATGAATGGAAGCAGAGTGACATGATGCCATAAGGAGCAAGGGACTAATTCTATCTTGAGGTTTGATGAAGTCACCTCATCTGTTACTTGAAGAGTAAATGCACTTTCATAGGCAAAGAAACCAGGGGAACAGCACTGCAGACAAAAACAATGGGTAAAGGAAAAAAATAGCATGGCAGACTTTGGGAATGTTGCAGAATCTGGCCCAGGTATAATATCTGACAGAAGTTTTCAAATGCTGACATGTAGCTAACTGCCTATTCTCAACAAATGTTCATAGGTCAACAGTGAAATAAGAAAAATAAGGTCAATGGAATAAGTTTTATTAAGCTAATTTAATATTCAATTTATTTGATTCTCCTTGATTCTAAGATTATGTTTTCCATTATATTTTCATTTTTTAATGAAATGATGGCTTTATTATTAGATGGTGAGAAGACATGGGTTTGGTTTATTCCCTTTTGTACTCTGAAGTAGTATAGCAAATACTGCTAGATTTTCTCCAAAATCCATTTCCTCTTTTTCCTGGGCACCCAGCTAGACCATATGTCCTAGCCTCGCTTGCAGTTAGGTTTGGCAGATGAATGAGTGTCATATGGAATGTTAAGTGGAAGTGATGTGTGCCATTTTCAGGCCAAGGCTTTTAAAAGCAAACATTCTCCTCCACATTTTCCCGTCCTTATCGCTGGCTGGATTTAGATGACAAAGCCCTAGAAGATGTCAACAAAATAGGAGAATTCTGGTGGAAAGAAAAGACTACAGCCATCAGAAATACCCACCCTGGACAGTTAGGTGAATAAGAACTAGCAGTGATTGTACACAGTGACTTCCTTCCTAAGAGAATATGAAACGGGGATGGAGGGTGGGAGGTTACATCACAGGGCAGAAATCTGCAAATAAAATGCTGTCTCAGCCAGGGGGTCAGGGTTAAGGTCAACAGTCATGAAACATGCTGATAGTACCTACCCTTGATATGCTGTGAATGGCACTTTACCTCTATGATCTTCCTCCCCAAAACCCATAACCCCGGTCTAATCATGAGAAAAACATCAAACAAATCTCAACTGAAGGGTATTCTACAAAACAAGTGACCAGTACCCCTTGAAACTGTCAAAAAATTAAAAGAAAAAAAAAAAGAAATTCTGAGAAAATGTCACAGCAAAGAGGAGCCTAAGGAGATACAACAACAAATGCAATGTGGTGTCCTTGATGTGACCCTGGAACTGAAAAAGGACATTAGGCAAAAGTTGAGGACATCTGAATAAAGTTTGGACTTAAGTTAATCATAATGTATCAATACCAATTCACTAATTGTCACAAGTATACCAAATGAATGTAAGATGTTCATATGGGAAACTAGGTGTAGGATACATGGAAACTCTTTGTACTATTTTAATCTTTCTATTAATGTAAAAGCATTTGAAAATAAAAACTTTATTAAAAATAATAATTATAGCCACAAACACAAGTAAAAAATGTTACCTTCAAAGAGGTTGGTAAAAAATAAGGTAAAGGATAGGAACTCAAGTTTAGCACTGATTCCCTTCAGGATGATGCGGCAATTTCCACAGAGTGTTCGACTTCAAAGGCACTCAGAAAAGCTGATACCTGGAGGAGTTATTTAGACTTTCCTGCTGCCTTAACATGTGGTGCTATGAGGTTGTTACCTAGATATATACTTGAAATCAAAACATAGTCAGAGCCGAAGGAATCTGATCACACATCTCAAATGAATACTGGATTGCAGGAATTAGAATTAATTTTAGAACTGAAAAGGAACTTAGAAGCCACACCTTCATTCTTCAAAATACCTTCTTTCATTAAAATCAAAGACAGAAAATAAAAACTAAGCCTCAGAGGGAAAATGTCTTGTCCAAGGTCATCCAGCCAACGCATGGATGAGTTAGGATACGACTCCTTTCCGGTATACTGAATGAACACCATCTTTTCCTTTCCAAAGAACATCCATGACATAATCTACAGCTTGTGTTGGCTTCAGAACTGTAATTAGCCAGGGTGGGGTGAGGGAGGAGAGGAAAGCAGAGAAGAAATGAGGAGAAGGAAAGGAAGTACCCAAGTGTGCATTGGTCGCATGAGTTATTAAAGTGTGGGAGTAACAAAGGAAAGGGGTTATGGGAAGCTGCAAGAATTATATATATATATATATGTATATGTATATACAAGTGTGTGTGTGTGTGTGCGTTTATTTGATATTAACATATTTGCACACATATAAAATATGTCAGTATAAAATATATATTACATAATGTTGTTTAGTTGCTAAGTTGTGTCCCGCTCTTTGTGATCCCATGGACTGTAATCCACCAGTCTCCTCTGTCCATGGGATTCTTCCATTTCTTTCTCCAGAGGATCTTCCCAACCCAGGGATCAAACCCATATCTCCTGCATTGGCAGGCAGATTTTTCACCATTGAGCCACAGAGGAAGCCCCATATATACATACATAAGATACTAAAATTGGATCGTGTTTATCTAGGGCCAGCCTGCTCAACATTTGCATCTAAACTTAGAGAAAGTGTTCCCATGTAAACTCCAATGTAAAATAAAAAATATAAGAGTGATCCCAATTTTGTCATGGAAGTCATATCCAGGCAAGTAACAGTAGTTATTATTATAATAATGGCTGAACCCATCTACTTCCTACCAGGCATTTTCTCTATGTTTTTGCTACAGATACAGTAGTGAGTATCTGATACTCACTACTGAATGTGTAAGGTACTTTTTCTTATTGGTCAGGTGAGATATCGCGATTCACTTATACAAGGTTACAGAGCTAGTTAAGGAAGAGAGAGCCATTCTCCGGCTCTGTTGGGTCCCTTTAAGAAAGACACTGGTGAAACTGAAACATGTCCAGAGGAATGGGAGCCAAATAAAGAGGGTACAAAGGACTGTCACAGGAAGAAGGGCTGAATGAACAGTGGCTATGTAGCCTGCACAAAGGAGGACTCAGGGGACGTGAGAGCTGTCCCCACTTTCTTGAAAGTAGAAGTAGGAAGACAGAAGTAAGAAAATGCCAATTTGTTCTGAGTGGCTCCATAGGGACAGAACTAGGGCCAATGGGTGAATGTTATGGGGAGGCAGGTAAAAAAGGAGTTTTCTATAAACTGTATTCACAAAGAGAACAAGCTGTCTAAGGAAAACAGTGAGTTTGTTGGCCCTGGACAGAGGCAAACAGAGAGAAGCAGAAAAAAAGCTACAGGTCAGGACAGCAATGAAGGGCACAGAGATCTCTGAAAGCTAAGGCATTCTGCATGGCAATGAGAGGTCCTTTCCAGGCCTGAGGTCCTGGAAAGCTTTGAGATAAGCCAGATGGCGGTTAAACACAAGTTCACATTTCTATTTCTTAGTGTGTGCTTAGAACCGGGAAGGCTGTTGAGCAAGCATCCTGTAAATGGAGAGTTCTTTGTAAATGTTAAGCATGCTTTGTGTGGCAATTTGATGGCGGTTTTTTTTTTTTTTTTTAATCAGTCTCTGTGGGCTTTCAAACAGACCCTCAGTATCAAGGTTTAATGTTGCCCATTTAAAGGAACTGAGATTGAAGAGGCTGTTAAATTGTGATTCTTGTCGAGTGCTTCTGGGCCTCATACTGCTGCAGATTTCAAAATTAGATTATCAGGGTTGGAAATTGTTCATAAACAGATATACTCTGACAATCACAGCTAAAGGGTATAGACTAGGGCATATTTGCATACCATACATCAAAGCCTCAGACAAATCAGGGATGGATACAGGAAGACACTGGAAAGAGGACAGAATTTATCTGGACTTTTGAATACACTGCAAAAATGACAATCACTCTAAGCTGGGGGAATTTATTCAAAATACTTGTTTAGGAAAAAAAGACGCAGGCCTGAGACCCCACATTCACTCAGGAGACCGCAGTGAATAAGGCAGAGGTGCCGCATCATGGGATGCCACAGAACCAGCAGAATCTGTCTGCTCAGTGGGGTGAAGACTGCCATGTCTTGTCCTGAGTCCTTAGTCCTCTAGCAGGTCAAGTGAAGGTGACAGATGCCATCAGCAGTTACCCTCCCTAAGGCCATGGAAATCCCCTGTAACAATAATAATTGAAAGAGAACTCTGTATTTATAAAGGCAAATCTATTTTCTCAACCAGCAGATACTAACAGCACATTTTATCCAAAAAAACAAGTATGTACTGAGCACCAGACTTTCTACTAGTTATTCTAGGTAGAGGGGATAACTAGTGATATGCTCATTAAACACCTCTTAAAAAAAAAAATGCCCCAAATCTGATTTCCATGGGACTGATTTCTAGGGGTCAATCTTCCCACCATGGCTGATATACAACTATCATTTGACCTCACTGCATGCAGAGCTGGAGCAGACAAGATGCACATTTCAGGTTCCAGCACAGCGCTGAGTGCAACAGAGCACAAGCCACGACGCTTACATTCCAACAGGGAAGATAAGATGGAAACAAACAATTCCTTTACAACAGAGCTTTCTGTTGTCAAGGCACCATGACAAAATGAAGGCAATCGAAAAGGATGGAGGGTCCAGGGGATGAGAGTTACTGTGGACAGCATGGTTAGCAGTGGACGTGACCAAGACCTAATGAAGCGCCCTGGGGTAAGAGCTAAGAGCATCCGGAAACAGGGACAGGAAATGCAAAGTAATTCTAATGCTTGAAAAGACTGGGAACCATCGGCTCTCTGAAGATCCTCCTCTCGACCAGGAGCTGGCAAACTACAGCCCTGCTGCTGCCAATTCTGTAAATAAAGTTTTATTGGAACACAGCCCATGCTCCTTCATTCACACATTTGCCCCTGGCTACTTCTGTGCTACAACAACAGAGATGAGTAGTTGCAAGAGAGGTCTTACAGCCTGAAAAGCCTAAAATATTGACTAACAGGCCCCTTCCAGAAAAAGTTGGCCGACCCTTGCTCTAGACCCTGATGATGTAGTTCCTGCTGCCTGAAATGCACACCTTATCTGCTGCTTAGGCACAGAACTGCTCCCCATCCCTCCAGAATGTCTTCCACTGGGCCTTCCCTGACACCCTGAGGCTAAATTAATCACTCCCTCAGGCACAGGCGAGGACTCCCCACACTTTCACAGCTGTTTGCTTATGCTCTGTCTCCCCTGCTGAACTAGGTTTAGCTCCTCAAGGGCAAGGACCTGGAATGATTCACGACCCTGTCCCAACACCCAGCACAGGACCAGGCACAGAGTAGGTACAGGGTGTTTGCATGTGGACAGAAAGGAGGTGATGATACCTGGGATTTTCCACTGCGAGGGTGACTTTTAGAGGAGCTCCTCATTTGTCAGAGAGCTGTGTAAAGCCTTTGAATACTTTCAATGCCTTCCTCCCCTTTTCAGTGTCAGCCCCTCCACACTGAACACAGTCTGACAAGTGCAGCAGCATCCTCCATAAACTGCACAGACTCCAAAGGCCTGAGTTGCCTCCCACTTCAGCGGCAATCAAGTGACCTTGAGACAGGCAACTCTCAACCTTCATGCTGCCTCAAAGCTAAATGGAAAGAAAGGACACGGCTTTCCAAACTATCCTCTTCACTAAAGCAGTCTGAGCTGGGAAGATGGGGAAGATCGGAGAAGCAGGGCAGGGAAATGCCCATCAGATGAGCTTTCTGTGCTGAGCCAATTTTATTCCTTGTACCATTAACCCCGTCTCTCCCAGTTTCCTCTCTAGAGGAAGATGCTCATGAAAATTTAAAATAACTCAAGTACATTTACTGACTTCCAACAGGCACTAGATACTGGGTACAAAGATGAGTAAGATGCAATCCCTGCCTTGACAGCACCCACAGCCTCGTCGCTGAGGCACACACACCACAAACCATAACCAGTGAACAAGGAAAGTGCTGCCCTAGAGAAACAAAATGCCATGAAATCACAGAGCAGGGCTGCTAAGCTGACCTGGGGTGGTAGGTTCTAGAACAACAAGCAGTAAAGAAAGGCTTCGAAGTTGAAGCAACATTTCAGACTTGGCCTTGACAGGGTAGTTGTGCTTTGAGCAGTGTTAGCAGGAGGGCCAGCCCCATGTGACGCACAAGCTGAGCATATTCAGAGAGTGGACAAGTGTACAAGAGAGGCCAGGGAATGGGGAAATAAGGGTGCACACAGTGGCTGAAAGAGACAGCAGAAGGGAAACATGGATCCAAGACACTTTAGGTTCTTTAAGGAGTGAATAACATGTATTCTATCCTTTAAAACAATGAGCTCCAAACTCTTTCGGGCATATATCTCTATCTGTGAAATGTTAAATCTACAACCTCCATATGAAAAGAAGCAGGGCCCTGTGAAGGCTTCCCAGGACAGAAACCATCTCCCGCCATGGACCTCTGCCTGCCTTTTGTCTGCAGAAAAACTTTAGTCAAAGAAGAAATGTAATCAGAAAAATGAGAAAATACAGAAACAGAAAAGGCAGTCAAATAAGACCAAATAATAATAGCTTAGTCATTAAATAAAGTCAAGGACTTTTAGTTCCTCATCAAGGACAATAGATAATCTTTGAAGCCATATTCTTTGAGCTGTTTTGTAGACACTGAAAACCCCACCAGGTGGAAGAAGTTAACTACATGATGACTAGTCTATAGCCATGATATAAGCTGCCACAATTCTGAGAACTGGCCTTAGAGAAATGGGAACAAACTGACCCTGAAACTGAAGACTAATTGTACTTTGAACAGTCAAGAGGATGATGATCAGACCACCGCACAACTAACTTCAAGATGACTGTGACTGTTGGAGCTGGCCGTGCTGTTTCCCCCTGAAATTCCCCTTTAAAAAGCTCTTGTCCAATGATTGTAAGGGGGAGTTGGCCTTTGGACATGAGTCTACCCTCCCTAAAAGGTGCTAGCCTCTAAAATAAAGCAAACTTTCAAAACAAACTTATGGTTACCAAAAGGGAAACAGTAGTTGGGGGGGGGGTGATAAATCAGGAGCTTGTTATTAATATATACACACATTACTATATATGGTAGATAACCAACAAGGGCCTAATGTATGTAGCACAGAGAACTCAACTCAGTGTTCTGTATTAACTTATATGGGGAAAGAACCTGAAAAAGAAAATGGATATATGTATAAGTGAGTCAATTTGTTGTACACCAGTAACTAACACTATAAACCAACCATATTCAAATAAAATTTTAAAAAATCCAAAGATACAAATAAGATTAAACAAAAAAACAAAAAAGCAAACTTTCCTTTCCATAAATCTGGCCTCCTTCATACTGGCTTTTGAGTGGCAAGTTGCTAGACCTGAGTTTTGGTAACATATGTAAATATATTTATTATTTATAAATTACATGCAGGTACTACTACATACATTATATATATATTATAAATTAAAGCTCAAATGTTTAAACAAGATCAATACTAAAAACACACAAAAATTAAAATATCCACATAACAAAAGTTTGTCTTGTTTTACCCACTTCAGAGAAAGACAAACATCAGTAGCATGGAATCAGTCAA
The DNA here is from genome assembly GCA_007570785.1 of Antilocapra americana. Lineage (NCBI taxonomy): Eukaryota > Metazoa > Chordata > Mammalia > Artiodactyla > Antilocapridae > Antilocapra > Antilocapra americana. The sequence goes on from ML664161.1 coordinate 28,000,934, forward strand.
TAAGGAAACTGAAGGATTTTCAGCCTGGGGATAAATTAGGAGGGCAGTATTTTAGAAAGCCGTGCTGGAGAACAATAGGGAAGGATGACTTGGAGCCCATGGTGCTGTGATCCTAGAAGCCACAGGGGAAGCCACTGACATGTAGAGAAGCCTTCGGGAGGGAGCTGCAGGGAAGGTGCGAGGAGTCAGCCTGAGCACCCCTGGTGCGTGGTGGGCGAGGTGGGTGGGACATGTGTAGACTCCCTTCAGCTCTGGAAAACTGTACGACCTCTCTTTCTCCAAATAAGAATCTATCATTAGGCTTCTAAGGGAACCCTGTGTCAGTGTAGAATACCATGGAATATCATGAAATATGCGGCTGGAAAAAGCTTAATGTGAGCATTCCGAGGAACCCAACTGGCTTCTTTGCCTTTCTAATGATTTGCATCCATGAAGGAGGGTTTGATTCTGGGCACCCTCACTGAGTCACAGCCCTTGGTCTTCCTTACACTATCATCCAGGGAAGGGGACCTGAAATGAGCCTTGTCTTCCAGGCAACTCAAGAATGAGCTCCAGAGAATGAAAATCATGAGATATTTCAAACAGGAAGATAATCCTACAATCTGAAGATCTTAGAACCAGAAAAGTCCTTCAAAATGATCAAATTCTACAGATGAAGAAATAGAACACAGAAGAGAGTAGAAACCCCATTATGGCTAATACCTAGAATTGGGGCTTTTTAACAGACCATGATCCTTCTGTGCTATGTCCCTTTAAATAAAACCATTTTTTCATACCTCTCACAGGTGTCCTGGCCTTGTCCCAAATGAGCTGTGTGGTATCCAGAAAGCTATTTCATTTCTTTGTACACAGGCATACTTTGCTTCTGGCGAAATCATTTGAATGACTAGGACCTATTTCTGAAGACTATTCTGAGGAATTATGAATATGTACTGTACCAGTGGGAAGTGGGAAGAAGGGTCAAGAGGAAGGGGACATATGTATACCTACGGCTGATTCATGATGATGCATAGCAGAAACCAATACAGTATTACAAAGCAATTATCCTTCAATTAAAAATAAATAAATTTGCTAATAAAGAATCTACATTGCACCAGTGGGATGCAGGGGCAATATAGGGGTTTGGAAATGGGAGGCACAGACAGTTTGGTGTAAGACAGGCTCAAGGATGTATTGTACCACACAAGGAATATAACCAATATTTTGTAATAACTTTAAATGGAAAGTAAACCTTTAAAAACTGTAATAATTTTTTAATGTTTTAAAAAAGAATACACATTGTAATTTATTTAATAACCTGCAAGTAGCCTTGACTGTGTAGTAGATTTAACTCTTAAGATAGAATTAATGTGGTTTGGAAGACCCATATTAGGAGCAGTAGCAATGGGCAAATTTTCCTGAGTTTCATTCACTGATAACAACTGCCAAGCATTTACCACATAGCAGGGGCTTTCTAGGCGGTGCTAGTGATAAAGAACCTGCCTGTCAATGCAGGAAACATAAGAGGTGCAGATTTGATCCCTGGGTCAGGAAGATCCACTGGAGGAGGGCATAGCCACCCACTCAAGTTTCTTGCCTGGAGAATTCCATGGACAGAGGAGGCTGGTAGGCTACAGTCCTTGGGGTTGCAAAGAGTCAGGCACAGCTGAAGGGACTTAGCACACACACACTCACACATACCACATACCAAGTGGTATTTGCGTGGACTACCTCTTTGAATTCTCAAAGAAATAATTGAAGGCAGATATTGGGCCTTTTTTTTAGATTAGGAAACTGAGGCTTACAGAGGTTAAATCACTTGTTCTAAGTTGCAGAGGTAACAAATATCAGAACCAGGGGGTCGAAGCCAGAACCCTCTGCTCTGTACACCTCCCTGCTAATCAGTTATCTCTTGAAGAAATCTAATGTGCTGATACTCCTCTCTTCTTTCTTTCTGGTGATCTGCCCACAGAAATGGTAGAAACCTATGAAGCGATGGACCTAAAATAAACAGCAAGCACCAAGCTGGAGTTTGGCATCCCAGTACAAAAAGGAAAAAGGAGGGAAAGGGGAGTATAGACACTTCCATGCATCCAAAGAGTCTTCTGTAAGAATAGCATCCTCGCTTGACATAGAAAAATCTTCTCAGTTAGTCTTAAGGCCTCTTTTTCATAGACACATCTTTTGGCACCAGAAATAAATGAACAGAGGAGCACAGGCATGACAGTTCCCTGACATCAGAGGAGCAGCTCTGTTGGACCTGTCCTAAAACTGTCGTGTATCTCAGAGGAAATCTTTTCATCCAAATTGGCAAGCTTGGGGAATTCCCTCGTATACCACAAATCTAAATTACCTGAAGGTAAAATGCGATCTTTGTCTGTCATCTTTTTTATAGCATCCACCAAGAAAAATCTGCAGAGTCAACCAGAGAGAGTTAAAGAGGTAATAATAATTTCTGCAGAAGAGCCATTCCAACAGCACACTCAGCAGCAAGTTCAGGCCAGGCAGGACGGTGCAATGGAGTACAGGTCAGGAGATTCAGACACCTGGGGTTTCTTTCCAACTGTTGGCTCCTCTCCATCCCCACCGTCAACACCTTGATCCAGGCCATCACCGCTCCCAGCTAGACTCCTCCAACATTCACCTACACTCTTACTCTCTCTCTTACCATTACTGCAGAGTTAATATTTTACAGGATAAATTGGATCATGTCACTCTCCTGCTTAAACCCGTTCATAGCTTCCCATTTCATTTACAATAAAACGCCAAACCCTAAGCATGGCCTGGAGAGCTTTGCACCATCTGGCTCCTGTCTACCATTCCATCGTCATCACAATTTACTTTCTTCTTGGCTCACTAAGCTCTAGGCACACATGCCTTTGTTCCCTTCAGACCTAAAGATCTTTGCACATGCATTTCCCTTTGCCTGGATTGACTTCTTCCTAAGATAAACTCAGGTTTTAGCTTATATATCACTCCACAGAGGTCTTGCCTGAGCCCCCAACCTAAATCTGCCTTCATATTCAGATTCTCTGCCAATACATTAATTTTCCCCCTTCATAGCACACATACCAATGTGTAATTAGAAATCTATTTTTCTATATATGTTTAATATATATTTCCTCCTCTGTAGAACCCATGAGGGTGAGGTCATGTTAGTCTTACCCCTCACATTTTACCCAGTACTCAGTGCCACTAACACAGCATTAGAAGCAAACACATATTTGTTCAATGTACTGGTTTCCTCTCTCTAGGATTCAGATTTCAACTACAAAATGACAGTTTGGGAATAAATAAGTGGCTGGAAATTTATAATCCCAGGAACCTAAGGGACTCATAAGCACAAATAGAAACAACAAGCTCTTTGCAATGAATTAAAGTAAAAATGAAAAAAGTATATTTAATACAAATTTTTTGGAGATTACATCACCACATATTAATAAAGATTGCTAAAATTCTATTTAAAATATAATCACACAAACTGTAATAATGCAATTCAATAATTACATGATATAACAATAAATACATAAAAAAGTAGAAATAGTTATCAAATGTGGATGGTACACTTGTGGTGTAAATATGGATCAAATTCATATTTAAGGTATATGCTATACCTCAAATTCACCTTGATAGTCTCTCAGTTGCTTTCAACTTGGAAGTAACTGAAAGAGAAGTAAAGGAATTATCACTGTGAATGATTATGTGGGGCCATTATAGACGCATAGATGAAAAATTCCATGGACAAAGATATGAGCCCATGGTATCAGACAAGAGTGTCATGACAGTACTCACAAGAGTGATCATGGAACACTGATGGAAAAACATAAGCATAAAAGCCTGCTTCTCTCCTGGCCAAAGCCAAGAAGCACATACCTCACGGTTCAGTGCTACAAGGATTATTCATAGCCAGTGATTCTCCCAAACTTTGTAGAGGAGGCCAGCTTGACTTTAATACCATTACCTACTTAAAAAATTGCCAATGGTTTCCCCTTTGGTATATGACACATTCTAGTAACAAAAGGCACAATCTGTCAACAAGTAAAATTTTAAATGGCCATATGTTTGTTTGGAGAAACAAGTAAACATTAAAACATACATTAAATTTTATCTGTGTGCCACAGAATTAAAAATTCATTTTCTTCTGCAGGAAAAAAAAATCATTTTTCTTTGATACTTCAAAATCTTTCACTTTGTTCTATAAAAAACCAGCTTAATTTTAGAATCTCTGTTTTGTTTCTAAATGACAAGTTAGGAGAATAAATGTGAAGCTCTTTCCAAGTATTCACACAAAACCCATTCTGCATGTGGATCATCTTTATTGTCATAAAAGGGAAACCAAATTAGATAGAATGTTCATGAGACTTTCTCTTTTAAGTTCCCATTCAGGCTTTATAAACTTTCTGATGTGCTGTATAAGAATTTTGATCAGTGATTTTAATTTAAGTTTTGGTGAAGTTTATCTTGATTACAATTTGAAAATTAATTGTAAGTTACATGAAATAAATATTTCAAATATGTGAAAAATACATAATAATGACTTCAGTAAATGAGTTAACATGAACCAGGGACTACCAAATGATTTTGATACAAAGCATTTGTTAATTCAAACTTTACAACAGTCCTATAAGGATTTTTTTGGTTTTGTTTCGGGTTTGTCTTCATTTTACAGTGATGAGATTAAGGCACAAAGAAATAAAGTAATTACCCAATTTCCCACATTTCATAAGTAAAAGGGCTTTTATGATTTGAGCTCAGGAAGTCTGGCTGCAAAACTCACAATGCAGGCTTCTATTCTCTACTCTCTCAAATATCTATGAACTCACCATCCACATTTAATGAATACTAACATTTTCCATAATTGCCTTGTCTTTTTATATAATTAAAATATTCTAAGCATCTCCTTAATTCCATTACATTACCTTCCAAACCACATCCAACCACATTTCTGAATTTGGTATGTGTAGCTTTCTTGTTCATATGTTTGCTCCTTTACTCTCTCTTTATGTATCCCCTCAAAATACTTAGTGCTATTTTGTGCATTGTACATTTTTATATAAAAAGTATCTTGCTGTGTGTACCATTCAGTAATCTGATTATCTCACCAACATTATATAAACATTGCGTGCTTGGATTTTCAATTTTCATTTGATCCAAAATTTCCTTAAGAGATGACTATAATCACTTCACATTCATTGTAATTTTTGATTTAGTTGTTTTTATTTCGATCACCATAGTTTGTGTTTCCTATTTACATTGCATTTCTTTCCTTTTTTACTCATCCTTGTATGACTGCATGCTAAGTCACTTTAGTCATGTCCAACTCTGTTCCTTTCCACGGACTGTAGCCTTCCAGGCTCCTCTGTCCATGGGATTTTCCAGGCAAAAATACTAGAGTGGGTTGCCATGCCCTCCTCCAGGGGATCTTCTTGACCCAGGGATTGAACCTGCCTCTTGCATTTCCTGCCTTGGCAGGCAGGTTCTTTACCACTAGCACCACCTGGGAAGCCCTTACTTATCCTTATATTCTTTCAACTGGGTTGATTTAGTTTTCTTTATTCACTTCCTAATTTCCCCCCTTGTCTTAATTTGGAAAGTACAGTCTATTCCTATCAATTTAATGGTTACTTTAAATATTTTTAACATAAATTTGTTATTTAGCACACTCCAAGTATAAGTGTTACCACTGAGCTTCTACCAAATAATGCAAGCATCTTCCAAATCAGAAATCCTCTCATTTCATTTCTATCACTGAATAGACGTCTAGTTTCTTTCTAAGCCCATGAAAACTTTGCCTTAGGATCTTTATCAATGATTACATAGTAAATATAACAGCATGTTTTCCATACTTTTTGCTCACCATTGTACTTTTAACACCTTCCCTCTAGATTCAACTTTGCCTTTGTGACCCAATAAGAATTTGGAGAAAGAAATGGCAACCCACTCCAGTATTCTTGCCTCGAGAATCTCATGGACAGATAAGCCTAGTAGGCTACAAGTCCAGGGGGCCGCAAAGAGTCAGACATGACTGAGTGACTTGGCACGACTTGACTTTACAAGAATAACTTGTAAATGGTAAAGCTTCTCAGTTTCTCTGGTCACTTTTAATATATTTTCATCTTCACTATAGTATGGTTTTACTACAATTCAAATGAGAAATTATTGAGAACTTGATGGGATAAGGTCACATGAACTTTTCAGTTCTGAAAATTGTTTTACGTCTTTCTAATGTAGATGATCCAACATTATATTTCTTATTTTCCAGAACTCCTATGTCATGCATGTTGGTACTTCTCCTTATATACCAAATATATCTTAAATTCTCATTCAGTGATTTCTACCTCTCTGATCCTGAGTGATTTCTCTGATTTCACCTCCAATTCAAATATTTTCTCTTCACTTGGGTAGAGTTTGCTTTTGAACACATGCATATTTTTTCTTACCACTGAAATTACTATATAGCTATTTTTATATTTGGAGTCTATTTTTTTCCATACTGCTCTATTTCTGCTTACAATTTCTGCTTCTTTTAATTATTAAATATTTAAAACTTACTTAAAATTTAGTTTAGATTGATCTAGTATCCAGAATTCAGGGATATAAATTCTACAATTACTAGCGTTCTGTCTTTGCATGGTTTCTATTTAAGATCTTCTTAATGAAAACTTTTTTGTATTGCCTTGAACTATGAAACCATGAGGAAGGATTTACATTGGCTTGTCATGATACTTTGTGGACTTCTCCAACTGCAGAGTTTTTACATTACCTTCTCAGACTGAAAATCTTGCTTAACAGGGAGGTGTTGCTAATATTTTAAAATGTGATTCAGACCTTGCCCCAGGAAGTGGTCCTGTTCAAGGTTTCTAATTCCTTATAGGTAATGCTGTAAGGTAACATTAACAAACTTAAGTGTCAAGTTCCTTTCAGTTTTCCTTGACAGGTGGAGAATATTCTTAACTCACCATTTTTCAGACAGAGCAGTGTCTCTTACACATTTCAGTCTGCCTAATACAGATCCGAGGACCCATCCCCTGTGCATGCATGCAGGCTACCCGCAGTGTCCAACTATCGATTCCCATGTCTGGTTCTATATTCCCCCATAAGGCACATGAAATAAGTTTCTGCTCATCTCCATGAATATAAATACCTCTTCATTTCTGGCAGCCGAGGAGTTCCCCTCTTTGGTTTTCAGCTCAACTATGCATTTCAATTTTTGCTGTTGTTGTTATACTCTCTCCAGCAGAACCATCTATTTTTAAGTGGGAAGCAGAGTCCTTTTGTAACAGCTCAGATTACAATACTCAAAGTCTTATCATTTCAACATCCATATTTCCTATGCTTTCTGTCTTTAACAAATGGCACATAACAAGGATAACACTGAAACTCTGTAATCTTCAAAACCATCACTGGAGTTAGAACTGTGCCATCAAATTAAGAGAAAACCAAGAAACACCTTTAAGGACTAACCTCACAAGCACACTTATCTGATCTCTCCTATGTGTCAGAGAGCCATTCATTCAATAATTGAGAGCCTAACAGAGCCAGGAACTAATAATCAGGAGACTGGAGTACAGTAGGGAGCTCATTAATTATATGTTTCTAAACTTTAAACCTGAAAGGAAAAGTAACTTTTTAAATTATATACTTGATTGCTTTAAGGAAAATAATACTTATAAACAGATACCATTTTTCCTAAAGGACTGCAAACCCCTAGTTGAGAAAACAATTCTTATTCCCTTTCTTTATTTTACAAGTGAGGGGGTAGAGCCCCAGTGCAAAAATAACTTCTCTTATATTATACACTCATCAAAATTAGACCCAAGCTTTCTCCTAAATATTAAAATAGCTTTTCTAAAAATTCAAAGATATGGACATGACTACTTTGCACTTAGAAGCTGAACAAATAAATCCCTGACTCTTGATAAACATAATTTTAGTAAGCTTTATTCAAGATTTCTAAATGCAATAGAGCCAGCATTCATTTTTTATGTTTTAGGAAAATGGCTAAGAACACTCCATAACTGGTGTAAGTGTACATTCTAATTTAAGAAAATAATACTTATTTGTTCTATCTTGCATTTTTAATCTTTCTTCCAACTCTGCAGAACAAGAAACACTTCTTATCTAGCTTCATTAATTCATACCTACTTTTTCTCATGCATTGTTTTTTTTAGTCATTAATTCATGTTGACTCTTTTGCAATCCCATGATTTGTAGCCTGTCAGGCTCCCCTGTCTGTGGGATTTTCCAGGCAAGAATACTAGAGTGGGTTGTTATTTCCTTCTCCAGAGGATCTTCCCTGACCCAGGGATCGAACCCATGTCTCCTGCATCGGCAGGTGGATTCCTTACCACTGAGCCCCCAGGGAAGCCCAACTAGGTAATAAATACATGTGTATATGACTATCCGTGTAATATGTTAATAAATATAAATTATAATATACATTCTGGAGATAACCTAGGCAAAATGTCAAAAATGTCTCTTTGTACCCTGATATCTGCAGTAAGGGCATAGGGAACACTAAAAACTTTAGCTCTTTTATAAATATTCAACAAAACAATGATATTTACAAATGCCTACTTCCTAGAATGGTATGTTTACACTCATAACACAGCCATCACACACACAAATAATTCTGGATTTTTCTTAAGTTTCATATACCCAAAGATACTGCCTTATTTACCTAGTTTAATGATATTAGTTTCTAGTCATTACACATTGGCACCAATACACTATCAAAAGAAGTCCATAGAAAGAACACTGCGTTAGAAGCCAGAAGGTTTAAGTTCTAATCCTTGTTCTGCCACTTAGGCAATTCACTTCATTCTTCAGTTTTCTCAGGTTAAGATTAAAGGAGTTGGATTGTCATGGTGATTTCTAGATATTTAGTTTTATGGTTTTAAAACAATAATGGTGATAATTACAAGGCTTTAGGCTAATGATTTTATTATGCTTTAGTTATTGGGTACTGCAAAATACCCAGATTTGAATAGATTCATATACCACAGTGATGTATAACAGAGATTTTTATAGCATGGTGCTTGGGGGGAAAAAACAGCCAGAAATTAATAACAAGATTTAAATTAAAGGCTGTGCCAAAAATCTGTAAGAACACTAAATCATTTCCAATTTTAAGCAATAATAATTAATATCCACTAATAATTAAGTGGGTGATGTGTAGTTTCAGTTCCAGGTGCCCAAGCTTCCCTTTCTTGTCTCATTATTAAGAATTACAACCAACTGTGCTGCAGATAAACCTTTAAGCAAAGCATATTTCATCTGTTTGCTTAATGGACTGGCATCTTCTTGGAATTCAGAGTACTGGAACTTAATATTGGTTGTGAGATAATTTATGGTTGACTTCTACATCCTCTCTCTCACATTGGGAAAACTCTCAGTCTATTTCACAGTCTGAAACTTTATTAACTTTCATTTGCTTAAGTGAAAACATTCCAAATGACATTCTAGAATCTTGCATAGGATATAGGGAAGGTGGTTATCATGGTAGAAATTGGCAAGACAAAATAAATAAATAAACTAAACTATAAACACTATGGGAGGGAGACTGTGATGCTATTTTAAAAATGATGTCTTGTCTAGGAATTAGTAAGAGAGCAAAATAACCTGGGGGAATCAGCCCCTAATTTTTCTAGTAAGGATTAAATAGAAGTCCTTACAAGCCTTTACACAACATTGTTCGAAGCAGTCACCTCATTACCAGAATGGCTTCCCTCTTCCTCAGTGTATGGTAGCAAGGGAAAGAATACTGTGTTCTAGAAATCAGTGCTATCCAAAGATGATATCATGCAAGCCACATAGGTAATTTTAATTTTCTAGCAGTCATATTTAAGAAAGGGAAAAATTATGAAGCTTTTTAATGATATTTTTATTTACCTTAGTATATCCAAAATATGTAATCAACATAAGAAGTATTACTGAGATATTCTGCATTTTCTCTTCATGCTAAGTCTTCAAAATCTACTTTGTATTTTACAATCACAACATATCTCAACTCGAACTAGCCACTTTGAGGGCTCAAAAGGCACATGAGTTAATGACTCCCATATTGGACAGCAGAGTTCTAGATAGGTGATCATCTTAACAGATACATTTCTCCAAAAAGCAATGAAGTGCCTGATACATAAAACAATAGTTATCTCAGAGACCATATCATGATTCCTCAGAACAATTAAAGCCAATAACAATCACCAAAGATCACATAAATTCTGAAAAATATATTATCAAAGGAAGATAAAAGACAAAAATTATACACCAGGGCACCTGCCTACCTGCCTGCCTTCTTTCCTTCCATACTTATATTGGTCCTTTCTTCCACCAACACCCTGGCCTTGGTATCATGCCAAGAAATAGAAATATGAACAAGACAGTTAAGGTCAGAGCCCTCATGAAGATGACTGTGTAACAGGAAAGAAGAAACTTAACTAAATAAGTCTACAGTAAATTAATTACAAATATGAGAAGTGCTCTACAGGACTCCTGGCTGTATGGTGGATGAACCCTACCTAGTCTGAAGGGGGTTGCTGTGGACTGAATGTTTGCCTCTCCCAAAATTTCTATGTTGAAACCTTAACCTCTAAGGTAACAACATTAAGAGGAAAGGCCCTTGGGAAGTGAACAAGTCACAGGGCTTTGCCATGAAGGGGACTAATGCTGTTATAAGAGGTTCCAGAGAGATCCCCTTCCTCTTCAACCCTATGAGGTTACAGGAAAAAGATAGCGAGGAGGAAAAGATACCCAGGAAAAGATACCCAGACTGGCCACCTCTTTCCCACCTAGACCAACGGTGCAGAACTTCAAAGACATAGCTATAAAAACCAGACACAACTATACAAATATAGCTTTAATTTTATGTACCTTTTGTCCAACAATAACAGCCTTCCTTTTCTTATAAATTATTAGTGAGGAGGCAGGCCCTCATCTGACACTGAATCTATGGATCCTGTGATCTTAGACTTCCTGGCCTCCAGAAATGTCAGAAGTCAACCACTTTATGGACTTTCTGTTATAGCACCCTGAACAAACCAAGACAGGACTAAAACATAGCTTCCATCAGGACATAATACTGATGATGAAGGAGTCTTCAAAAACAAGGAGGAATTAGCTTGATAGAGCCGGTTGATAAGGAAAAATGTGGGAAATGGAAATTAATAACATTCTACACGAGGGAAGCAGCATAAGAGAATAGTTCAAAAACTAAATAGTTCTTTAGTTCGTACTTCAGTTCAGTTCAGTCACTCAGTCGTGTCCGACTCTTTGCGGCCCCATGAATTGCAGCACACCAGGCCTCCCTCCCTGTCCATCACCAACTCCCGAGTCCACCCAAACCCATGTCCATCAAGTTGGTGATACCACTCAGCCACCTCATCCTCTGTCATCTCCTTCTTCTCCTGACCCCAATCCTTCCCAGCATTAGGGTCTTTTCCAGTGAGTCAGTTCTTCGCACGAGGTGGCCAAAGTACTGGAGCTTCAGCTTCAACATCAGTCCTTCCAATGAACACCCTGGACTGATCTCCTTACCCATCTATTGATATGGGAAGTCTACTCATACCCAGACTGGCCACCTCTTTCCCACCTATACCAATGGTGCAGAACTTCAAAGACATAGCTATAAAAACCTAAACACCACTATACAAATATAGCTTTAATTTTATGTACCTTTTGTCCAACAATAACAGCCTTCCTTTTCTTATAAATTATTAGTGTTTTTCAATACTGCCTATAGCAATAACAAAATGCAATGCTATAAAATATATATTACAAATCATTCAAAGAAAGCAACTAGCTTGCCCAAGCAACAGAATTCTTTTTTTCCTCCTTTGCTAACACTAATCTAGAACAAGTAACCAACTCAAATAAATTATGTAATATTCATCATTCATAATTATATAATTTATATGGATTATTTTCCAAATACAGTATTCCAAAATCTATAATTATAAAATTTAGATTGTAAAAATGCCCTGTAGAAGGAAAGCTTGTATTTTAAACTTTAACTTTCACAAAGAGTAATGGAAAGACACTGAAAACTTTGGAGCATAAAGATGACATAATCTAACCCATATTTTAAAGGCCCAGTAGAAATTGCAAGAGAAATAACAGATTGAAGGCTAGGCAGGGAGATAAATTAGAAAGTAACAACAGTAGGCCAGTCAAGGGATGACAGACTTTGATTAGTGTTTGGAAACAGAAGGTAGTTTAAGATGTAAAAATGTCTTGACATAGTTATTAATTGCATGCGAGCAGAGAAGGAGATGCATGAGAGGGCAGTACAAACAGAAAGTGTAGGTATGGAACCATGGCACCATCAGAATTTTCTTATAAGAAATAAAGCAGATCTTTAACTGAAATATTCCTCCCAAATTAGCAACATACTTCCCAGCATGTCATGAGAGACAAAATCCAAAGTTTATACTTCTCTGACCAGATGAACATCCTTCTCTACTTAAGGCTGCATTGACCACTGAGCTTAGAGTGCCTCTGTGAGATATCAGGGAGGTGATGGAGAGCTGTGCATGGCGACTTGTATACTTATTCTTGTGTGTATGTTTTTGTATAGCACATATACTGCTGTGAAAATTAACCAAGGGATGAAAAGGCAGTCCTAAAAGTGGTCATTCTTACCAGTCTTTGAATCCATATATATCTTGTTGGTCAGACCAAGCTTAACACGTCAAGGATGAATCGAAATTTTCTGATTTAAACAAGATGGACATTGGTGCCATTTCTTGAGAAGAGGAACATTAACAGAGCAATTGATTTGGATTTAAATTTTCAAATTCACTTTGGGGTATTTTTCAGTTTGAGGCACCAAGTAGAAGTTAGATAAGCAGATTTAAAGCTCAGAAGAAAGTCCTTTACTGAGGATATAAATGTGGCAGTAGTTGACTTTTGAGAAACACTGAGAGCACATTTTAAGTGTTTAGTACCTAGAGTTGAGCTTTATTTATTCCATTCCAAAGAAAGAATAAGGATAAGCTAACTAAGGAGACTAAAGAGAAACCAGAAAGGTTGGACTAAACAATATTTCAAAGGGAAGGATTGGGGTGCTACCAAGAGATCATATAAAGGAGAATTGGAAATTACCCCCTAGATTTAGTAAACTGAAGGTTATTAGTAACCACTGCAAGAAGAGGGTTTTTTTGTTTGTTTGTTTAGTATTGAGGGTAGAAGCCAGATTAGGAAGATATGAGATGTGAGGAAGAAATGAGGAAAAGTTGACAATCAATATATTTTTAAGTTTGACCATTAACAAGAAGAAAGTAAGGACTTGACAAAGGATTGCGGGTTGTGGTAAGGTTATTTGCCTATTTTAGAAGGATTTAAGATTTAATTTAAGAAAGATTTAGAATCTAAAATAATAAGAATTCAAGAGAGAGGGGAATTGAAGGTAAAGTATCCTTCAATGAAGGTAGAAGGGGATAAAATTCAGAACACAGGAGACTGGTCTCAGCTAGAAGGAAAAAATAACTTCATTGTAACAGGAGGAAAGGAGAGAACAGATGTCAGTTTGCTTATTCAGATACGAAAGCTCCCAAATATGACAGTTCCTCTTTACAGCAGGTGATTCTCACTCAATTTCCAGTACATACATGAGCACTCTGGTGAAGGGTGGGGGGAATGTATGCATACACATACATATCCATATGTACACACACATTTATACTCTCAATTACACTGAGCATCTACTAAGTTATGACATGTTTCCCACTGTCAAGTTGCAGGGGTATCATTCAGAGCACCATCTGCACAGATAAATCTGGAAAACAAATTACCTATATATTCCTATGGCAGGCCAGAGTAAAACGGGACTTATTCAGAGACTTTCCTGGTGGTCCAGCTCCACTCTAACAATGCAGAGGGCCCAGGTTCCATCCCTGGTCGGGGAACTAGATCCCATATGCCACAACTAAGAGCCTGAATGCCACATCTAAGATGCAGCACAGTCAAATTTAAAAAAAGAATACTACTACTAATAATAATAATGGTGAAAGAAAAGGGACTAATTTGAGTGTCAGGAGAATTTGACTCTATTCCTATGACACTCTCATTTTGGGTAAGTCACTTACCATCTAATGCCTTCATCTGTATAAAGTATCAACTCTATAGATAGATAATGGATGGAGAGATAAGTAGGTAGACAGACTCAAAGAAGGAAGAAAAAATGGCTTTTCAGGAAGCATGTGCAAAGACACAACTATGAATGGGCCTGTCACATTTAATGAATTTCATTGTGGATGTAGCGGTGAGTTCCTACACTGTCCTGAGCATTATATACTGGGATATGTAAAGTGTCAAGTATCTCATTACCATGGAGCTCCTTCTGTTACTATTTACTTCTATATTGTGGCATACTAATAATATATTCTATATTTCTGCAGATTTTTCTAATCTAAATTATGTATATATATATATATATATATATATATATATATAAGATTTTACATATATATAAAATACCACTTTAATAGCAGAAGAAAGTGAAAGAAAAAGTGAAAGTGAAGTCGCTCAGTCATGTCCGATTCTTTGTGACCCAATGGACTGTAGCCTACTAGGCTTCTCTGTCCACGGGATTCTCCAGGCAAGAGTGCGGGAGTGGGTTGCCATTTCCTTATCCAGGGGATCTTCTCAACCCAGGGATCTTCTCAACCAGGGTCTCCCGCATTATAGGCAGATGCTTTACCCTCTGAGCCACCAGGGAAGCCAATGGCAGAAAGTGAAAAGGAATTAAAGAGCCTCTTTGTGAAAGAGGAGCATGAAAAAGCCAGCTTAAAACTCAACATTAAAAAACGAAGGTCATGTCATCTGGTTCCATCACCTCATGGCAAATGGCAGGGGAAACAATGGTAATAGTGACAGATTTCCTCTTCTTGAGCTCTGAAATCACTGCAGATGGTGACTGCAGCCATGAAATTAGAAGACGATTGCTTCTTGGCAGGAAATCTATGAAAAAAGTGTATTAAAAAGCAAATACATCACTTTGGTGATGGACAAAGGTCCATATAGTCAAGGCTATAGTTTTTCCAGTAGTCACGTACAGATGGACCATAATGGAGGCTGAACACCAAAGAATGGATGTTTTCAAACTGTGGTACTAGAGAAGCTCTTGAAAGTTCCTTGGACAGCAAGGAGACAAAACCAGTCACTCTTAAAGGAAATCAATGAATACTCATTGGAAGGACTGATGCTGAAAGCTCAATTTCTAGTACTTTGGCCACCTGATACAAACAGCCAACTTGTTGGAAAAAACTCTGATGCTGGCAAAGATTGAAAGCAGAATGAGAAGAGGATGACAGAGGATGAGCTGGCTGGGTGGCATCACTGACTCAATGGACGTGAGTTTGAGCGAACTCCAGAAGATACTGAAGGAAGCCTGGCTTGCTGAAGCCCTTGGGTTTGCAAACAATCAGACACAATATGAGCAACTGAAACAAATGACCATGAAGCAGCCCATGGTCAAGTTTAAATTCCTTGCATTTCTAAGAGAACCTATAGCTTAGCTCATAGCTCAGCCTTCTAAGATTCCACATCCCCAGAATGTGGCACAGAATAAAGAAGCATTAACCTTCTAGACTCCTTCTGAAAGAAGGCCAGAATGGAGTTCAGGACAAAGGCCCTCTATCTAAGAATTAGAAGATTCATTAGTACTCTTATTATATTATATGGTTTGAATTAAATAGAGACTAAATTACATAAACCTAATTAGTAGTACTGGCTAAACACAAACACAGTGTCCCTCTCTCCAGAGCTAATTCTTTGGTTCCAAGTTGACTTAAATACATATTGCTCTGTGGGCTTCTCATGATCCTGGATCTTGAGATCCAAACTTCTTGATAGTTTGTGTGTTTACACACTTGTGTTTATTAGTGTCTAATTATATACCAAGCCTGTGCATGTACATGTGAGCATGTACACACACACACATGCTATCTGCTGGCTACAGTCTTCCTTGGGACTGCATCTCAAGTATGATTTGTGGCAATTACTGTTTGAATCCAATTTCATTATTTGATTTTTTCCCTACATAAATTTCTTTGTCATAAGCTCTGACTGATTTATGACACAGGAATGCCATGCTTATACATCTTGCCCTCCAAAACAACATTTAAATCCTATCAAAAATACTTTTCTCATTTTCTTAAATTTACTGTAGAAATAGTGCTACCACTGAAATGCAGACAAAAAGTGAATGTGAAAGCTTAAAGAAGACTCAGATATAATCATTATTCAAGTGATTATGTAATTTTGATTTTTTCTACTTTTCCTTCTACATCCATGGCACTGCATGGACAGAAACAAAGAAACATGGAAAGAACACAGATTGAAAATGACCAATTGGGTAGGTGCAAAAATAAAACTATTTCTGATCTACTCAATAAGGAGGCTACTGGGGGAGATAATATTATGTAATAAACACCGAAATTTAAGTCAAAAGCTGGGGAGCAAAAAGAAACTAAAAGTTACTGAACATTTACCATGTTTCAGGCAAAGGGTTAATACCTTTCTATACTTGACTCTCCTCCATAAGGTTGACACTTAGCTGCCTGGTACTCCCTTATCTCCAAACACTGCATATGGTTGGAGCAGCTACTTACATGACATCACGGAATTCTGCAACAATAACATGAGTAACAATGATATGACTGTGAAAAAGGGCAAATGTGAGTAGGGGTCTGCACTGTGTTTGAAAAAGAATGTAGGAAAACATCCAGAGTGTTCCTGTCTCAGACGTAGGTGCCTGTGTTGCAAATTCAAGGATGGAAATCAGATCCCAGTATTATCAGCGAATCGGAACATGTTCTGGCGTGCCTGCCCATGGGAAAGCCCTATAAAGAAGCCGGTGAATATTTTATGAAGGTATCTCAGAGGAAGAACACAAATGACACCTCATAGTTGGCCTTTATTTGATTTCACAGAAGAGGTGTGACAAGTGTAAGACCAGTTAGGAGTTACTCAGAAGCTTCGAGTTTTAAGGCACTGTAAGTTTATCTAACCATTTTGTTAGATGATTAGACATCTAAATATGTCTTTCTCTTAGGTTTGGAGGAGGAAATGACTTCTTAATAAAACTAATTCAGAAAGCCTAGTGCTGCTTGAATAATCTTTTGATAAATTTTTAAAAATAGATTTTATTTTATGTCTTACTTCATGCTTTCAAATAAATTAGGATCCTTATTTTGAAAGGATTGAAAATATTGAACTTATTTTCAATAAGTAACAAAACAAAAATGTAATAACTTTAAAGTTTGATTGTAGCTACTCAATTATTTTAGGTAATTAAAAGCACATAAAATACAAGTGTTTATGAAAATAAGCAAAGACAAAAACAATCTAAATCAGTGTCATGGAATTTCAACTACAGAAAAGGAACCGTTATATTGTATTTCACTTATAATATATGAAGTTATAGAAACTGACATATGTTACATGTTTTGTTTCTTTGGTGTTTGTCTAGTGAAATATAATGTTATGCCAAATATTGTGCTAGATTTTGTTGTGCCTATAATTAGAAATTACGTACTAAAATATATACCAGTCTATTAAAGGAAATATATGACTTACAAATACATAATTTCAATTCAGTGATAAATGGAATGACTTTGAAATAAAGGAAGTATAGAAGTAAAAGCAAAAAATTTTAATTAATAACATTTGTTTTTAAATCAAAACCATCATAACCTTATTTATATTTTTCCTATATTTTACCTTTTTGAAAGCAACTTGCTGTATGTTGCCAGACTGTGAAACACTACAAATAAGTAGTCTGGCTTGGAAAATGTTTTTAAAATTCATTGTTTAAAAAAAATTAAACATATAAAAAAGAAGAAAAACTTTTACCCATATCTTTATAAAGCAGTGTTAATTTTTTTTTTTCATTTATCTCCTGATACTGATGTCTGTGGTATCCAATTATTTAAAAAGGAAGTCAAAAAAATAAGAAAAAGAAAGCCAATCAAGAAAAAAATAAAATAAGGTAATCTTATAATGAAACAGGATTGAATGGCTAACAAATGTGAAAAATTTAATTTAATAATATTTAGTCCACAGTATTTCATTAAAATCTAGGACCATCTGGACTGATCATTTTCTCAAAGGAAAAGTTAAGGACCACTAACATTAATTTTAATGCTATCCCTTCAGCCTGAGTTCTTCCTCTCTTTTAATTCTAGATTTTAAAAGACAACTGAGCATTCCTAGTGCCTAGTATTAATTCAGTTTATAAAGTGAAAAGAAACAAAAAGCCAAAGTTTAGATCAATTCTATTTTATTTCAATTCTAAATAAAATCAATGTTAAATCTTTACTTGATACAAAATGTTAATAAATATGTATTCCTTTAAAAGTGTATTAAGTATAAGCTCCACCTTTCAAAATACATTATTTCTATGACAGGTTAAAACCCAGGGGTCAGATACAATTTACAATTAGCTACATGATGGCAGAAAATTCAACCCAAGGAATAAATGATGAAATAAATATTTTATGTCTGATTGAAATCATCATCCAGAATATCTGGGGAATGAAAAGAACTACCTATACTTAAATATCATATTCTAAGATTTTTGTTTGAATTTTAGCTATTTAGTATAAATGAAGATGGGTGCTATGGTAACATAGGTATATAAAGAAAGAGCTCTCATAGGCCGATTCATAATCATTGACTTGGTTCCCTTAGTTTATGAAAAACAGTCAAATATCTATGCATTTTCCTCCCATAGAACACATTCAAATTGACTGCTGAGATTGCAGACTGAGTGGAATATATCAAAATGGAAGGACGGAAAAGTCTTTAGTGCTATGTACTTCTGAGTATCAATAACTGCTGGGACATGCAGCCAAGCAGTTTCCCATTTCTATTCCTTGTTCTTATCACCCACATTTACTCCTACTGAAATCTTTCTAGTCTTCCTTGGACTGGCTTAGATGTCACACTCAAAGTAGGGATGTAGACAAATGTACTAAGAGGAAGATAAAAAGACTGATGAATAAGGTCTCAAGAAATCATGGTAATGTTTAGATCATTTAAAGGTGCTTTTATAAACAATTGGGAAACTATGAAAAGGTTTTTATGGGGAAGTAACATGATATTAAGTATGTCTTTTAAAAATTGTATGCAAAGACTAATTAAGGATGCAAGAAAAGGGAGACTCAGACTTCACAACATCCAGGTTAATAGATAGGTGTTCTCTTAAAAGTGTATTAAGTACAAGATCCAGCTTTCAAAATGCATTGGAACTTCCGGTTATAACAAAAAGCCCTTCAATTCTGGCAGTGACAAGAGAGATGGATAAACAATAATACTGAACAAAGATTACCAGCTTACCTGATGTTAGTAACTGTACCTGATTCATCTTACTATCCCTTATGTCATATTTCCTAGAAAGTCCTCAGTTAGTGCCTGACAATAAATTAAGTTTTTTTTTTAAAAAAAAAAGCTTTTTAGAGATCAAATCAGTGAGGTTGGTAATTGGATATGACAGTAAAGAGAGATGAGTCAAAGATAAGAGTGGTTTTCAACTTGGCAGACAAGAAGGTTAATGTCAGGAAACTACCAATATTTTCTAAGTCCATACTAGTTATCATAAAGAGTGTCATTCACTGAGATGGGAAACTCATGATACAAAGCAGACTGAGATCTGGAGGATCACAATAATCAAATTAAAAATGAAGAAGATTACATTTGCGTTAGAGTAGAACCACATGAAAGTCAATAGCATGTAGCTGGAAATTTGGATGAGGACCTCAGGTGTTAAACTATGAGTCAGAAATATACAGGCGACAGGTGAAGTCAACAAAGGTGAGTTCATCCAAGAAGAAAATACAGCAGAGAAAGGAGAAAACAAGTAAACAGACAACAACAGCAAAATAGAAACATCTCTGTTATGAACATCATTCAGCAAACAGTAATATTCACTAAGATAATCCTGATTTTATGGACTCACTGTCCACAGGTTCAAAGTTCAGCAGAAGAATTAAAAACTATAAAAATCAATTTTAAGAAACTGCACATCATGACTAATGTATCTACAGTGGAAATGGGTACATAGAAGGAGAAGATAGAGAAATTTACCTGGAAAATAGATATGAATGATGAATGGGGCTTGCATGAGCATAAGGAGACACAAAAGAAGCATTGTTTAGGGACTAGTGAAATGTATATCCCTTCATTGCATTGGTGTATGGACTGAAACTTTGAAATTGTAAACAAGATATGCTCAGAACTCTTAAAATTAGACACAACAAGATCTTTGAGCGCATAACTTCCTTGCTGGGATAGCTACCCATGAAAGTGCCTGAATCAATTCAGATGAGGTCTAAACCAACTTGAGACTTAATTCAGAATGCAGACAAAATCCACTTATGAAAATCCAAGGAATTTTGTTAACAGTAAAAAATAATAAAATCTCTACTATGAAATTATAAAACCCTTTTCTCAAAGCACCTGAAAAACAGCAGTTGTAAGAACAGTTAACCAAATATTACTGTGCAGAGAGATAAAGTGATCTCTTAGAGACCTTGCAGAAATTCTTATCTAGACTGAGTGTATTTTACTCTGGGTTTATCAGACCAAACCTGGATGGTGATGTTTGACTCTAAGCAATACTCAATAGGAGCTTATCCAGAGTCAGGTAATCAGGTTCACCAACACATCTACTACCTGTCATGCAATTTTATATACTATAAATCTTAAAAGTGACCTTGTGTTAGAGACTTCAAATTCAAGGAACAGGCCAAGCTTATTTTTGGCCAAATAATATGATTAATGGTTCAAAAGGTAAAACTGAATTTCCCCTATGTATACTGTAACCATACTGCATAGGTAAAGAATTGGAAAAACTAAAGAAGAAAAAAGTCAAATGTCAACAATATCTATGAGAACAGATGAGATGGGTGACATACATAAATGAAACTCACAGAAATGACAAAATCTCATTTTAGGCAATATTTTAATTATACTCTTCTAAATCTTATATTTTTACCACTAATGAGCACAACTAAATTTCACCAACTGTCCATAATATAAATGATGACTGCTAAGAGTATATCATATTTTATATTCCATAAATGTTGGTTTCTTCCTTGATTGATAAAGTTTTGTTAGAAACATATCAAAAAGGTATGTCTTAAAGTCTGAGAAATCTAAAAACTTGATAATTAAGGCATGACTTTTCTCTCTACTGTCATTTCCATTCCAATGGCACTTTTCCATTGTTTATTCTAAAACTGTCATGGAATATGATGTTTCACATTAGCTTATTCAAAAATCAGTCTTCCAGCAAAAGAGGCACAGATGTATAGAACAGTCTTTTGGACTCTATGGGAGAGGGCGAGGGCGGGATGATATGGGAGAATGGCACTGAAGCATGTAAATTATCATATGTGAAATGAATTGCCAGCCCAGATTTGATGCATGATACAGGGTGCTGGGGGCTGGTGCACTGGGATGACCCAGAGGGATGGAATCAGGAAGGAGGTGGGAGGGGGGTTCTGGAAGGGGGACACATGTACACTCACGGTGGATTCATGTCAATGTATGGCAAAACCAACACAATATTGTAAAGTAAAAAGTCTTTATTGAATTTGTTACAAAAAAAAAATCAGTCTTCAGCTTTCACTCCATATCACATAGTTCCTTTTCCTGTCCATTTTTTTATTGTTAATCTTCTCTTTGAGGCTAGTAAATAACTAAATGTCATCTACATTAGGATAAAACCTAGTTCTACCATCTTATTAAAATCTCTTCAGTGCTGAAGTCCAAACCAATGCAATAGTCTATTTTGAATGCCCAATAAAATGCTAAAACAATATAAAGAAAATTTAGAAATACAGTCAATATGTGTTCAATTAAACTAGTGCATATAAGTACAAATAAACACTACAGAGGAGAGCAATGAAACAAAAGTATATGTATTTTTTGCTATTCCCTTAATAAACAAATCTTCGAGAGTTTCATGCCCAACATATCATTAAGCTATTTACTTATATCTGATATCCAAATATCTTAGAATACAACAACCCATCCCCTGTAAGCCTTAATACCAGAAATACACATCAAGAATGATAAAGCTGAAAGGGATCTCAGAAACCATCTGATACAATCCCTTTATTCTGAAAATGAGGAAACTAAGCTGAAGAGAAGGGAAAAAAACTTCCCCAAGGTCAAAAAGTCCAATGCCATTTTTATGATACTGTTACCTTAGACTGACTCAAAGGCCTCTTTTATTTATATCTTCTTAAGAAAAAGGCAGGGTTTCAAACCAAGCAAAAGAATAAATACAGAGGACTGCAGCATACACAGAAGACTTACTTAATGCTGCTATCAATAGCTTTAAGGGTAAGAGAAGAGGAAAGAAGAAAAGCCAATGAGGTAATAAAGAGTTGACAGAAAGAAGCTATTTCATTAGACCAAATCAATACTGTATTCCTCCATTACTTACAGCTTCACCAGGAAAAGTGAAACCAGAGTGACTATGTTCCCTCCAGAGTATTTAACACTAAAATGACTTGTTGGTCTCAACTTTAAATGTAAGGACCAGACATGACTGAATTTGAAATCAATGGTAAATTTCTCATTAACCCAATGTTAAGAAACCAAAGCCAGTCAAAATAGAAATGGGCCTTTTTCCAAATTGGCAATGCCACCCACTTCCCCTCCATTTCTGGATGAAAGGAATAAATTAATACAAAGCTCCTCTCTCCTTTCTCCATAGAAACTCCCCCCTTTATAAGTAGTTACTCCGCTTAAAAAAAGGAAAGAGGAAAAGTATATACCGAGTGAAACAAGGGTGGCAACTGGGAGTTGAGCTGGGGAGGAAGGAAAAGCGTAAATGCTAAGTATTTATCTAATAGTTAAACACCAACTGACTGTAGACTAATGATATTATTGTATCACAATATCAAACAAAATGAAATTAATATTAGCCAAAAATACTAATTCCTTTTTCTGCTCAGTATTTTCTTGTTTGTGCAGAATGTCCCTTGAATACCAGTACTAGTATCTGACTAGTACTGGTGTCATGAGCCCACCAGTCACCAACAGAATTCATTTCATTTGGATGAATTATTTCTGACCACTTACTATAGAGATAGCATTGACATGATCTTGTTCTTTTTCTATAGAAACTCACGCTCCAATTACAGGGACAGGTACTTCTCACTGTAAAAGACAAGACAAACTGAACTGCAGATGACTATACACCAAGTGAAGCCTGGAGAAGACAGTGAATCATTCTACCTGGAAGGGCCTGAGATCTGGCAGAAAAGATGGGAGTTGGGCTAGGCCTGGAATAACAGGCAGAACTGCAGCAGCACTGGGAAACAAGGGGCTGTGTCTAGGTAAGGGAAAGGTTAGTGTGGAAGTTACCAGCATCCCTCATGGGAAAAACAACTACGAACTATGGAACTGAAATGGACAGATGCTGTAAACATCCCATGTATGCCAACAAGGCTGGAGTTGGCTACAGAACTGTGAGAAGACAGGTAGAGAAAGAACCTTGATTATGCAGCATATTCATGTTGATAATATATATAATCAAACAGCATGCTCTGAGCCAGGTTTTGAGAACATGTGCATTTTTAAAAGATTTTACCTAATTTTTTCTTTAAATTACATAATTATTGTTATTTTTCTTGAAATTTAGACATTACAGGAGAAACTGTCCAGAAGAACACAGCAAACCTACAACTTGGAACGCAGTAATACAAATCTGGCCAGAGTTAACAAATCCTAATCATAGATTGCCCTACAGAAAAAGAATAGGTACTTCCTCATTATTGCCCTATTCCATTCCCAAGCACAGCCATTCAATAGGTGTCTGCTAATATAACTTGACTATAGACATTTAAAAACAACTACCAACCAACATTTAAATTGCTCAAAACAAAGAACAGGTGGATAATCTTGCTACCAGCAGTGGGCAATGTCCCATTGCTATAGCTATGGTATAGCAGTGAGGCACAGGCTTATGTTTATAGACTTTAGCTTCTATGCTTGCTCTGCCTTTTGTAGTTATATGACCTAATTTACCTCTTCAGAGGCTCACGTCCCTCCCCCATAAGGTGGGTGATTGTGATGAATGCTGACATTTTCTAATGCAAACTCAGTAACACTTTGAGTCATATATCCCAGTATGTGGATCTCCCAAGGCTGATGTCACAGTTACCCATCCTCAAGTGCAGACGTGTAATAGCATGAGACAAAAGCTTCAGACTGAATGTGGTTGCTTAGCATGATAAAGAGAACAGGCAGAACTGTGCTCTGCTTGAGGTAAAAGTAACAGGAGCCAAGGATCTCCCATCTTCAGGTTCCCAACCAAGATGGTGGTCCCATTAGCAGAACCATGCATGCGTGAAGTCACTTCAGACATGTTTGACTCTTTGCAACCCACCAGGCTCCTCTATCCATGGGATTCTCTAGGCAAGAATACTGGGTTGGGTTGCCATTCTGTCCTCCAGGGGATCTTCCCCACCCAGGGATCAAACCCAAGTCTTCGATGTCTCCTGCATTGGCAGGTAGGATCTTCACCACTAGCACCCCCTGAGAAGCCCAGCAGAACCATAAATGGAATCCAAACTGAAGAAGCCACTTAGTAAACTGGAAATATAGCCCAGTAAAACCTCAAAAAAGGAATTACGAGAAAGCACTCAGAAACACATGAATTCAAAGTGCTTTTCCCCCTTAGTGCCTTTTCCCACAACCTGTAGGTGCAGAGAGAGGAGTAAGAGGACTTCTCAGGATACCAGAGCATCGAGATGCTACCAGCTCCTTTCCTGAGCAAAAGTTACAGAGAGGAGCCCCGGTGCCTATCAGGGGAAAGCAGGGTCAGTAAGGAGGCAAGAGGAACCCTCCCCACCATTCTGAAAGGAAAGGACATTTCCAGTCTTTCTTAGCAATATCCCACAAGAAGGCTACAGAAGAAGCTGAGACTGCTACCAACATGACTTCCTTTCTAGAATTCTGAGCTTCTGAACTATCACCTCATTTGCCACTTACGCTTCACTTCATGGTTACATTCTGGTTGCAAAGACTCACTGCAATCCTCCCTGAATTAATAAAACATGACAAGAGCACAACTTTAACTCTCTCCATCATGAGAAACTTGGGTTTCCTTGGAGTTTGACACATCGGTCTTTTCATCATTTTTTAATTACTTTTTCATCATTTTTTAAATTAATTTCAGACACTGACCATTCTTTTATTTTCTAGTCTCTTTAGGTGATTTTGGGTGGCTCTCCTGTCTTAAAGTCTTCTCCTCAGCATAACATTACATATGGACAGCTTAGCTAGAGCTATTTATCTCCCATCCAAGTACTAACCAGGCCCGACCCTGCTTAGCTTCCGAGATCAGACGAGATCGGGCGCGTTCAGGGTGGTATGGCCGT
This sequence comes from Antilocapra americana, assembly GCA_007570785.1. NCBI lineage: Eukaryota > Metazoa > Chordata > Mammalia > Artiodactyla > Antilocapridae > Antilocapra > Antilocapra americana. The sequence goes on from ML664161.1 coordinate 28,026,310, forward strand.
AGACTAGAGCTATTTATCTAAAAACAGAATCTGGCGTTTCCTTGGTGGTCCAGTAATTAAGAATCCACCTCACAATGCTGGGGACACAGGTTCGATTCCTGGTCTGGGAAGATCCCACATGCCCTAGGGCAACTAAGCCTATGTACCACAACTACTGAGCATGCACCCCTAGAGCATCTCTTGTGTGCCACAAGAGAAGCCATAGCAATGAGAAGCCCCACACACCCCAACTAGAGACCAGCCCTCACTCATTGCCACTAGAGAAAGCCCATGTGCAACAACAAGGATCCAATGCAGCCAAAAATAAATAAAATAAAAACTTAAAAATAATTTTTTTAAAAAAAATCTGACATTTCTTCTACCCAGACAATTTGACTATGGATCCCTGCTTCAAGTACTTATTTCAATTTTGGCCCCATTCTTAATTATTGAGGAGTATTATCTGATTCTGGGGCACTGTCAAGGTGATCTGGGTCATCTTTTGAATTCCCAAAATTAAAACATTCAAGTCACCAGTAAAAAATAAAAAAATACATCTTCTAGAAATTTTTGTTTTTTTCTTTCTATAATAATTTATAGAAGCTCACAGATTTTCTTTCCTGAATCTCATTCACACTTTGTTTTAATCCCCCTTTCTACCTTAGGTTTTAAAAATGTCTGAAACACTGCAGTATACTGGATTTAATTCCTAATTTTATAAGGCCTAAATTGGAGTCAAAGAAATGTTAGGTAAAGAGATGTTTAATAGCACATTTTAGGTAATTAAACCATGGGATATAGTTAGGAACGTCCTAAACAGCACAGTAGGAAAATGGCTTTTTATATTTCTTATGTATGTTGGAAGCAGAGGGCAGATGAGTATTTCATGTCCCAGTCATGAGTGTTCCTCCTGGGAGGAGAGGAGCTATTTAATGACTTGTCAAACTAAAAAAGCCCTTAAATATCCTTTAATATGGTACTATCGTTTTTCAAAGAAAGACACTGAGGCTCATTTCCAGTGCTAGCAGAGTAGAAAGGAAAGTCAACTAGGAAAAACAAACCTGACTTCAAACGCAGACTCTACTTCTTACTAGTCTTGGGGATTTGAGAAGCCCCAGGCTTGCTATATCTCAGCATCCTTGTGTGAGAACTGGAGACACTAACTTCAGTATCCCTCTTGCTCTGAGGCTTGCCATAAATGTAAGGTTCCATGAGTCCTCATTTATTTACAGCAATCAAAGAATCAGAGTAGTGCAGGCAAGATGCTAGTGCTGAGAATTTACTGATGAACAGGGCCCAGGTCCTGCCCTCGGGAACTCACATGCTGGTGAGGAAGATGAGGCATGCAGACACATAATGTGGCTCAGGTTTTGGAAGTCATTAAACACAACAAGCAAAAGGCAAGGATCATCATGTAATTAAAATTCGTGTGCAGTTTCTAGACAGCATAAATGTATTCTAAAGGTTCTTTTTTGTTGCGTAGTCGCTAAGTCCTGTCTTTCCCTTGTGACCCCATGGACTGTAGCCTGACAGGTTTCTCTGTCTATGGGATTTCCCAGGTAAGAATATTAGAGTGTGTTTTCCTTCTCCAGGGGATCTTCCTGTTCCAGGGATTGAACTCGTCTTTCCTGTGTCTCCTGAATTGGCAGGTAAATTCCTTACCAATGAGCTACCAGGGAAACACTAATGAATAAAATAACTGTTTTGTGTTTCAGGGTCACAAGGAATGAAGTGATGGGACTTGAACAGGTTGGTGGTTCTCAGCCTTGGCTGCACATTAGAATCTTCTAGGAGGTTAGAAACAAACAAGCAAAACTGATGACTAATGTCTGAACTCCAGAGTATATACAAGAAATTGGATTTTCTGGTTGTGTGGCATTAGCACATTATAAAAGCTCACAGGTGACTTGATTCTGCAGCTGAGCTGAGAATCACTGGCCTGTATAATCTCTAAGCTCTAGCGTTTTGTGATCTAACTACAGATTCTATTCGTCCCATGTCATTTTGTTCCAGGAAACTAGATTTGGTCTTAGACCTCAGAGTTTCTCTACTGACCTCTGAAAAGTCATTAAGAAAAGACTGTACACAAACTCCAGTGGAGAGGCATTAACAGAAGTATGATTAGAAGCAGGGAGCCTGGGGGCGTATAAGCACCACAATAAGTACTAATCAAATGACTAACAACAGTTGGACAAATAAGGAAAACTTACAAAAGTACAAAGTTTGTCTTGTCACAGTTACTTTATCATGCAAAGACCACTGAATCTAACCCAGGCTCATGTATAAAGTCCACCTAGATGCCACATGTATAAAAGTCGTATTCAAAACACATTCAGGTCTGAAGGATTAAGTAAAAAACTATTTAGGTTTCTGACTTTTCTTAATATTCTTCTCTGGTTCACTCCCTTGGTCAAGAAGATCCTCTGGAGTCGGAAATGGCAACCCACTCCAGTATTTCTTGCCCGGAAAATTCCAGGGACAGAGAAGCCTGGGGGGCTACAGTTCATTGGGTCACAAAGAGTCGGACACAACTCAGCACACACACGCAGTGCTTTTCTCTGCCTAAAACATATTTGCTTATAGGATTACTCTTATAAGGTAGTAGCCGTAGATCAAAGGAGGAAAATGAGTTCCCTAAAGAGTTCAAGAATAAAGTAGATAGCCTTACACAGAGGGGGTATTGAGGATCTTCACTATATTGTAAAACTACTACACAATAAATAAAACCATCATCCAATTTTCCACCTTAGCATTCCACAGTGCTTTGTAATTTGGGAAGGATACGCATCTGACACATACCAACCCTGCTTCTACCCTAGTTTTCCTGCATTTTAGCAAAGGCACCACTCACTACTGAATTGTTTAGCCAGAAATCAATCATCCAGACACCTTACAAGCTTTTGACGCATATCTATCCATTATCAGGCTCAGCTCATTCTACCTCCATCTATTCTTTTCATATCCATGACCACCGCCATAATGTTTTGTGTCAACATTATCTATACCTTAAACTGGTGGTTCTCCAACTTTCTGGTTTCAGGATACTTTTACACTCCTAAAAATTACTGAGTATCTCAAAGAGCTTTTGTTTATGTGGCCTATATCTTTCAATATTTACTGTGTTTAGAAATTATGACAAAATGTTTCAAATATTCATTAAAAACAAGCCTATCATATATTAAACAAACAGGTGTTTTAATGAAACATAACTGTTTTCCAAAACAAAAGTGAGTGAAAAGTAGTTTTCTGCTGCTGCTGCTGCTAAGTCGCTTCAGTGGTGTCCAACTCTGTGCAACCCCATAGACGGCAGCCCACCAGGCTCGGCCGTCCCTGGGATTCTCCAGGCAAGAACACTGGAGTGGGTTGCCACTTCCTTCTTCAACACATGAAAGTGAAAAGTAAAAGTGAAGTTGCTCAGTCGTGTCTGACTCCCAGCGACCCCATAGACTGCAGCCCACCAGGCTCCTCTGTCCATGGGATTCTCCAGGCAAGAGTACTGGAGTGGGGTGCCACTGCCTTCTCCTGAAAAGTAGTTTATATGTTCTCAAGTTACTGCTATGTCTGCCTTAACAGAAATGAGCTGGATTCTCAAATCTGTTTCCTCATTTAATCTCTTGCAGATGTTGTGGCTTAAGCATATAAAGATAACCTGGCCTTACACAGATACATAGTTGAAAAGAAATTTTAATAGCCTTTTCAGATCATAGTGGCTATATCATAAAACCTCTGGAAAATCACACTGGACACTTAAGACAATGAGTGAAAAAAGATTAATAATTAATATTAGGAAATATCATTATGAACCCAGTTTTAACCTTGTGGACCCACTAAAGGAGCTTCCAGGGCCTGTGCACCACAGTTCGAGAACTGCTGTCCCAAACTGCTTCCCTGGCCTCCTTCTGATTCCTTAACTTTCCCTCTGGATCCCCTATAATCCACTCTCCTCTCCAAAGCCAGAGTGTCCATTTAAATATACAGGCCACATTATATCACCACCTACTTCTGACTGTCTTTGGAGTCTAGATTAAAATCTCTGTGAGCTTCCAAGGCCCGGCACAATGCTGCCCTGCCAAGCTTTCCAACGTCACCTGGACCACTTGCTCCCATCACTCCAGCTACACTTCTTCTAAAGCACCAAATACCTCCTCACCTCAATCTCAGGCAAGCTGTTCTCTTCTGCCTTGAACATCTTCCACCCTTGTCTGCCTGCCTCATCCTTCAGAACTCAGCTTAAATGAATTTTCCTCAGAGAGATGTTTCCTAGCCAAATGCTAGAGATAGTACTTTCATTTTACAAATCAGCACACTGAGGCTCAAAGATGTTAAGAAATTTGCCTTAATGTTCTCACAAATAGTATCACCAGAATTTGGATTCCAATCCTACACCAACATCCATGTACTTAGTCACTCAGCTACGCAGTCAACACTCACTGTTAAAAAAATATATATATATTAAAAAATAAATTTAAACACTAAATCCTACAGGGCTCTCCTGCCTTTGTTATTAACCTCTTTGCATTTGAAAACATCTGAAGCAATGGTTTATGTTTACAGTGAAGAGAGTCTTCCCCTCTGGACCTGAGTCTCCCAGTGAGTCCTTAGGTGCCCCAGGTGGCAGTCTTTGACATCTCCAAGGCTCCCACAAGCAGAGAGGAACATCCCAGCCAGGAGCCTGGGAAATGCACATGACAACATAGCCACAGGACTGCTTCTCCAGTACCTGGATACCTTCACTAGCCTCCCCACTTTACTCCTCCTCCTCACAAGAGATGCTCCCAGGGGCTCTAGATATACCCACAGCAAAGCAACATGACACTCCCTATTTCCTTGAACTCTTTACCTGATTCCCCCCAACTGGAGTGTTCCAGCTTTTAATTTCACTGAATTCTTCAGATTCTGGCTCCTTAGCTCAAGGTGGTGGGAGATAAAGACAGAGGATCTGCAGGGTGGGGGCTGGAGGTCCTAGAGTAGCTTAGCCACTCCCTGACTCCAAGAACCTAAACAAGTCTGTCTATCACTTTGAAGGTTAGTTTTATTTCAAAGATGGTATCATGCCCGTAGACTGTTATGAGGAATTAAAGGGGCAGAAGTTGTGAAGAAATTCTGTAAATCCTGAAGTTATATCATCAAGGAAGGTATTATTATATATGGTTAACTTATAGATATTTTGCATTCTAAGGCTCCTCCCTCTCACAGATGCTTAGAAAGTGACCTTGGAATCAGAGCCCTTTAGATGTGCTTCATTTCTCTTTGGATAACAAGTAAAGTCATGTAGCTTGATAGTAGGCCATCAGATAGAATTCAAAATGTTGTACATTAACTTGGTCTCCTATGTCTAAACAGGCTATTTAGGAGAGTTCTCACAAAATCTATAATAATTCAGATGGAAGTCATAGTGAATACACCTTATGACAAAGTACTCAAAAAAAGAGATGAAAAAAAGTAATTACTATTAACACTAAATCAACACAGTAACATCTATGCAAAAATATGCTCTCATCAAGAATAAAAGCTATGTAGTTTTTTACTAGTAAGTCCAGTACTTTCCTTAAATTACACTTGTAAGAGACAAAGCTTTAGTTTCTAAAGAACTTCCAAAATATTCCTATTGCTTCCTCAAATACAGACTGCCTCATTTCCTGCAAATTGTTTTTCTAACTCTGTTCAAGAATACCAACTTCATTAAAACTTTAAAAACTTAATCCTGAGTTATGGCTTGACGAGATCTCTGTGGGATGAAAGAAATCAAGAGATCACAGTACCTACTATTTTAAAAAGTTCTTATAATGGAAACATAATGTTGATGAGAATGCACTGCTGTAAAGAAAAGATTAAAACATACACATACACAAAATATCATTTTAAACCCTAAGGTGGGTTTCTAAAATGGAAAGCTTGTTGTTTTTTTCAAACAAGCATTAAGCCAAACATCATTTAATTAGGCTGATTTTGTAGTTCAGACATGAGTCATACTTTTAAAAGAGAAAATACAATAAAACTACTTGCTATAAATGTAAAGTACCACTTGTCATGTGAATGTATTCTTGGTCTATATATTGACCAGAATGATTTCAATTTATAAAAACGTAATTTATATTCTTTAAGTCACATGATTAAGCATTTCCCCTTTTTGTCAGTTTTCTTCTTGAAGTTTTTATTTTGTGATGTTTCCTTCGTCAGTGTCAAAGTTTTATAGTAAAATACTGAATGAGTATGCTATTAAATAGTATACATCCACCAAAACAAGTTGGAAAAATACTCAAATATTTTGAGTAACCATAATTTTTATAATAGAAACAAGGACTCAGAAACAAGTAGAAACAAGAACTGAGAAAAATAAGACAAATGAAAATCAACAAAACTTAGTAAAATTATAATCACTTCTTTGATTTATTTTATCCAGTCATTATAAAATACTATATCATTCTTTAAAACAAAAGTAATATAAAAACCAAAACTTAAGCTCTGAAAACTATCTAACGCTTTTCAGGTGAGGAATTTTATTGATTACCGATTTTTTTTTAATGCCCCAGTTTAAAGGAAAGAATTAAATTATAGAAAAATAATAAAAACACTGATTAAAATACATAGATTTAAGCTTATCTAATTACTCTGTGCTTTACAGAGAGATGTTCATTTGAAAACTCAAAGAGTGATACTAATGATCTCCAAGGTTCCTGGCCACTCCAACATTTAATGATTCTATAAACACTTATCCCTTCCTGATGGGGAATGTTATCTATTACATGCAGCAATTCCTGAGTGAAAAACATAAATAATTCTAGAGTTAATCATTTGCTCATGTGTTTCTATTCAAAAGTAAAACAAATGCTGGAATTGAGTAAGCCATGTAATTCACATGGCAAATTAGGTGGTATCAACATTTCAGCAAATATTTGAGCAGCTCATACAGGTATTTCACATATAAATAATAACTCAAGTAATAAGGACTGTAAGAATGTTCCTTTCTTATGTTCTAAAGGCTTTTTTATGGTTCAGTGACCTAAGCCAATGTGCCAGTTCAAGGTCTCCAACATTTCACTTCGAAAGACCTACAGTCCACACAGTGCTATGGGACTAACTGTTCCTGGGCTATCTGTATGTCTTCACTGTGGGATTTGCTTCTACACGTTCGCACAGCGCTGTAGGATGGTCATTTTAGAACCCCAATTGCTTGACTTCGCTTATGTCTCCTTCTGCCAGTTATCTCCTCTGTAAGACCACATTATTGTTTTAATTACAAAATAATAATAACATTCCTTAATGGTAAAAATAAACTATAAAATTACTCACAGTCTTTAACAGAAGATGCACAGTACATCACACTACTTCTTTTGTGTTGTGTTGTGAAATACACAGGCAAGAAAAATCAACTGGATCGAGTTCTAGCCCCAATCTTACCACAACCTAAGCTGTGCAATCCTGTATAAACCACCAACTTGTTCTGGCTCAAGGGTTTCTTATCTAAGGCAGCATTTTGCTATACAGTCCCAGGGTAAGCCACTACTGTGCTCCAGGGATGACATTCACAATGCATCTGAAGCTCCCTGTGGTCCTGGAACTCTGTGATGGGAGAGCTGGCCCTGCCAATTCTCATGTTTTCATAATGCAATACCATGATTTTAAAATCTGAGACCTTTACCATATAATTTCAGGATTCCCTCAGCATTTATGAGGTTTCAACATCATATGTACTGGAACTTGGTAAGCTAATACAAGGATTAAGAGACTCTTGGTGTGTCAGCCTTGAAATCAGAAATACAACTGTGGCCTTTCCCACCTAATACTTGACTTAGTTCACTGTCTCAGGCTCTCTCCCCTGGAAAGTCTGGCCCATGAAACTTGTGTCTCAGTGACAGAAATTCAGAGTGGAGATTATCATGACGAGTTATTCCATTTCACCACTTTACCATTTGTGACTCAGTTTGTATTTCACAGGAAATGGCTGAGAAGGCCATTTAGTGAGTTTGAAGGATAAATACTAAGTGAACATAACATCAAAGAGCTTATAAAATAGATTTGCTCAAATAATTTTTCCTTTTGGTGTTTAGCAACTTCCTCCCAATCCAGTGAAAGAATTCTCTCTGGAGAACTGAGATGTGGAAGGTGCTATCTCTCTGTAAATAGGCTCATCTCAAGCTATGTGAATCATGGTCATTGACAGCAAATCAACAGATTAATTATTTGGCTTTGTTAGTAATGGTAACAGGTAACTATCATCTTCCCCAAAAGTTTTGTTGCACCCTATGCTCCCATTCTTCTAAGCTAAGCTTCATAACAAACTCAAGTCCACAGTGGACAGATACATGCATGTTGCCCTTACACTCAGCATCTCTTAACAGGTCCTGTCATCTCTTTGTCAGATTGTCACTGTGACATTTAAGCTAAAGGAATCCACCAGTCATGATCCTCTTTGCCAAAATGTACACTAAGTAGATGAAAAAGAGGAAAAGATTAAATAAACAAGGAAAAAACAATAAACTCAGCAATTTCCTCAAAGTCTCTATTTTCTAATGAGATGTCACCGAAAAGGCCACAGGAAGCAATTTCCTTATGTAAAATTAAGCCATGCAAATCACTGGTCTCCAAGTCAACTTCAACAAAGATCAGGTGAGTTTATATTATCCATTCACAAAAACAATTCACCTAACATTTAGATTACCCTTGATTGTTGGTAAGAAGGCTGACTAGAATCTAGTCACAAAAACTAGAGGGCAAGAACTTATTTCAGAGACTGAGATAGCAAAGTCACATGGAATTCAGAGCCTTGAAGTTTTTTGTGGACCACATAAACCCCGAGAGAAGATGGCCCCCAAATGATCCTTGCACAACAATATGAAGAATTTCATTTTCCCCTAGTATGTGTTATTTACTGTGCAGAGATAACTCTAGTATTTTGCACATATCTTCCCTTTATACAATAAACAGGCCACACTAACTGGATATAAAATAATAGACTTTAGGAGCTCTGCCTTAAGATCGTAACTATTTTTGTTTACTCCTGAAATTTACTATTTCATCAACATCATGGGATAAGAAAAAGAGACCACTATGGAATAAATAATGTCATGAAAACTCAACAGAAAAATGAAATGGAACAGCTTCTTTACAAGGCTTAATCACAAATTTCTAAACTAATTCTGAGCCCCACTTGTCCAGACTTTTCAAGTGTTTTCTTTACCCAATGACCCCAGCCCATATGCCTCATTCCTGAAACCCAGGAGAACATCACAATCAGAGTTGCAAAGATGTGAACCTAAACTAGTCAACTGATCACCAAGCAAGCTTTCTTTCTAGACTGCATTTGCTTTCAGTTGTCCACAGCAAGGGTTAATTATCTGCAGATTGCAAATGACCCTGTGGGCCACACCCAGGGAAGCACAGACCTTGGAAATTCTGCTTTCTTTCTTTCAAGATAGCCTGGCTTAAACTGGGGATAATCACTCTGAAATGTTGAGATATCCAATTTCCCTTCGTAAGCAGAGATACAGCAAAGACTAACCATTTGAGTTTAAAGCCAAAGAAAAGAATCAGCTTCAGAAAGGCCAGGCTAAGATTTCTAATAAGTCTAAAGTTTTCTTTACACTCACTGAGATCAAACTGCAGATACTATGCTGTTCCGTGAATGTCCCAAAAGTGTGAGTGTGCAACGATGGGAGTAACAAGACAGAAAAGTTAATGAGCAGAGCCATTGGGAACAAGGAGAGAAGGAGTTGGAAGAGAATAAGAAAAGGAGGTCTCTGTGAAAAGAAGTGAAAGGGTATGGGTGAAAAGGAGAAAGTGAGAAATCGATCATAAAGGTGAAGATTCCACATCATGTGTTGCCAAAGAAAGAGTTAGAAAAGACGATAAATGTTAAGTTCATCTTGTGCCTACTGTCTATTATGTGTTAAGATTGCACTGTGTTATGAGAGATATAGGAAGGAAGGTTCATTTACATTTAGGTTCTCCGGAGGTAGATTAAACACTGGATGGATGGATGGACAGATGAAGGGATGTATGAGACATAGGGATGGAGAATGAGGTGGCCACTGCCCTCAAGGACTCTACAGGCTCTATGGGACAAAGGGCATGTAAATGTGCAACTCTCGTCCTAATCAAACCGTGGTTTCATCGAGGTATAAAGTGTTTTCCTGAATATGGGACAAGAAGCTATCAACTAACAGAGGGTGACTGAAATCTAACTGAAAATTGTGGGAGAAGGAGGACCAGAATGGAAGAGGAGGCTCCTAGTTCTCTCCCATGAATGCCCCTAGATGCTTTGCAGAAGGGGAGGGGGGTGTTAGCCACTAGGGAGCCCACCGTCAGGGCTTCTACTGACCTGGTCTCCGCCTCACTGGCCTCTTGCGGCCGCTGCAGAAGCGCACTTTGCTGAATACCCCGAGGACGTGCCTCTCGCACAGGGAGCGCCCGTCTTTGCTGGGGCTGGAACGGCGCTTGGAGGCCGACACCCGGTCGCTGTTGGACTCCCTCGCCTGTCGCTTCTGCCGGATCAAGGAGCTGGCTATCGCTGCAGCCATAGCTGCTCAGCGCGGGCCCCAGGCCCCGGGCTCCACTGCGCCCTCGGGATCACGCTCCGCCGGGGCGAGGGCAGGACCTCGGCGGCCTGGAGGGACAGGGCAGGCGCGGGGAGGCAGTGCTAATATTTGAGAAGGCTGCAGTACCGAAAACCCGGCGCCCACAAGGTTAGTCAAGAGTCTGGGCAGTGGCGACAAAATGTGTGAAAATCCAGATGTAAACTTCCCCAACCTCTGGCGGCGGGGGCGGGGCGGTCCCAGGCCTTCCTGTTAACTAGACTCTTGCATCCCAAACTTGCACCCCCAGGCGATCCGTGTCCAAGGGGGCAGTGGGGACTTTGGTCACACTGCGTTCGGAGTACCAAGTGGAAAGGGAAGAAGGCTGTCCAAAACAACAAGCCGTGCCCCTGTCGGAGAGGCGCAAGCGTTGCAAGGTGTCCAAAGTATATCTACACACACAGACATAGAAAACCCGTTTACAAAGCAAGAGTCTGGACCGCGGCGGGTAGCGTGCCCCCGGTAGAAAATGCTAAAAAGTGAATAAAACGTTCCTTTAGAAAACAAGCCACCAACCGCAAGAGAGGAGAGGAAGGCAGCAATTTAACTCCCTGCGGCCCGCAGTTCTGGAGATTAGGAGGTCCGTCCCGGCTGGGTGAGGTCTACCGAATGCATCGCCCCGGCTGCGGTTCTCCGGGGGCCCGCCGCCCGAGTTCTGGAATTCCGAGAAGCGCGAAGTGGGAGCGGTTAGCTGGAGTCGGGGTAGGGGCGCCTGGCGGGGCAGATGTTTCCAGCTGCGGCGAGCGAGACTCCCCGCCAAGCAGCGCTGCAAAGAGAGCGGGAGGCGAGGGAGGAGGAGGGCAAGAGGGAAGGGGAGGGAAGGAAAGGAGGAGGGAGGGAGGGAGATCCTCCAGGGCCAGGCACCCTTCGGGAGAAACCCGCGAGAGGCGAGCGCCGCGGAGACGCGGGGTCCCAAAGAGCGGGCGCTCTTTCTCTTTCCGCTTTCTTTCTGGCACAAGACGGGCACAGTTGGTGATTATTTAGGGAATCCTAAATCTGGAATGACTCAGTAGTTTAAATAAGCCCCCTCAAAAGGCAGCGATGCCGAAGGTGTCCTCTCCAGCTCGGCGCCCACACGCCTTTAACTGGAGCTCCCCGCCATGGTCCGCCCGGGGCCGCCGCACCGAGCCGCTCTCCGCACAGGCTCAGAGACAGCGAGGGAAGGAGGGGGCGCCCTGGCGGGCTCAGGATCAGGTCATCGCCGCGCTGCCCCGGCCCCCCAGGCTCGCGCGGCTCGGCAGTCGACAGCTCACAGGCAGGAGATCAGATGGGGATTACCCGCCGGACGCGAGGCCGATCACTCCGTCCCGCGCGGCCCATCCCGGCCGAGGAAGGAAGTGACCAGCGCGCTGCGAACACCCGCGCGGCGGCTTGGGTGGGGCGGGGGCTGGCTGCGGGCGACTTCGGCTCCAGGCGGCTGCGGCTCCGCTTCGGAGCTGCCCACCATGGTCTGAGGCCCGGGGCGAAAGCGGGGCCCCTGCGCCGCCGGGCTTGGGGGCGTCGGGAGGCGGCCGAGCGCACCACCGGGGCCCTGGGGGCCGGACGCAGACTCTGGGGTCGGGGCCAGGAAGCAGGTGCGGTTTGCCGTCTATTCGCCCAACTCGCTGCGCGGGTGGCCGCTCAGAGCCGCGGGCTAGCGGAGTGCCCCCGCCGCCGCCTCCCTGGGCCCCAGAGGGGGCGCTCCCGGCGGAGTCCCATTCGGGAGCTGAGGCTCCGGGCACCCCGAGCCGCACCGGCTCCTGGGCGCCGCCGCCGCCGAGCCGGTTCGCTCCGCTGGAGCGCTAGCTCCGCAGGAAACTCCAGGCAGGGACGACCGCCACCGAGACGGAGGGTGGGACGAAGGGCGGGAGGCCGCCAAAGCACCTTTGGCACGGTTCGCCCACCCGCCGCGAGCTCGGAAGCGCCCAGGTGGGGCCAGGCTCCCCGAGCGCAGGGAAACGCAGCGCACTCGGAGCCTCCTCCCCTCCCTCGCGCCCTCGGCTCCCAGACTCTTCCCCCCACCTCCTCCCGTCACCCTTCTCCCCCTTCTCCGTCTTCTGTCTATCCCCTTTTCTCCTCTCTACGCAATCCTACGTGATTGAGGTTTGGATGAGAAATTCTCAGAGGCAGAGCGAAACAACTGCAGCTCGGATGGGCTCAGTCCCATCCATCCCCCGAGAGAAAACATCACCAACCGGTTAAACGACCCTGGTGCACAAAGAGAGGTTAGGGGTGGGGGAATTGAGAGAAAGCGGTCTGCAGTCTTTCCAATAAGCTGGAGCACAAAGAATTCTGTTTTGGAAGGAAGGTAGGGGACACTGGATAAAGTAACCATGGCCCCTTGGGCCCACCTTTAGCTCATTTTTGAAAAAGAAAAAGTGTTTCCACATTCCAGGAACCCAGATTTCTGGGTTCGATCCTCCGGAAAGCTGCAAAACAGACTCAGTCCCTAAAATGAGGGACCAGGTGAGCACTCTGCACAGGGGGGAGGATGCAGGTGGAGAGGGTGACTGTGGGCAAGGGCAGTCCATAGCCAGCTCTGGAGGGCAATCAGGTCTCCAGGAGTGCTTGTGGTGACTGCTGGACACTACAGAAAACTCAGCTGAGAAAATGTCACCTAAGCTAAAAGGCAGCATGAAAAATTTTGGAAACATAAAGCAGTAGCCATGCTAAGGTCTGGAAGTCGCTGGTGTGATACTAAGTATCATTCTTCAACCAGTCTTCAAATATCCTTAGTCCTCCACTTAACAGACATTCCCATAAGCCACCAGGGTAGTGCCAAAAGATTTAGTGGGTGATTTCCGAGCAGAAACAGGTGTATGCTGGAAATACCCTAATAGTGGGCAAGGAACAGGAATGTCAAGGAAACTACTGAGAATGGATGTGGGTCCTGGAGAGGGCCCAGGAATCCTCCAGATTCCTAGCAGAATGAGAACTGAGGTCTATGAGGTTGTTTAATGCAAGCACTGTTACACAGTCCCACTGCATCTGGGGGCCCCGGACCTTTCATGCTGCCGCTGGGTATAGCACAGGCAGATGGGTTTAAGCGGCAGACATCTGGATGAGGATTAAATAGGCAAGGCACCCTGAGAGGGGGAAATCCCAACTGTCAATGGGAAGCACATATCCCTTGTAGCAGTTCAGGGTGCCTGCACAAGGAGAGTGAACTTGGGATTCTGACAATATATAACACACAAGGGAGACACACACACACACACACACACACACACACACACACACACACACACACAGCCCTCTTCTCCAAAAGTGAAGACAGCCAAATACATTTTCAAAAGTGCATCTGAATGAGGTAAGGGAAATTACTGAAAATCAGTTGGTAACACTGTCAATTAGGGAAATGTTCACATTTCACAGATAAAATTATGTATTTTCCTTCCTTGGCTGCCATAAGACTTGTCTCATTCTTGAGGAAGGCAGGCACAAATAGTACTGGCTGGCTCTGGGGGCTCCTTGCCTCTTGCAGTTCAACAATCAAAAAGAAAAAGGTCAGCTAAGGCGAGAAATCCAGAGAAATAGGCAAGAGAGGAGTATATAGTGAGGCCTTGAAGAAATCACTGCTAAACTCTGAGTCTTTTTCTTATCCTCAAAATGGGGACAATCAGTCCCATCTACCTCCCAGAACTGAATATGTATGTGCAAGCATTCTGAAAAGTGGAAAATGCCAAATGAGTAAAAGAGATGATGACAGTGTTTATTTTTTAAGAGAAAGCACGATATTCTTCTGAGATGCTTTTTTTAAATGTAGATTCCTGATGGTTTCTCAGAATGTGAATATCTATGAGTAGAGCCCAGGAATTTTAAGTTTTTAACAAGTTCTTCAGGTGTCAGAGTTTGAGAGATATATAGAGATAGATATACAGAGATATATTTTTCAATAATACAAAATCCTAGAAGGGAGAAATAAACTCAGACTCTCAAAACATTAATACACTTCACTAGAACTGCATTCCTATGCCCACCAAAAAACGCCTGGAAAGGGAATGTGTGTTCTCTAATCTTTGAGTGTGTTGATTTTTTTTTTTCTGCAGGTTTATGACATACGAAGACGTTTTGATGCAGAAGGTAACCAGTGTAGCAATACACGATAGAAGAGGGCGATGAGAGAAGAGAAGAAAAAGCAGTAACACTCACTGTTTGAAGTTTTCCCTGTCTTGACAGCATCGTTAAGCATTTATAGAACAAAATGAAAACAAGAAATGCTTGCTTCCTGAAAGTGACACTCCATGTCTTTAGATCTCTACTAAAAGAATGTGGTGTTTTTGATTCAATTAAACAACAAAGACTTTACTTTTTCCCTTGTACTACTGCAGCTATTGTCAGGGTGCATTTTAGCTGTTGAGCACTTTAAGTTATCATCAGCATCATTTTCTTCATTTCGCCAATGAGAAGTTAATATAGGCAATACCCTAGTTAATTTTTTTTATATTCAGAAATTCATTACTTTCCTACCTGGGCCATTAAGTCTCATAAGTTTTCCTCGTGGTTAATAATACCTTTCTGATATCTTTGCATTTGGGGGTGTCAGGAGGAAATTAACCCGCTGATAATTTAATGAAAACAATCAGGTCATTTTGAAGGGCAGGATCTCAGGGATAACAATATCTTGACTTTGATGCTTTTTTAAAACAACTTGAGAATTTACATTTACAGTTCTGAAAACATCATAGGTGGCAGCAGTTGAATTACTTGGAGAAAGTTGCCAGATACACATTGAAAGGATAATGAAACTTATATTTCTGACCTACCTTCAAACAAATAAAACATAGTCTTAATCATCTCTACATTTTAAAGTCATCTCCATATTTTAAAGGGAAAAAAACAAAACAGAATGTTGAGTAGTCTTTCAACTCCTAATCAAACTACTAGGACCACTGCATTCATTCACTTGAAAGCTTGAATTGGGCAAACATTGCCTCCAAGGCCTGTTCCAGTTACCAGGAGGAACTCTGTACATCTCTCTATTCTCCCTGCCCTCACAAGCTTACAGTTCATGCCATCATGATCTTATTTGGCTCCTGTCTTAATCACCTACTTGCTGTATGCTACTGCACAAGCTATTCAATCTCCAAACCCCATCCGCAAAATACATCAATGATAATGACACAAGTAGTTCCTTATCTAACCGGGCTGCTGCAGGCTCAAAGCAGCTGCGATAATAATGTAAAGTATCAGAATGAGCGTGCCATCATTAAAATATCCATTTAAAGCAAGGCCCTGCTATAAAATCCAGACTTCCCAAAATAGGAAAACATACCTTGTGATTCAAACATATCATCATTCACTTGTGGACATAATGTATTTAATTAACAAAGGCTGGAAAATCTACTTGAAATGAACGATTAACTTTGACATTGTAATGGCAAATAAAATTTTCATTAGTGGAATATTGTCAATGTCCTTGTCTATCGAAAACACAAAGAAGTCTAGCTCTGCTGGTATACCATCCTGCTCTGAGATCAGGCCCCTGACTCAAAGCTTGGTGAATATGAGCTCAACAGCCTCTGACACTGCAGGCTTGACAGGTAGAAGACCTTTTCTCCATGAATGCTAACCCACACAACAGCTGTATTTCGATTTCCTTTTCACTGCCAGATTGTCAGTTAAAATAGGCTGGTTACAGCAGCACAAATGATTACTTTCTAATAATTTGTGATTTCCTTTATGGTGCCTTATTCAACAGTTTAACTATTACTACATGTGATATGTTTGTCTGGTTTTAGTCATCTCTCAAAATAAGGAAGATTTAATTCTTCTTCATGACACAGATTAAAGTTAGTATCCTTATTGCCCAAGCAAAGAAACTATCAATGTTTTAAAGAATGTCTGTTTTAATAAGAACATAAGCTATAACTACAGTGAGCCAGGGCTAAACTTCCTGCAGAGTTCTAAGTGACTTGCAATTATTGATACATTGAATCCTCCCTATAAGGTATGTTCTGTCATTATTCTTATTTTATAAATGAAGAAACTGACACACAGAGAGGTTAAGTTGCTTAGTCAGCCACCCAGTTAAGAACTGGCAGAATTCAAATTTAACTAATTTAATTATTTCCAGAGCTCCTTTTTTACCCACTATGTTACACTGTATGTCAACAGAAGCATGATGCCATAAATAACCATGTAATTCAATTAATAAAATAAGAATATAACCATTTGCATTGATAGTCTTTTTACTGTTTAGAAATCATCTTCCCATGTATTATCTTATTAAGGTTTTCAACAATCTTGGAAGGAAAATTAAGGAGATAATAATAACCCAATTTACAAAATGAGACTCTCATAAGTGGTGTAATCTCCCAAGACCCCACAAGAGATGAGTGATGATACATGGGTTTAATCTAGGCCTTCTGACTTCTCATGTGTTTCTCATGGCCCAACTAAACTCACATACAGAAAAAATTGCCCTGGTGACTCAGTCACTAAAGAATCCACCTGCAATGTAGGAGACTGCCTGCAATGCAGGAGACCCTGGTTCGATCCCTGGGTCAGGAAGATCCTCTGAAGAAGGCAATGTCAATGCACGCCAGTATTCTTGCCTGGGAAATCCCATGGACAGAGGAGCCTGGGGTGCCTCAGTCCATGGGGTCACAAAAGAGTCAGACAGCCCTAGGTGACTAAACCTGCTCAAAGAAGAAAAGATGAGAATGTAATATGTCCTTTCATTCTCTGACTTCAGTCCTCCCTGAGCAGGATTTCACTCCTTATAAATGACCTTGAAGAGATCCTTCTTTGTGGGAAAAGAGTGCAAACCTGAAGCGTCCCAAATCTTCTCCCTCCACAGCTTTTACCTCTCTCTGTGCCTGGGAGCTAAGGTGGTTGTCTTCTCACTCCTGACATAAGAGGGTATCTTTGTTCTGAGACTGTGGCCTCCAAACACTCACCTCCTCAGTTCAGTAATTTAAGTTGAGCTTCATGAGAAAACTACAGAAAAACTAAATCAAAACAGAAATTAGAGAAATTTATAAGTTATAAATTTATAAAGTTATACTTCTTCCCTTCTCATTCCTAAAAAACATGTACATTGGTTTGGCTTGAAACACATATCTGGCCCTTGGTTATTTTCCTACCTAGCTGGATTGAGAATCTTTAAAAGCTGCCCCAATTGATTCTCCATCACTTTTGCCCTTTCCTAATTTCCAGTGCCACTGCTTCAGTGATACCCCTTCCTTCTAGATGAGGAATGTAGCTTGAACATCCTCATGAGACTATAAAATCCATAAT
The DNA here is from genome assembly GCA_007570785.1 of Antilocapra americana. Taxonomy (NCBI): domain Eukaryota; kingdom Metazoa; phylum Chordata; class Mammalia; order Artiodactyla; family Antilocapridae; genus Antilocapra; species Antilocapra americana. The sequence continues at coordinate 28,044,084 of ML664161.1, forward strand.
GATAAGAAGTTTGTCTGTTTTTACTTTCCTATCTCCAGTTCCTAAAATAGCATTAGTATATAGCAGACACTCAAGAAATACTTTAATGAATTAATTAATGAATTTATCCATCCATCCACCAATCTTTTAAGTCAAAATGAAACATTTATTTTTATACAAAGAAACAAACTCAGCTAATTCAAGGGTAGCATCTGCATTTTCAACTTGATCATTTTGCTTTATAAATATTCTCTAATATCTGTCTAAATCCCATTTATCTAGTAAAACTGGATATCCTTAGAGGCCACATGGTATCCAGATTTCTGCACTGACCAACTTCCACCCCATGCATTGAGGTGGATACTTTCAGCTCTTATCTTTCTCTCTCTTTTTTCTCTCAATCCCACCACCCCCTCTCATACACACACACACAAACACACACACACACACACACACACACACACACAAATTCAGAAGAAAAGGAATATAACAATAATGAAAAAAGAGAGCACAGAATCAGATAAAATGATTAGTCAATTTTTAAAGGCTCAGAATGTGATCAAAATGACCTTAAAATGATTTGATAATCATAAAATTCAAGCCTCACCCTCTGTACTAAGCTGCTTTCTCCATGGACCTAGTTGCTCCATTTCTAAATTTAGATTCCAAATTTTCAGGGAATGGATCTTGTTGAAATAGCAGTCTCTTCCAGCATCCAGCACATGACTGATACTCAAATTATATTATTAAAATTGTCATAAATTCATATTTTGTCCCATGTGTATGTTGCACTGGGCTCTGTGAAAATAAACATTAGTGAAAGACTCCATTGATCCTATTTGATATTTAATAAGATTTTATTGGATATATATTTGATATTTAATAAGACTGCATTGGAAATAACTGAAATATCCAAACTGGCTAGAAAAAATTTTCAGGGGATCAAATGGAAGTTTAGACAAGGTGACCAGTAAGGTCATTTGTAGTCCAAACTATTTAGAATCCTCTAAAATTAAAATATAAATTAGAGGGCTTCCCTCATGGCTCACTGATAAAGAATCCAACAATGCAGGAGACACAGTTTCAATCCCTAGTATGGGAGTATCCCACACGCCGCAGAGCAGCTAAACCTGTATGTCACAACTACTGAGCCTGTGCTCTTAGGGCCCAGGAAATGAAATTACTAAGCCTTCACGCAGCAACTACTGAAACCCCTGCACCCTAGAGCCTGTGCTGCACAACAAGAGAAGCCACCACAATAAGAAGCATACACACTGGTACTAGAGACCAGCCCCCACTCAATGCAACTAGATAAAAGTCCACACAGCAATGAAGACCCAGCACAGCCAGAAAGTAAATAAATCAAAAATTTTTACAGAAATGTAAATTAGAAAGAATAGGTGATTTAGAATAATCTTTCCCTGCATAAATTTACTTTGTCTGAGCCTAACTTTGTGAGTAAAATGACTTAGATTAATTAAAGGAATATGTTGAAAACCAACAGCATTGGTTTCTGAAACAAGGAACTGTATGAATGAGTGAAAAAATGAATGAATGAATGAATGGGTAGATGAATAGATGGATGGATAAATAAAAAGCAGCATCATTCATTGACAAACCTCTAAATTCACATTGTTAGGCTAAACAAAATAGCACAAAATAAAAATATCTGGCAAGCTTTCTTTTGGAATACTGTAGAGACAAGAAAATGTTAGAGAATTCCACAGTAGTAAATGAAAGCACTTAATAAAATTCTAAGTTATTCACTTACTAATTATTTTCATATAAAATTATATTCTCCTGTGATTAATTTTGCCACTAATTCACCATATGCAACATGAAATCAAGAGGATATTGGTGTAGATGTATGTTTGTTTATGCAATCAAAGCCAAGATGGATAGATGAATAGATAGATAGATATAGTTATAAACAGGCATTTTAGTGGTAAGATATCCAGAAAAGAATAAGAAGATTGTATAAGCATATTTATTTAAATGGCATTTGAATCAAGAAAGAGCAATGATATCTTTGTAATGTTTTGGATAGGATATTACTTTTAAAATATACAGTATTAGCTAGAAGGGATCTCATGAGGTCATCAATCCATTCTGGACAATATATACATATAGTAATCACTAGAGACCACAGAAAATAAATTTCTTTAAAAAGTAAGCTAAAAAATTATCTCCAGTGAGTTGAATATGCTAAGAATACAGCAATGGAGAAAAGATCCATTCTATTCTCTTTATTTTGACAGTTCTTCCTCTCATTCCTAAAAAGGAAAAAGACAAGAAAATTGCCATAGCTAGCTTTTAAAAGATAAGTAATGTCCATCTCTAACTGTTGCTTCCTGACCTGCCTCATGAGAAACCTGTATGCAGGTCAGGAAGCAACAGTTAGAAGTAGACATAGAACAACAGACTGGTTCCAAATAGGAAAAGGAGTACGTCAAGGCTGTATATTGTCAACTTGCTTATTTAACTTATATGCAGAGTACATCATGAGAAACTCTGGGCTGGAGGAAGCACAAGCTTGAATCAAGATTGCTGGGAGAAACATCAGTAACCTGAGATATGCAGATGACACCACCCTTATGGTAGAAAATGAAGAAGAATTAAAGAGTCTCTTGATGAAAATGAAAGAGGAGAGTGAAAAAGTTGGCTCAAAGCTCAACATTCAGAAAATTAAGATCATGGCATCTGGTCCCATCACTTCATGGGAGATAGATGGGGAAACTGAAAACAGTGGCTAACTTTATTTTTCTGGGCTCCAAAATCACTGCAGATGGTGACTGCAACCATGAAATTAAAAGACGCTAACTCCTTGGAAGGAAAGTTATGGCCAACCTAAACAGCATATTAAAAAGCAGAGACATTACTTTGCCAACAAAGGTCCATATGTATAGATAGTCAAGGCTATGGTTTTTCCAGTAGTCATGTATGAATGTGAGAGTTGGACTATAAAGAAAGCTAAGCACCGAAGAATTGATGCTTTTGAACTGTGGTGCTGGAGAAGACTCTTGAGAGTGCCTTGGACTGCAAGAAGATCCAACCAGTGCATCCTAAAGGAGATCAGTCCTGGGTGTTCATTGGAAGAACTGATATTGAAGCTGAAACTCCAATACTTTGGCCACATGATGCGAAGAGCTGACTCATTGGAAAAGACCCTGATGCTGGGAAAGATTGAGGGCAGGAGGAGAAGGAGACAACAGAGGATGAGATGGCTGGATGGCATCATTGACTTGATGGCCATGGGTTTGGGTGGACTCTAGGAGTTGGTGAGGGACAGAAAGGCCTGGCATGCTGTGGTTCGTGGGGTCGCAAATAGTCGGACATGACTGTGCGACTGAACTGAACTGAACTGAACCAGAAACATTTTTTATTTTCTGAGGAAAAAAGCCATGGAAAGGATGTTGACTTTATGTTAAAAGTAGAAACAGAATTGAGGAGAGTCATGATTTACATTTTTTTTTGTACCTGTGAGGATCTAGTACATTACTTTGACAATAGGAGACACTCTGTGTGTTGATTTAATTTGACTTGAAAATGTTAAATGTTCAGAATGAGTGAAAACAGTCTCGAGTTTTACCTTAGGCATACTTTTATTAATAGTGGTATCATCTTAAATCTCTGATACCATCAGGTAAGTAGTAGCTATGAAAAATAAAAAAGAAAGACACAAATATCTGATAAATATAAAGGAAAACACATGGCCTTAATCTAGTAATGTGTTTTCTTTTATCCTCTTTATGAACCTAGCACAGATGTCAAGCTACCTTTTTATGATGGTGCTACAATGACAAAATCCTAGTGTAAACCCACAACATTCTTGAAAGGAGAAGCGTTATTCCCTTAAGTGAGTTGGAAAGTCATAGTTTCAGGCATCAGATAAGAAAGAGATGTGGGCTTGGGAAGTGCATTTAACTCAAGGAAGAGGTATACCTTTCTTTTTTTATCTGGCTTTTGAGTAATCCATCCACACTTAAAGGTTTTCTGACTGTCAAGGGAAGAAATGTTCTCTATCAAACAGAATCAGGCTAGAAACTATATAGGAAAACACTCTCATAGAGACTTCTAATATAGTACTCTGTAGCTGTAAACTCTAGAGAATGAACCATATCAAGTTATCTAGAGGTTAGTTGTAAATTATCTCAGTGATGATTGGAAGAACTGATGTTGAAGCTGAAACTCCAATACTTTGGCCACCTGATGCAAAGAGCTGACTCATTGGAAAAGACCCTGATGCTGGGAAAGATTGAGGGCAGGAGGAGAAGGAGATGATGGAGAATGAGATGGTTGAATGCCGTCACCGACTCAACGGACATGAGTTTGAGTAAACTCTGGGAGTTGGTAATGCCAGGGAGGCCTGGCGTGCTGCAGTCCATAGAGTCTCAGAGTTGAACACGACTGAGCAACTGAACTGAGCTGAACAGAACATCATACTCAAAAAGCTGAAAGCCTTCCTGCTAAATTCATGAATAAGACAAGGATACTCACTCTCGCCACTTCTATTTAACATAATATATGAAATATTAGCTGCAGCAACCAGACAAGAAAAAAGAAAGATATGCAAATTGAAAAGGAAGAATGTACTGTAACTATTGGAAGATAGCATGGATTTATATAGAAAACCTTAAAGGCTTCACTTCAAAACTATTAGAACTAATAAATAAATTAAGCAAAGTTTCAGGATAGTAAATTAATACACTGAAATTTGTTGCTTTGCTATACACAATAGTGATCTATCATAAAAGAGAAAGTTTTTTTTAAAAAAGTACTAAAGCATATATATGGAATTTAGAAAGATGGTAACTAGAACCCTGCATGCGAGACAGCAAAAGAAACGCAGATGTATAGAACAGACTCATGGACTCTGTGGAAGAGGGCAAGGGTGGGATGATACAGGAGAATGGCATTGAAACATGTTAATTATCATATGTGAAATCAATTGCCAGCCCAGGGTTGACGCTCGGGGCTGGTGCACCGAGATGACCCAGGGGGAGGGAATCGGGAGGGAGGAGGGAGGGGGGTTCTGGAACATATGTATACCCATGGCAGTTTCATGTCATTGTATGGCAAAACCAACACAATAAAGTAAAGAAAATTTAAAAATTAAAATAAAATAAAAGAAAGTTAAAAAATAAAAAATAAACTGTTTAAAATCACATAAAAATTTAAAAAATACCTAGGAATAAACTTTACCAAGGAGGTGAATGACCTGTATTCAAGAACCCGGATAAAGGAAACTAAGGATGATACAAAGAAATGCATTAATACCCTATGCTCTAGGAGTGGAAAAATTAAAATTGCTAAAATGAACATAGTACCCAAATCAATCTACAGATTTAATGCAATCCTGATAGAAATCTTACTACATTTTTCACAGAACTATAAAAAATAATCCTAATATTCATATGGAACCACAAAAGACCCCAAATTGCCAAAGCAATCTTGAGAGAGAAAAAACAGAGCTGGAGGTGTCACTCTTTCAGACTTTAGACTATACTACAAAGCTACAGTAAATAAAACTGTAAAGTACTGGCATAAAAAGAAACATATCAATGGAACAGAATAAAGAACCCAGAAATAAGCCTACATACCTACGGTCAATTAATCTACAACAAAGGGGGCAAGAATATAACATGGAGAAAAGACAGTCTCTTCAATAAGTGATGCTGGGAAAACTGGACATCTACAGTAAAACAATGAGATTAGAACATTTTTTCATACCATATATAAAAATAAACTCAAAATGGATTAAAGACCTAAATGTATGATAAGAAACCATAAAAATCCTACAGAAGAACATAGGCAGAACATTTTGACTTATATTTCAACAATGTTTATATGTTTTTTGGATCTGTGTCCAAAGGCAAAAGAAATGAAAGCAAAAATAAACAAATGGGACCTAATTAAACTTAAACGCTTTTGCACAGCAAAGGATATCATTGACAAAATGAAAAGATAAGCAGTAGAATGGGAGAGAATGTTTGGAAATTATATAACTGACAAGGGGTTAATAGCTAAGAGGGATGGAATCAGGAGGGAGGTGGAAGAGGGGTCCTGAAAGGGGAACACATTTATAACCATGATGGATTCATGTCAATGTATGGCAAAACCAACACAATATTGTAAAGAAAAAAGTCTTTCTTGAATTTGTTACAATAAAAAAAATCCTAAAAAAAAATTCGATATGATTTTGCATGCAAAATATATATATGTATGTATATATATATATATATATATATATACACACATATATATAGCTCATACAACTCAATATAAAAAAATAATAACTTACTCTAATAAATGGGTAGTAGACCTGAAGGTACAGTTTTCCAAAGAAGACATCCAGATGACTAATAAATACATAAAAAGATGCTCAATATCACTAATTATTAGAGAAATGAAAATTTAAAACTATCACTTCACACATCTCAGAATGGCTATCATCAAAAAGCCTACAAACAACAAATGTTGCCAAAGTTGTACACTATTGTTGGAAATGCAAACTGGCACAACCTCTATAGAAAACAGTATTAGGACTTCGCAAAAAGCTAAAAATAGAACTATCATACAACCCAGCAATTCTACTCCCAGATATATCTCCACAAAAAATGGAAACACTACTTCAAAAAGACACATGGATCCCAATGTTCATAGCAGCTCTACTTATAACAGCCAAGACATGGAAGCAACCCAAGTGTCCATCAATAGATGACTCGATAAAAATGATGTGATTATATATATAATAAAATATCATCTCTGTGTGTGCTTAGTCACTCAGTCATGTCCAATTCTTTGTGACCCCATGGACTACAACCCACCAGGCTCCTCTGTCTATGGGATTTTCCCACCAGAAATACTGGAGTGGGTTGCCGTTTCCTCCTCCAGCAGATATTCCTGGCCCAGGGATCAAACCTGTATCTCCTGCATCAGCAGGCAGATTCTTTACCACTGAGCTACCTGGGAAGCACCATAAGAGAATATTACTCAGTCATAAAAAAAAGAATGAAATTCTGTCATTTGTAGCAAGATAGATAGACCTAGAGAATAGTATGCTCATGAGATAAATCAGACAGAGAAAGACAAATACTGTGTGAAATCATTTATATCTAAAATATAATACAAATTAGTGTAATTAGTAAAACAGAAACAAACTCACAGGTTTAGAAAACAAATTAGTGGTTACTAGTAGGGAGAGGGAACTAGGAGGAACACACTGGGGGTATGGTATTAAGAGACATAAGCTACTATGTGCAATAGATAAGCAACAAGGATATATTGTATTGCACAAGGAATTATATCCATTATCTTGTAATAATTTTAATGGAGTATAAACTATAAAAAATGAATCACTGCTATACATCTGAAACTAATATAATATTGTAAGTCAACTATACTTAATTTTTTTAAGTATTGGAAGGAAAGAAAGGATAAAGTAGGAAAGAGAGGGGAAAATAAGATTTACTAGGCACCAGCTCTGTACAAGTTCATTTACTTACTCCTCAGGATAACCACACAAGGCCAACATTGCTCTCCACATGTACAATGAAAAAACTGTAAGTCAGAAAAAACTGAAATATGAGTCTGGTCAAGAATTCAAATTTAGTTTAACTGACACCAAATCCAAAGCTCTCTTTGTAACTTTTTAGATGATGAATCCACAATATGAATTTAAAAGATGATCATTTATACCCTTAAAGTATTAGAAAGGTTAAGATAACCCATGAGTTAAAGCCACTCAGAATTCAAGTCACAGGCGTTCATGTTGTTCTCTGATGATCATGACCTCATTTGAAGTACTAGCTTAGTAACTAGAGCCAGGGATAGAGAAATGAGGAAAACTTGTCTGTCATCAAGTATCTGAAATGTTCTTACTGAAAAAATAGGTATTTTATGTGTCCAGAGGCAAACTTGGATTCCATAAGCAGTTATATACAAGGAAGTAGAGACTAAACATCAAACGTGAGTTTCCCATTGTCAGAGACATTCAAGTCAAGATCAAGGGGCAAAAACCACAAGAGGAAAGTTTTCAGAGCAGAAATGAGTATTCTATAAAATGGTTACAGTCAGCATTGCTGGGGTAGAGAATGAATCAAAATCATTGTAGGATGTATCCAAGGCAAAACTTGGCAAAACTTTTTTTTTAATAAGAAAGTAACAGGGTAAGCTTAATGAATGGTGAAACTGATTACTAGTGGGGAAAATCAACAGTAAAATGGATTCAAGGATGCATTATCAGGACAACCCTGTGAAGGAAGCACAGAGCTAAGATTTCTTTTATATAGCATGAACATGTGTCACAAAATCTACATAACTGATCAAAGGTGGCACTTAACAAACAGTTGAAAGGGTAAATGCTATTGTTAGCATAGCTGTAGCATTCTAGATTAAGGGAAAGAAAACATACAAATCTATGAAAATGTAAGGAAAGCTCCTCAGGAAAGGCCAGTGTAAAAGCCCCTAAGGGGACTTCCCTTCTGATCCAGTGGTTAAGAATCCACTGTGCAAAGCAGGAGACATGGGTTCAATCCCTGGTCAGAGGACCAAGACCCCACATGCCACATGTCCCCCATGTGACACAACTATGGAAGCCCGTGTGCTGCAACTATTGACCCCACGCGCCACAACTAGAGAGTTCGTGCCCTGCAACAAAAGATCCTTCATGACGCAACAAAGATCCTGTGTGGTGTAACTGAGACCCAAGTCAGCCAAATAAATATTTAATAAATAAATAAATAAAAGCCTCTAAGTCAAAACCACAGTGTATTGTACAGAGGATGGTCACTGATCCTTCTGGATTCTGCACTCTGCAAGAAAGATCCCACATTGAGATATGATACTTTAAAGTAACCAAAAGTTAATGAGTTTAACAAAGGAAAAGGACTGGTAGGGCAAAGAATAGTGTTAGCAACTCAATGAGTTCCCTGCACAGAAGGGTTTCTGTAGGTAAACTGTGAGGTCCATCAGGAGAGTATGAAAATACTTATTTGTCCTGAAGATGCAGTTGTCTCCTACAAGATGGACAGTTACTACTATGAGTAATCATAGAGAAATCTGGAGACTCAATTTACAGTAGAAAGCAGGAATATTTAAATCTATGTACATATTCACAGCTTTGAATATTGTATCTTTTTACAATGAAAAAGAAGAATCACAACTCTGGAAAACTTAAAACCAATTTGAAAAAACTTATATACTGAGAGAACAAGTCTTACAAAATAATTTAGAACTAAATATCCCAAACCACATTGGGGAAGATGAAGAGACATCAGAAGGTAGACAGCAAGTTGTCACATTGATGAAGTTAGGATTTTGAGAAGATAACCATCACACTTCTTGCCTGACAATTTTTACTTTACTGTATACAAAGTATTATCTTCAAAATGGAGAATAGGGGAGAACAAGATGGCGGAGGAGTAGGTGGACATGGAGTACATCTCTCTCCACAGATACATCAGGAATACACCTTCAGACACAGAAGGGCATGCAGAACACCAGCTGAGAGTAGACAGGAGTACCTAACCAATGGAAAAGAATATATAGAACCACGCACAACTCGGTAGGAGGAAAGAACTAGGGGGAAAACCAAGAGTGTTAGTAGGACTGGACTTGCCCTTGGCGGGTGGGGGAACTGAAGCAGGGATCTGATCCCTACATCTGGGCAATCGTCTGTGTCAGAGGAGAAACATTTAAGGCTGAGAGTGAAACAGCTGATTTGTGGCAGCCTGTACAGAATGAGAATCAGACAGTCCTTGCCGCAGCCATACATACCCCTGACAGGAACACTGGTGCCCTGGAAGGCACAGCGGCTGGGAGGTGGAGTTTAAGGATTGTGGAGCAGTCCCAGGGCAAGGGCTGCTGTTGACTATGGAGACACTGATTGAGGGGATGTGAGGGAGGAGCTCACGGTGGGAAATGCCAGTGGAGGAAAGCCAGGAAGCCATGGAAGCAAGGAAATACTGCTGAGTCACATGCGGGTGGTGGAGCCAACACCATCACCACTCTCTCCCCACACAGCCAGCATCAGCAGCTGAACAATAGAGAGGCTGGCCCATCAAACGCCTGATGCACTGAACTACAGATTAGGACCCCACCCAGGGTGCCCCTTTAAGTGCCTGACACGCCAATCTACACAGTAGGACCCCAGCCAGGGAGGGGGCCCTCTGTGCCTGATGTGCTGAACAACAGAAAAGGACCCCAGGCAAAGGAGCCCCCTAAGTGTCTGAATGGGGCAGAGCTACAGAGAAAGACTGGCCAAAGAGGCCTTCTGCTGGCCAGCTTCAATAGGCTTGAAAAAAGACTCTGATAGGGCCATAACTCCTGCTGTAGAGGCAGTCCATGTCCCCGAACACTTGGCTCCGCCAGGGTTCCTGAAAGCCAAGCAGCTGCGACACCTTCACACTCAACTCTCACTTGGGTAGATCTGCCACAGGCAAAAAAAGTCTTGTATCTATACACGCAGGGTCGCTTCGGTCTTGTCCAACTCTTTGCAACCCTGTAGACTGTGGCCTGCCAGGCTACTCTGTCAGGGAGGGGGGTTTTCCAGGCAAGCATACCGGAGCATATTGGCCAATACTGGTTGCCATACCCTTCTAGAGAACTATATTTCCTGCTTTCCTAGCCGCCAACTTCCCTGAGTACCTGGTGCTGCCAGAACCCCTGTGACCCAAGAAGTTGCACCACCTCCATACCCAAGCCCTCCAGGGCAGCCTCAGGAGCAAACCTCAGTGGATGACCCACATGTAGAGGTGGGAAAAAAAAAAAAAAACCACAATTGAAACCCAGGGGTAGTGTGGCTAAGGAAGAAGACCCAAAACCTTCCCACCAGCTGCACAAGCTGCAGATTAAATCCATAGAATAAACTAGGCAAACTCCATGTCTATGGAGTATATAAAAGGCCACTGAGACCTCCCAAAAAAGAAAACAAACTATTTCTGATAGCTGTGGACACTGGAGGCAAGAACACACAGGAGTAGGACCCAGTTAAAATCTGGGCTGCCTCCACAGCAGGTCCAGAGATCAGCACAGTGTTGGAGGGAAACCTAGGGAGGCAAGGTGGACTGTGACTCCCAGCAAGGCAAAGGACTCTGACACCAGTGATTCAAGAAAAACACTTGTTATTCTTATGTTTTGACTTGTTCTGTAGATTCTTTCAGATTCTTTTTTTCCTTTTTTCTTTCTTTTTTCATCTTTTTTTCTCTTTTTTATAACTTTAATTTTAAATACTGTTAAACATATTATATTTTTTCTAAATGTATTCCTTTGTATGCCTTTCCTACTGTTCTTTAACCCTTGCAGTTAATCTTTAATGTATATAAATCTTTTTCATCTACCTCTATTTAACTTCACATATCTATCTTTCTCTCCTTTCCTCTCAACATATTTGTTAGTTTTGTTTCCAATGCTTTATTCCCCACTTGGCACCTTGCTTTAGTTTTGTTTTCTGGTTTGTGCTTAAGTTAGTTTTGTTCTTAACTGGTAAATACAATTTTTGATTTCCTTTGTTTGCTGGGTCAATCTACTGTACTTTATTTTTGTTGAACTGTTTTGACTTTACACATGGGTGTATATGTATATGTGCATATTCCAGTATTTTAATTATTATTTGCCTGATTTTGTAAATGTCATTTGTTAGGGGTTCATTTTGGTTCCTCATTTTTGTATATTTATTTTAATCTCACTTAATGCCATAACAAATCACTTCTGAAATCTTTGTTTCTGACCAGAGATCAAGCCCTGAGCCTTTGGAGTGGGGGCACTGACTCCAAGACCCTAGACTACCAGAGAACTAACCCTAGCAAGTATGAAATAGTGAGAACTCACACAACCAAAACCACTTGAATACAAAGCCTAGCATCATCCAACCACTCTGTGCAGGATGCCTCATTTAAGCAACAAATGAAACAAAAATACAGACCCAATCATCAGCAGACAGGATTACCACCCCCTTCAGCCTTGCCAACCAAAGGAAAAACAAACAAACAAACAAAAACTCAACACAAATCTCACCCTATACAAAGCTTACACAAACCACTGAACCTACCTTAGGAAGGCAGAAACCAAAAGAAAGAAAGAATTCAACCTTCAAGGAAAGAATTCAACTTTTTTGAGAAAAGAAGACCTCAAACACAAGAAGTTAAAAGAAAATAATCAAAAGGCAGAGAAATACTACACAAATGAAGGAACAAACTAGAAACACAGAAGTTCAAATAAATGAAGAGGAAATAGGCAAACTACCTGAAAAAGAATTATGATCAAAACCTTTAAAGTGAAATTGAGAAAATACAAGAATCAATTAACAAAGACCTAGAAGAATTAAAGAATAAACATACAGAGACAAACAACACAACTACTGAAAAGAAAGAAGGTGAACTTGCTCAGTCATGTTCGACTCGTTGCAATCCCATGGACTGTAGCCTACCAGGCTCCTCCATCCATAGGATTTTCTAGGCAAGAGTACTGGAGTGGACTGCCATTTCCTTCTCCAGGGGATCTTCCCGACCCAGAGATTGAACCCAGGTCTCCCACATTGTATGCAGATGCTTTACCTTCTGAGCCAAGAGGGAAGCCCCCAAAACACTCTAAAAGGAATAAAAAGCAGAAAATTGAAGCAGAAGAATGACTCAGTGAGCTGGAAGATAAACTGGTAGAAATAACTTCTGAAGGGCAGAATAAAGTAAAAAGAATGAAAAGAATTGAGGATATTCTCAGAGACCTCTGGGACTATATCAAACACACCAGCATTCAAATTATAGGGCTCCCAAAAGAAGAAGAGAAAAAGAAAGGGTATGAGAAAATTTTTGAAGAGATTATAGCTAAAAATTTCCCCAACATAGAAAAGGAAATAGTCAATCAAGTCCAAGAGGCATAAAGAGTCCCATACAGGATAAATCCAAGGAGAAACACACCAAGACATATACTAATCAAACTAACAAAGACTAAACACAAAGAAAGAATATTAAAAGCAGCAAGGGAGAAGCAACAAGTAACATACAAGGGAAACCCCATACACTTAACAGCTGATCTTTCAGCAGAAACTCTACAGGCCATAAGGGAATGGCAGGATATATTTAAAGAACTGAAAGAGAAAAATCTACAACCAAGATTACTGTACCCAGCAAGGATCTCATTCAAAATTGATGGAGGAATAAAAAGCATTTCAGACAGGCAAAAATTAAGAGAATTCAGTACCACCAAACCAGCTTCACAACAAATGTTAAAGGAACTTATATAGTCAAGAAATACAAGAGAAAAAAAAGATCTACAAAATCAACCCCAAATTATTAAGAAAATGGCAATAGGAACATATATATCATTAATTACTTTAAATGTAAATGGATTAAATTCTCTAACCAAAAGACAGACTGGCTGAATGGATATAAAAACAAGACCCATATACATGCTGTCTACAAGAAACCCACTTCAGACCTCAAGACACATAGAGACTGAAAGTGGGAGAATGGAAAAATATATTCTTTTCAAATGGGAAGCAAAAGAAAGCTGGAGTAGCAACCCTCATATCAGACAAAATAGACCTTAAAATGAAGATTACAAGAGATAAGGAAGGACACTACATAATGATCAAGGGATTAATCCAAGATGAAGACATAACAATTGTAAATATCTATGCACCCAACATAGGAGCGCCTTAGTATACAGACCAACATTAACAGACATAAAAGGAGAAATTGACAGTAACACAATATTAGTAGGAGACTTTAACAACTCACTCACACCAATGGACAGATAATCAAAACAGAAAATTTATAAGGAAACACAAGTCTTAAATGATACATTAGATGAGATGGATCTCATTGATATCTTCAGGACATTCTATCCAAATGCAGAAGAATACACCTTCTTCTCAAGTGCACATGGAACATTCTCCAGGATAGACCACATCTTGGGTCACAAATCAAACCTCAGTAAATTTAAAAAAATTTACATCATATCAAGGATCTTTTCTGACCACAATGCTATGAGACTAGGTATCAATTACAAGAAAAAAACTGTAAGAAATACAAACACATGAAGATTAAACAACACGTTTCTAAATAACCAACAGGTTACTGAAGATATCAAAAGGGAAATCAAAAAATTTCTAGAAACAAATGACAATCAAAACATGACAACTCAAAACCTATGGGATGCAGCAAAGGCAGTTCTAAGAGGGAAGTTTATAGCAATACAATCCTACCTCAAGAAACAAGAAAAACAATGAATAGACACCTTAACTGTATACCTATAACAACTGGAAGAAGAAGAACACACACACACACACACACACAAAAAAAAAATTAGTAGAAGGAAAGAAACCATAAAGCTCTGAGCAGAAATAAATGAAAAAGAAATGAAAGGAACAATAGTAAAGATTAAAAAAACTAAAAGCTTGTTGCTTAAGAAGATAAACAAAACTGACAAACCTTTAGCCAGACTCATTAAGAAAAAAAGAGAGAAGAATCAAGAAAATTAGAAATGAAAAAGAAGAGGTTACAACAGACAGTTCACAAATACAAAGGATTTTAAGAGACTATTCTGAACAACTATATGGCAATAAAATAGATAACCTGGAAGAAATGAACAGGTTCTTAGAAAAGTTCAATCTTCCAAGACTGAATCAGGAAAATGGAAATTATGAACAACCTAGTTACAAGCCCTGAAAGTGAAGCTGTGATCAAAGCTCTCACAAAAGACAAAAGCCCAGGACCAGAGGACTTCACAGGAGAATTCTTTCAAACATTGAGAGACGAATCAATGCCTATCCTTCTAAAACCCTTTCAAAAAATTGCAGAGGAAAGACTACTTCCAAACTCATTCTATGAGGCCATCATCAAAACCTGATATCAAAACCAGACAAAGACAACACAAAAAAAAGAAAACTACAGGCCAATATCACTGATGAACACAGATGCAAAAATCCTCAACAAAATTTTAGAAAACAGAATTCAGCAACACATCAAAAAGTTCTTATACCACGATCAAGTTGGGTTTATTCCAGGGATGCAAGGCTTCTTCAATATACACAAATCAATCAATGTGATACACCATAGTTACAAACTGAAAGATAAAAACCATATGATAATCTCAATAGATGCAGAAAAAGCCTTTGCCAAAATTCAGCACCCATTTATGATTAAAGCACTTCAAAAAATGGGCACAGAAGGAACCTACCTCAACATAGTAAAGGCCATATATGATAAGCCTACAGCAAACATTATTCTCAATGGTGAAAAACTGAACGCATTCTCCTTAAGATGTCCACTTTCACCACTATTATTCAACGTAGTTCTGGAAGTCCTAGCTATAGCAATCAGAGGAGAAAAAGAAAGAAAAGGAATCCGGATCAGAAAGAAGAAGTAAAGTTCTCATTGTTTGCAGATGACATGATATTGTACATAGAAAAGCTTAAAGATAGTATCAGAAAGTTGCTAGAGCTAATCAGTAAATTTAGGAAAGTTTCAGAATACAAAATCAATATACAGAAATCACTTGCATTTCCCTATGCTACCAATGAAAAATCAGAAATAGAAACTAAGGAATCAATTTCATTCACCTTGCAACAAAAAGAATAAATATCTAGGAATAAACTTACCTAAGGAGACAAAAGAACTATACACAGAAAATAATAAGACACTAATGAAAAAAATCAAAGACAACATAAACAGATGGGGAGATATTCCATGTTCCTGGATAGGAAGAATCAATATTATGAAAATGACTGTACTACCAAATGCAATCTACAGATTCAATGCAATCCCTATCAAATTACCAATGGCATTTTTCACCAAACTAGAACAAAACATTTCACAATGCATATGGAAACACAAAAGACCCTGAACAGTCAAAGCAGTCTTGAGAAAGAATAGAGCTGGAGGAATCAATCTTCCTGACTTCAGATTATACTACAAAGCCACAGTCATCAAGACAATATGATACTGGCACAAAAACAGAAATATAGACCAATGGAACAAGATACAAAGCCCAGAAATAAACCCATGCACCTATGGATACTTTATTTTTGACAAAGGAGGTAACAATATACAATGGGGCAAAGACAGCCTCTTCAACAAATGGTGCTGGGAAAACTGGATAGCTACACATGTAAAAGAATGAAATTAGAACACTTTCTTAACTCCATACACAAAGATAAACTTAAAATGGATAAAGACCAAAATATAAGACCAGAAACTAAAACTCTTAGAGAAAAACATAGGCAGAACACTTGATGACATAAATCAAAGCAAGATCCTCTATGATTCACTTCCTAGAGTAATAGAAATAAAAACAAAAGTAAACAAGTGGGACTTGATAAAACTTAAAATCTTTGCACAGCAAAGGAAACTACAAGCAAGGTGAAAAGACAACCCTCAGAATGGGAAAAAATAATAGCAAATGAAACAGGTGACAAAGGATTAATTTCCAAAATATAAAAACAGCTCATATAACTCACTGCCAGAAAAACCAACAACCCAATCAAAAAGTGGGGAAAAGACCTAAACAGACATTTCTCCAAAGAAGACATACAGATGGCTAACAAACACATGAAAAGATGCTTAACATAGCTCATTATTAGAGAAATACAAATCAAAACTACAATGAAATATCACCTCACTCCAGTCAGAATGGCCATCATCAAAAAGTCTACAAACAGTAAAAGCTGGAGAGGGTGTGGAGAAAAGGAAACGCTCTTGCACTGTTGGTGGGAATGTAAATTGATACAGCCACTATGGAAGATGGTATGGAGATTCCTTAAAAAACTAGGAATAAAACCACCATATGACCTAGCAATCCCACTCCTAGGCATATACCCTGAGGAAACCAAAATTGAAAAAGATACATGTATCCCATTGTTCATTGCAACACTATTTACAATAGCTAGAACATGGAAGAAACCTAGATGTCCATAGATAAATGAATGGATAAAGAAATTATGGTACATATACACAATGAAATATTACTCAGCCATAAAAAGGATCATATTTGTTAGTTCTAATGAGGTGGATGAACCTAGAACCTATTATACAGAGTGAAGTAAGTCAGAAAAAGAAAGATAAATATTGTATTCTAACACATATAAACGGAATCTAGAAAAATGGTACTGAAGAATTTATTTTCAGGGCAACAGTGGAAAAACAGACATAGAGAATAGACTTATGGACATGGGGAGAGAGGAGGAGAGAGTAAGATGTATGGAAAGAGTAACATGGAAACTTTCCTTACCATATGTAAAATAGATATCCAATAGGAATTTGCTGTATGGCTCAGGAAATTCAAACAGCGGCTCTGTATCAACCTAGAGGGGTGGCATGAGGAAGGAGATGGGAGGGAGGTTCCAAAGGGAGGGATATAAGTGTACCTACAGCTGACTCATGTTGAGGTTTGAGAGAAAACAATGTTAAGCACTTATCCTTCAATAAAAAATAAACTAAAAAGCAAATTAACAACAACAAAAAACTGGAGACTAGGCATGTGTCCTACCAGGAGGTATTTTTGAGAAGAAAGTTATGTGACTACAGAATGGTCATTTAACCTTTGTGTCTCCATTTACTCATTATAAAATTAGAAAGTTTTAAAAGAATAACTGATGACCTATGTATTTTAAGTTCTCTAAAGGACTCTTTTGAAAGTGTCCTGGAACCAGGAATTATGTTTAGTTTTTGATATTCTAAACAAGAAAAGAGCATAGATTATAAGGTACTCAAATACTGTGTTGACCAAAAAGTTCATATGGATTTTCCTGTAAGATGTAACAGGAAAACTGGAACAAACTTTTTGGCCAACCCAATGTTCTATATGACCACTTACTTGAAAAAGAAAGGCCATTAGTAGCTATAGCAAAGACTGTCATGGGGAAAAATTACTCTGATGCCAATGATACGCTCTGAAGCTGCTAAATGCTCCCAACTTTTGTTCAAAATGGGTTTCTGTATCTCTGAGTGAGCGCTGGTGGAGGAGGAATAAGAAGCAAAGCAGTTAACTTCAAAGATGGCCCAAAAGAAAATTAAGCTGTTCCCATCATAGACAGACATCAGAGATTGTGGTTGGTTTGGGGGTTTTTTGTTTGTTTGTTTTTTTCTTTAAAAAAAAAACCTGTATGCAATCTTAGATGACTGTTAAGAAGTAGTTTTGCAAAAACGCAGATAAAAGAAAGAAATAATTCTAGAGTGAGGAGAGTCAACAGAAGTAGTCTGTTCCTAGCTTAAGCTGAAATTTCACTTTAATGCTGTTCATTCAATATGGAACCTTGAACAAATTATTCCTCCTCTCTACATCTCCTTTTCTCATATTTAAAATGAGATTAACCAGATGAATGCCTAGGTTTCCTCCCTCTCTAAAATCCTATGACTTTATACACTCACCCACATCATACCAATTATGTGAAACAAACAAAGCTATTCCCTTTTATCTTCCTTTTAACTTCACGGTAGTTAAGTAAAGTAAAAAGAAAGATCAGTTATCCTTTACTTCATGGCTTATAGCTAGGCGCCCTCAGTTCCCAGAACTAAACCTTACTGGTTATGGTTTACAATACAGCAGTTCTCTATAACCCTGGATAAAGGCAACAATAATTAGACCAAATATTTTTTTCTTTTTTTTTAAACCAAATATTTTTAAGTGCTAATTATTTACCAGGAATTAGTCAAAGCACTTTATATGTAACAACTGATTTAATTCTTCACCAGCACCCACATCTCGGGGAGGTGACTGATCTGTTAGTAAAAGTCAACAAGGAAGAGATGAGCAAAAAAGTTAAGCAACTTGGCTAAGGTAATAAGATTATAAAGGAAATGACCAGGATTTGAACACAGCAAGTCTGGACCCAGAGTTTTACTAACAGATCAGTCACCTCCCCGAGATGTGGGTGCTGGTGGCAGTCAGGGAAGAAGAAATGGTGGTGTAGTGGTGATAGCCGTTGGAGCTCTTCCTTTTTGTCCTATATGAAAAACAGAAAAGATATGGCTGGGCAGAATGGGAAAACCTGATATAAAAGATGCTCTCAAATGCATAGAGGCAGGCCCATGCATTTTCTTTATCTTATGCATAAACTGGGAGACTGGCTTGAGAAAAAGTCTTACCACAACTTATGATTTAAGTGTTTCCAAGCATTTAATCCTCACAAAAATCCTATAGAACAAGCATGATGGAGATTATTATCATACGCTTACAAAATAAAATATTGACAGAGGTGTAAATTCAATTAGTCAGGATAATAGCTAAGAAGTAATGAAACTAGCACTTAAAACTAGAACTTAAAACCGAACAGAGGATGTCTGCTCCACTTTGTCACTTCGGTTCTAACGCCCCTTTCCAGGTCTGACAGTTTCCACTGATCCATTGAACTAATTATCTTCTTTCTCTCTTTCCTTATTGCTCAACCAGAAATTGGCCAAGGAGAGGATGCTAGCAGCTCTGAGCTTGCACAGGATGCCTTGTCAGGATCTGGAGTATAGCTGCCTTTGTCCAACAAACACTAACCCTCAAAGGTCACACTGTTGTCCTGCAATCATCAGAAAGGAATCCTCAGTACTGACATCCCCATGGTTTACAATGCTAACTGAGCCCTGTCACAGCAAAGCATCTCACTACAACTTCCTTGAAAACTGCAAGATTTACTTTGCTTCTGAAGCAGAATCAGTCCTTAATGTGTGTCTCACTAATTTTCTTCTTTGAGAGAGAGCCCCCTGTAGCATAATCTGTGTAAATTAAAGTGTGCATGGCTTTGCTAATCAACTCTCCTAAAGCCAGTAAAATGTGTGTAAGATTTAGAAAGAAGTGTAGTGTCAGTATCCATAAAATGCCAACCTTTAATGTTCTTTTCGGAATATTCATTCTTAGGGAGCCACTGTAATAAGTATGTATCTAGAAGAGCAACTTAATGCAGCATTAAGTCACTAAGTTCTGGAGTTGTGTGTTTTAATGCAAGACTGCTGTTAACTTATTGAGAGAGCCTGGGCAAACTGCTTAAGCTTTTTGTTCCTTATGATCATTAGGAAAAATACAAGTGGTGGATTTTTATTACAGAAATTTAGATACAGAACCATAGAACATAAGAACTGGAATGAAAGGAATCCTAAGAATCCTCCAGGCCACTGCCCTCATTCTAAAGATTATGAAACTGAAGACTGGGAAAGACATACCTTTAATCACATAGTTATTGGTGACTGAAGACAAAATACAGTTCAGTCTTCCGTCTTCTAAGACTAGTGGTTTCTCTGGTATAAGATTTAATTTTTTAATTAAAGATTATGACATAGGCTTTATTTTTAAAAAATGAAAACTACTACGAAGAGCATGACTCCCGTTCAATCCTCACAGCCATCAGCTAATAACTATCATTAGTATTATTATGTATCTGATTTATATATGCATAAACAGAAGCTCAGACTGCTGAGGGGGTGGGTTAAGATGACATTCCTGGAAAATTATGGCATTACCTTTGATTTTCTAAATTTGAAATTCTATATTTCTTTGGACATTTTCCTCACCCTTGAATTTTAAACTTACCTGTTCCTGGTAAGATCAAATTAATTATAAAATCTTCACTGATGAACATTAATGCTTTCAGAAGGAGGAGGTGGGGAATGGATGGACCTGGAGTTTGGGATTAGTGAATGCAAACTATTACACAGAGAATGGATAAACAACAAGGTCCTACTGTATAGCATAGGAACCTACATTCAATATTCTGTGATAAACCATAATGGAAAAGAATACATAAAAGAATCCTTATGTGTGTAACTGAATCACTTTGCTGTACTCCAAAAACGAACACAACATTGTAAGTCAACTATACTTCGATAAAATAAATTTAAAAATATTAATGCTTTCCCCCAAAATGCCTCCCAGTGAGCACATATGGTAGGTACTTTTTCTATCTTGCCTCACTGCCTACTTTCCCTATCCTCTTCATCCAGCATCTATTTTCTAATAAAACAGGATTCTGTAGAATCATAGGAATTTCTCTTACTAGTTTATTGCATAGGACAAAAGACTCATAATTCTCTTTGTAACCATGCAAGTATTATCAAAATACAGAGTTCTTTGTCCTGCTAATGAGAATTTTCTTCACCAGGTAGTTTAGCTTGCAAAACATCTGGCGCAGCATGCTGAGAATACATGTGAGCTGAAAGGCGGGACACTAACTTTGCCTTGGGATCTTCTCTGCCAGGTAATTTCACAGCAGGCATTGCCTTTAATATATGTATTAGATGATAGTCACATAAGTAATTTCTTTAATTAGATTGCCCCTTCTGCTTCTTTGACTTCAAAGATTAAATTAAACCCAAAGTTGCAACTCATTGCTGGAGTAGTCATTAGCCTGCAGGTCATCTTTTAAAACAGCCACAGCTTAGAGAAAATTTGTTGAAGAAATGGATTTGCCTCTGACTTGCATCATATGCTAGGGAAAGACTGTGCCCATCTTTCTATAACAACTTACCTCCAGTGTGTGCTTCTGCGTGTGTGTGTGTGTGAGTGTAAAAACTTTAATTGCAAAGGGATGAAATGAGAGTTACTGCCTAGTTCTCTACCAAAGCAATTATTTTCCTTTTCTTCTACACTTATCTGAACTCTATCTTTACCTATCCATACAATTCATCCATCTCCCAGTCACTGGGCACTTACTATATGCCAAATTGCTTAGCGTGTAGGGGATATAAAGAAAATAAACCATTGTTTATTCCTTCAAGAAACTTACTATCTAGTGCATTAACCCAATATTTGATGTGAGAATCATGAGAATAAAATGCCTCTAATGAGAGGTGGACTCTGTGCTGAGATGTGCAGGAAAAAACAGGACTCTCAGTTGGAAGAGAGCTTGCAAGGTTTCATCAGGAAGTGACTTGAGAACTGCCCACTCTACAATATGCAGGGCATGGCTTCCCAGAAAAGAGGCTGAAAGGCCCCCAAAATGGAAAGGGGAGGAGAAGAAAAACACAGAGATGTCAGAAAGCTGGGTTCTGGCAGGCTGTGAAGTCCTCTGGGACAGGAACTCTGTGTGTCTTGTGCATTATTACATCTCGTGTGCACAATTCATAAAACTAAACTGATCAAACAAAACAAGAAATGAAAGAACCATATTGGAAGAATGCTGATAGTTCAGTGGGCTCAGAAAATAAGATGTATGGAGACACACTGTACAAGTCAGTTTCCAAAAAAAAAAAGGTGACTAGAATGTATTGCTATGGAATTTGTGTCTCCACTTCAAAGCATCAGAGAGCTACTGAAAATTTCTTAAAATGACTGTGATACAATTTAAATTCTCTAAAACTGTATCTCTTAATAAAAGTGATTAGGTAAGTGTGGTACAACAGAGTTAGTAGCAATCAGATTCAATTCATTACATTAAACTTTAATTACATTAAACTAAAACTCAATACATTAAAATTATATGAGGATGGAAGTGTTTTATCACAACTTTCTTAAATGGATATAAATAGCATAAGACTCCAAGAGACTAAGTTCCAAGGTGTTACTCTTATAGTTACTCAACAGTTCCCTACAAATGTTATTGAAAAATCCCAGGTGGACACATTTGCCTGTTTTCATAAGGAGAAAAATAGGTATAGATAATCTGCAAGCTTTCCCAAGGTCATAATGGAAAATAGCATAGGAATAACAGTGAAAGACCTGAATTTAATTCTGCTTCTACCATTAATTAACTTCTACTATTAATTTACCCTAAGACCCGGGACCTTTCTTCCCCTTTCTGAGCCCCAGACATGTTAACTATATAAAAGAAGGGGTAGACTATCCCCCATGGCCTGCTTTAGCTCTGAAGGTCTATGATTTTAACAAGGTAGCTGGGATGAGGACTGTAGACATGCCTCCAACAGTGTCACACAGCACAGCAGGAGGCTGGGGTATACTCTAGTAATGAACCCCACAGCATCTTCTTAGGAAAAAATAATACATCTGCTTTTTTGTTCATCTAAAAATAAACAACTGAAGGTACAATATAAAAGATGAGGCAGGAAGCTACTGTATATAGAGGCTATAGTCTGAGAGTCTGGGTACCCCTAAAATTCATATATTGAAACCTAATGCCCAATGTGATGGTATTTGGAGACGGGGCCTTTGGGAGGTGATCATATGGACACCTCAGGGAGATCCCTCTCCCGTTCCTTCTGCCATGTGAGGTTAGAGCCAGAAGGCGCCATCGATGGCACCAACCACAAAGCGCTGGCATCTTGAACTTGGGCTTCTTGGCCTCCAAAACTATGAGGGATAAATTACTTCACAAGCTACCCAGTTGTAACTGATAATGTTTCTGCTATAGCAACTCAAATGGACTAACACAATTTAAAATATATTAGGCTTCAAATTTAGAAATTTGTGCAGCTATTCAAACAGATGGGTTTCATTATACTCTAGTGCTATGCTACGTGCTCAGTAGCTTCAGTCATGTCTGACTCTTTGCAACCCCGTGGACTGTAGCCCACCAAGCTCCTCTGTCCATGTGATTCTCTAGGCAGGAAGACTGGAGTGCACTGCCATTTCCTTCTCCAGGGGATCTTCCCAGCTCAGGGACTGAACCCACGTCTCTTACGTCTCCTGCATTGGCAGGTGGGTTCTTTACCACTAGCGCCACCTGAGAAGCCCATTATACATTATACCCTAGAGATGACCCTATTTCAGAGGATGGCAATTCAGGCAATTCGATATATATACTAAAAGTCTTTGTTAACTTCCCAAATTATTTCAGAATTATAGGAGATAAAACGCGTAATACAAAAGTAAGATGGTAATACCCTAGTAACTATATTAAGAGATGGGAAAATGGTGCACACATTTAGTTTTCTCTTTAGCTGTGCTTGAAAGAGAGACAGTTCTGTAAAAAATATCAGAATCTGAAAGAGCCAAATGTCTCAAGAGAAGAGTTTTTGACTTATCAGAATCCTGATTATAAACTTTAATTCTTTAACTAAATAACTATTGAATCTTAGGTTAATTACTGACTTATTGTCCTTAGCTTGATTGCTATCTTGGAAATGGGAATAAAAATACTCACTAATATGATTATTTTAAGGAATAAGTGAGAAAATAAAGCGGTTACTCAGCATGGTTCATGTCATATAGTAGGTGCTGAATAAATGGTAGCTATTTTTATAATGATGCAATTACCTGAGACTTTTCAGTAACATTTACAGAAAGCGATGAGAGTAAGTGAGAGTAAGTGTAACATTTTGGCATGATATGTGTGCTAGTATCTAACATATTCTACACACTCAATAAACATAAAGACAGTATTTTAAATCAGCATAGGATTTTCAATCTATAATTTGCATTATCTGGATGGAAAAAAGAAACAAAATGTAGGGTAATCTGAAGTTAATTCTATTCAATACAGTGAACATTCCCTTCCTTTGGGAAAGACGCATGAATGAGGTATAGTGATTTCCACGTCACTTCATTTAAGTCCCAATAGTATGTGTTGTGAGAGGAGAGGGAAGCACTACATTGAGAAAAAAAATTTTTTTTCAAGAGGAGATACTGAGCAGCACTTAAACGCACTCGCTGGAACAGTCTCCACGGAGTATGATTGTAACTAAGATTCAGCAGCAGGGAGTAGAACCCTTCTGTGTTATTTCCAAGAAGCAGAGAGACTCACTGCAGCCACCTGCAGAGTAGCAGGTATGGAAAACACAGCTTCCTTTTATGCCTGATGCCATCTGAACAAATATCCCTGCTAATTCCTGTTTGTTTTGACCAGAATGCAGAGCCAAGGCACTCAGATAACCAGCCACGGACAACGTCTTAGAGTCTCAACTGTGATTCTCCAACAGAGAACAAAAGGATGTTAACAATGGAATAAGTTGGATCGAGTGGAAAATGCTTTCCTTATTCAAGCCCCTTGAGATCCTACATAATGGCAACTTACCTTGAAAACTCTACACAGGACTTACCCCTCTGCCTTTTTATGAAGGTCATAGGCACTTTCCAGTTTTCTTACAGCAAAGGCAGCTTCTTGCCTTGCATTTTATGCATATGCATCTTATTTATGTCTTAGCTCCTCTGCTAGGCTATTTCTTAGAAGGCACGGAATCTAACTTCCTCACTTAGAAGCAGGTATTTTAATTTCGTTCCAAATACGTGTTGGAAGAAAGGAAGGATGGATGGCAGAGAAAAAAAGTTTACATGTAGGCAAATAAAATGAATCTCTACCACTCTTATAATGATGTTGATTTTTACACTTCTAAGTTGCCAAACAAATAATCCACAGAGAGCTCTCTTCGAAAATTGTAAAATATTCAGAATATGAGGAAGAAAAAAGAAAAAAAAACCCACTACTTGGGAGGTTATCAACACCTGTCAGTGAATCTTGTCTTTTGTTCTCATAATTTAGCAATGCCTCAGGAGATGGTGGAGGAAATTTCAAATCTGGATTTATCCCATACTTCACCAACCCGGTAATAATGTCAGAGACTTGAAACAATAAAACAAGAGTGAAGAAAACTATTATCCAACACTTGTGTATTTTTCAGACTCATAAGCAGAATAAAAGAGGATTTCAGGAAACCAACTATTGTGGCACCTTAACTTCAGATGGAAAATCTGAGACTGTGCCCTTAAACATTTCATAAACCTTGAAACCTCCATGACTCTGCAGGCAGTAACTCTTCTGCCTGGAATTACCTCTCCTTTGTCCCAGCTCAGATGTCACCTCCCCCTTGACACCTTCCCTGATTCTCTCAGTTTATTAATCCTCCTTTAAGCCTCCTGGATCACTTTTATATACTATTATGAATGCACTGGTATATGCTGGCTTTCCCGAGATCATGAGTTCCTTTTGGGCAGGAACTATATTTATCTTACCCACCACCAAACTCCTAGCACAATGCCTTTAAAAATCCTTCACAAATTGATACTGAATTGAAATATCCAAGTTTACAGAAAGAGATGGGGGAAGAGGTTGGCATCAGGCTCACAACTTCCTGGAACCGACAACACCTAACTCTTACCAATAAAACCCTCACAGACTAATCATTTTAAATCATAAAACACAGTGAAACCTTCTTAAAGAGAGGCTTGTGAAGGATAAATGCATACTGATTATATTATCAGGAGAGCAGGAAAGAAGCTTGTTTTCTATGGTACAGCATCTCAGAAAGAGAAATGGGTTGAAAGAAATAATGCTTCCTTTCGTTCCTCCTCCTCTTCCTTCATGTGCTCCTCTTCTGTTTCTTTTGGATAAAAATGAGGTATTAATAGCTATATCTCAGAAAGTTATTCAATCCCCTCAACTTCTATATTGATTACCCCTTCTCCAAAACTGTGGGCTTGCACTTTATCTCAAAGGAGAGATGTACTTCAAAAAGAGATATCATGAAAATGAAGGGGAAAAAAGGTGGTCACATGTTGATTCTTGCTGGTTTAAAATACAATCTTTATTAACTTTTGATGTGGGTTGGCCTATGCTTCGGAGAAGGCAATGGCACTTCACTCCAATATTCCTGCCTGGAAACTCCCATGGATGGAGGAGCCTGGTAGGCTGCAGTCCATGGGATCTCAAAGAGTCAGACATGACTGAGCTACTTCACTTTCACTTTTCATTCTTATGCATTGGAGAAGGAAATGGCAACCCACTCGAGTGTTCTTGCCTGGAGAATCCCAGGGATGGAAGAGCCTGGTAGGCTGCCGTCTCTGGGGCTGCACAGAGTTGGACATGACTGAAGCAACTTAGCAGGAGCAGCAGGCCTATGCTTTGGTGTTTGTTGATCTTAACATATGAGTTAAAGTAAATAAGAGAATTTATAGATTTGAGAGGATATCTGTTCATGCCATTCTGAAAAAGAAAAACAAAAGTGCTGTGTCATAAAATACTATCAAGGATAAAAATTAGGCATAGATATAAAAAACAACCATGATTACTGAAGAGGAAAGGGCAGGGGAAGGGTAAATTGGGAGTTTGAGATTAGTAGCTACAAACTGCTACATACAAAATGGATAAATAACAAGGATCTACTTATAGCACAAAGAACTACATTCAATATCTTATAACAACCTGTAATGGAAAAGAATCATAAAAAAATACATGTATAAGTACACCACCAACTGAATCAGGTGTTTTGCTTACACATGTAACTACACAATATTTTAAATCAACTCTACTTCCATTTTTTTAAAAGGAAAATATTAGATAAAAGGCATTTAAGATATTCTTTGCAACAAGTAAACAAACAAATCGATGCATCTAGGATATTCCAGATGCTGCCTTCACAGTCATACACAATGGGTTTTCTATGATGATGAAATTATCACCCCAGATGCCATCATTTTTGTTAAACCTTAACAATTTTAAGATAAGCTATTTTGGGGAGGTATTATAATTACTTTAAGAATCAGGCCTTCCTTTGCCCACCCATGTTCATAGCAGCACTATTCACTGTAGTCAAAAGATGGAAGCAGCCCAAATGTCCATGGATGAGTGGATAAGCAATATGTGGTACATACATACAGTGGAATTTTATTCAGCTCTAAAAACAAAAGAAATCCTGACACATGCCACAACACTGATGAACTCTGAAGACATTACAGCAAGAGAAATAAATCGGTCACAAAAAAGATTAAAATTATATGACTCCTCTGATATGAGGTACTCAGAGGTACCCAAAGAAATTCTGTGAATTTCTTTTAAATTCACAGAAAGTAGGATAGTGGTTGGTAGGAGCTGGGAGAAAGCGGGAAAGGAGCTGTTGCTAAGTGGGTGTTGTTCCCATTTCACAAGTTGAAAAAATTCTGGATTTCCATTGCTCAACAATGTGAAACTAGTTACCACTACTCAAGTAAAATGGTAAAGCAGGTAAATGTTACATTATATGTTTTTTAATCACACTGACAATTTAAAAGAAACATAATTGGACCTTCTTTGAAACAAAATGCCTGAATCAGTTTTAACTTCCCCCTCCAACACACATCGTTTAGTTTTTGACTGCTACTCTTTAAACAGTTACTGTACAATGTACAAATATTTCTCCAAATAATAGAGAAGTTGGCTAGAAAGTGCTCAATTCATTAATTTAGCTCCTGTGATATGTAATGTATTTGGCACTGAATAAAAGGAGGAAAGAAAGAAAGCATTTCAGTAATTACTATTTTTTTAATAGAAAACATCATCAGGAGGTCAGTCCTAGATAAGTCTTAGCACAAGTAAGGAAAAATAAGATTCATATTGATACAGAACCCAGAAACTCCTTTAATACTATAGCCATTATATTGGAGGCATACTTGTTACCTGAATATCTGAAAACGAGAGTTTTTCAACAGTTGAGTCTGTGCTCAATATTAACCATTTCTAAATTTCACTGAACATTAGTTTTTTTGAAGAAATATCTGAAGTTGCCTGTCAGCCCCAGGATGACATGGTGGAGTCAAACCACTTCCCCCAAACACCATATAATTCATTTTAAAGAAAAGAAATCTTGTAAGCAAAGGACTGAAGGAACAGTGATGACATGAGTTATCTTGAGAACTGCAACCCAGATGGGTTCCAAATGAAGAAATCACTTGGATCACTCTACCAAAGGCAAACAGTCCTTTTACCACCCATGATGAACCTCAGAAGTAAACTCTCTATGTACACAGGAGCTGGGGTCTAGAGAAACCTTGGTGGTACCTGCAAGCAGCAAGTACCTTTCGATTTAAACTTTGTATCAGTTTGATTTTCTCAGAAGACAAAATAGAAAGGAGCTGATTAGATCTTAGCTAATGGGGTGAAGCAAAATACCTTGGTTCCCTGAAAGTAAAGCTGTATTAAGAGAAAAAAAAGCACAAAAGAGATTTTTAAAAGTATATACCACTTTATTCTTATATTTCTATTGTGAATGTGTCTAGAAAACTAATAAAACCAAGAGGCTGTTTTTATCACCCTTATTCCACTTCCTATAATCAAAAGTGACAGGAAAAAGTGGCAAATCAGTTCAAAATACAAAAGCTGCTGAAAGGAAAACAATTCTGATAAAATCACAGAATTCTGAGGTTGGAAGGGAATGTCATCCAACTCCTCATCAAGTGACAAACCTTTCTTGAAAATCTCCCCTGATGGACTGTCACAGCCTCCTGAGACCTCTCCTGAATCTTAGGTCAGTTGTGACTATAAAAATGTCCTTCTAATATTAAAAGAAAACACATTTCCCCTGGCCTCAGGTCCACCATTTGGGTGTACTGGGAATTAGTCTAGCACCTCTTCCTTGTGACAGCTTTTCAGATTTTTGCAAAGAGCAACGTTGTTCTTTCCGTTTCTTCCTGTCTCTGTTAACAAAACACCCTTAGTTCCTCCGGTCAGTCCTCATAAAATCAGTATGTCCTCCCCCACCTGAATGCACCTGTTTTCCATAGCTGAATTTAACATCTCTGTCATCTCTAAGTAAGATAGCACAGAGTTTGGGTCAATTTTAACCCTACCCATTAAAAAATGACTTAAAATTTTTTGACTTCATAAAGGTTGTAAGTCACTTATTTGTGCATTTCAACATTTATTACTATAAATGTAACAATCTTCTATATTATCTAGAAATGCTAACAAAACATTTAACTCATCATGTCAACTTGTCCCCTCAACTAGCAGGTTGCAGCATTAACCTCCACCTGGCAATTAAACAGGAACGTTGGGCCTTCTCTCTGACTATAACCTCTCCGTCACACAGCCCCAACCACAGTGCATGCACCCCCGACACACACACCTGCACATTTTGCTTGATATTATCCCCACAATGTCTCCTTGTTGCCGCCTTTCTATTCCCATGGCTACATCCTCATCCAGGCTTCCATCAACATTCACGTGGGCCGTTCTACAGACCAGGTCTGCCCCAGTGTTGATGGCCTTTCACCCTCAGTTCCCATTCTTTAAGGGACTTATCTCAACAATCAACATTCAGTGTTCACTGACAACAGTTCCCTGCTTTCCTTTTAGTGCTGGTGTGAAATAATGGATGGATGGTTTTAATCCATAAACCACTAAGTTATCTTCTGCCCACAGTACTCTGTTAAGGTAATCCCCATAATCCTTCTCTCCTTGTCAGACAGCCCCCTCCATCCATGTACAACCTCACTTCTTTAGTCCCCTTCACCTGGGTGGCCTCTCCTACTTTTCTTTTTTTTAATATATTTATTCATTTATTTTCTTTACATTATTATGTTGATTTTGCCATACATTGACATGAAAAAAATATGGAATGCTTCATGAATTTGCATGTCACCCTTGCGCAGGGGCCATGCTAATCTTCTCTGTTATCGTTCCAATTTTAGTATATGTGCTGCCGAAGTAAGCACCTCTCCTACTTTTCTCTCCATTCAGATCACACTGCCCACTTCTTCCAAAATCCATTCCCTACATGAAACATTTCCCAATACCTCCACAAATGAAATTATATATATATATATATATATATATATATATACCCAGTGGTATGCTGTAATACTATCTCCTATCAAAACAAAACAAAATAAATCACAGCCAATTCTGGGTTTTTGTTTGTTTGCCTGCTTCTTTTATTTTGCTCATACGTTAATACATTCTCTAATTTACAGTAATATCGATGCTACCATCATTTGTGTTCTTCAAAGCAAGTGGAGTTTTACTTGTTTGTTCATTTTACTAGGAAAGACACTGAGAAGGAAAGAAGTGATTTTAAGCTTTACTTCTTTGAGAAATAATTTGAGTTTGGAAATTTAAGAAACTGTGCGTGGAAATGTTGTGAGGGAGGGGCTCCCAAACTGAAAGCTGTTTAACTGATCATCACTGTAATTACTGGAAGGCACCCTCTGAATTTCAAGTAATTAACTGGATCAGGCTGCATATGAAACACAAGTTTGCGGTGCAGTGAAAATGACTCAACATCTAGAGATAGCTCCATAAGTGTTGTCAAACTAAATGGCAAGCATTTCTCCCTGTCATAACCTCCACTTTCTTTAAAGGGTCTTGCTCTCTAAAAAACAAGGCTCAGCTTAAATTCAACTTCACCCAAGTAATCTCCCAAATCCCCCAGTCAAGGATAATCTTATTTTCTTGTGTGTTTGTGGTACTGTGAATAACAAATACATGATAGCCTATAAAACTGTAACTGAAGTAACATGATAAAGCAAACTTTCAAAACAAACTTATGGTTACCAAAAGGGAAACAGTAGTGGGGGGGGATAAATCAGGAGCTTGTTATTAATATATACACACATTACTATATATGGTAGATAACCAACAAGGGCCTAATGTATGTAGCACAGAGAACTCAACTTAGTGTTCTATATTAACTTACATGGGGAAAGAACTTGAAAAAGAAAATGGATATACGTATAAGTGAGTCAATTTGTTGTACACCAGCAACTAACATTGTAAATCAACTATATCAAAATAAAATTTTAAAAAATCCAAAGATACAAATAAATTTTTTTTTTTAAAAAAAGCAAACTTTCACCAAATACTCATGAAAAAAAAAACTTTAGGAAAAAAAGACCCCTGAATAGAACACTACAAAGTATTAGTGAGAATAATTATAGGTCTAAATAAATGGACAAAGCATGTTCATGATTTGGAAATCTCAATACTGAAAATATGTTTATGTATAGAAAAAAATCATAATCAAAATACTAGAAGAATTTTGTGGCAAGAGTAACTTATTAAGGGGACATATAAGTGAAAAGGACCAAGAATTGATAAGAAAATCTTGAAGAAGACGGAAAGTTGAGTGACTTTATACTACAAAATAAAAACATCTTATTTTAAAACATATTTTAAAGGGACAGTGACTAAAACAATGAAGGATTGGTACAAGGACAGACAACTACACAAGTTGAACAGAATAGAGTCCAAATACATCCTCAAACATATGAGGCTACCTGATTTATGACAATGGTGCCACTGAAAATACAAAGGAGGAAGGAAATGTATTTTTAATAAATGGATCTAGGTCATTTGAATATCCATGAGGAAAACAAATGTATCTTGATCCTTACCTTACATCACATCCAAAAATCAATCCCCCCAAAATTTTAATTTGAATGGCAAAACAGTGAAACTCTAGTACATAATAAGTTTTAGACAAATGTCCTCATGACCTTTGGTTGGATAAAGACTTCTTAAACAGGACACAAAAAACACGGATCATACAAAAAAATTGCCAAATGCACTTTTTAAATCTTATGATTTAATGTTTATCAAAATTATGTTTATCACCACATAACTTAATCCATCAAAAGACATTATTAAGTAAATACAAAAGGCAGGCTCCTGAGTGGGAGAAGATATTTGCAGTACACATATCTGTGTCTTTTTTAAAAAAAAGCTTGAGTTGTAATAATTTACAGTTTATGACATGTTGTTTCAGAAATCACTTCATTTGATGCTTACAAATGTCCTTACAAGACAAGCTCTACAGATGGGAGAAACTGAGGGTTAGAAAGCTGAACTGACTCCAGACTAAAAAGTCCTGGAGCCCAGGCCTGCAGACCAGATCTAGTGCTCAGGCCCCTCTACCACAATATTTTTTATAAAACCTATTGTGTAGAACACATTCCGGGCTCCCCAGGTGGCTCAGTGGTAAAGAATCAGCCTGCCAGCACAGGAGACACAAGAGAGGGGAGTCCAATCCCTGGGTCAGGAGATCCCCTAGAGTAGGAAATGGCAACCTGCTCCAGTATTCTTGCCTGGGAATCTCCATGGGCAGAGGAGCCTGGTGGGCTAATTTCTTTAAAGAAAATAAAAAATTACAAGTACATTGCTGCATGTGTGTGCGAGAGTCACTTCAGTCTCGTCGGACACTGCAATCCTACGGACTGTAAGCCACCAGGGAAGCCCCCCAACTTCCTCTTAACCAGATCCCCAAAACGGCAGTGACACCTCCTTTGCCCTTTAACAGGGAAATATGATAAAGGAGATAGCTGAGAGAAAAAAACTAGCAACTTTATACAACTGCGGTCAAATATCCTACTTTTGCAAATTTACAAAAAATATAGGAACCTGGGACTACAATACCAGGGCCCCTTCCAGGGCCATGAAAGGGTTTATACAGGTAACAAGGCCATGAAGCTAATGCTTGCATAGCCTCTCATCAGTGGAGGTAAAGGACACCTTGAAAACTGTGAGACAAGTCAAGTTGTTCCTGGAATGAAGAAAATAAGGTATGGAAAGGTTAAATAAACTACCCAAAGTTTCACAACTAGTAAAGGGGAGGTGGAATTGAACCCAAGCAGCCCAAACCCAGTTTTCACCTTCTTTACCAGTATGCTAGCCCTCCTGCCATTGGAGCAAGCTTAAAACTGTGTGTGTGTGGGGGGGGGGGGGGGAGACAGTGTGTGTGTGTGTGTGTGTGTGTACACACACATGCATGTGAGTTTGGCAGCAAGGAAAAAAAACAAGTATTCTGTGATTCACTATTAATGTAATGTAAGTTGACTTTTCTTTGAGTTCTCATTTGCTTACAGTGACAGCTTATAGCATTAGAGAATGGGTCTTGGAGCTGATGCTAGAGACTGCAAAAGCAGTCCCTGCTACTGAAAACTAGCTGGACTCAGCAGTGATTGAAAAGCCCATCTCAAGACTTTCTCCCCAAAACACAGCATACTACTCAAAACCCCCATCACTAGAACAATCATCCTCCAATTAAAAATAAATTTCTAAAAAGTATTTATTTTCATTAATACTGTTGAGACAACACAGTTTAAGGAAAACACACCACAACTAGTGCATCTACTTCTTTCAGTTGGCCTGAGTAACCCTCATAGTTTTATTCTTGCCCTTATTGAACATCTAATACCTGCCAGGCCCTGTGCTAAGTGATGGGGTTCTGAGGGTGAGAGGAACAGGAGCCCAGGATGGAATATCATCACAGTCCCCATCCTCAGGAGGCTCAGTCTCATTCTACATAGTGACCCCACGAAAACTGATAAAGAGTAAAAGCCCTGTGGGCCCAAAATGATACATTCTGCTGTAGGGATGTATCAGAGAGAAATACCTTCTTTTGTTGGGACACAACAGCAAAGAGTCAGAGTTCAGTGCTAAAAATCAGTGGTTCTCCAACCTTCACACACATCAGAATCACCTGGAGGGCTTGTGAAAACAGAATGAGCGACCTCACTCCCAGATTTCTGATTCAAAAGGTGTGGGGTTGGGCCAAGAGTCTGAAGTTCTAACAAGTTCCCAGGTGATGCTAAGTTGCTGGTGTGGGGCCCACACCTGGAGAGCCTCTGTTGGAAGAGTTGATTATGAAGTGAGCCGATTAGAAAGGGATGAAGCTCCAACGTGTAAAAAGCTCCCCAGGTGTACTAATGTGCAGCAGGAGAGCAGAGCCACTGGATTAGATTAGATGGTGTCACTTGCCCA
Organism: Antilocapra americana; assembly: GCA_007570785.1. Taxonomy (NCBI): domain Eukaryota; kingdom Metazoa; phylum Chordata; class Mammalia; order Artiodactyla; family Antilocapridae; genus Antilocapra; species Antilocapra americana. The sequence continues at coordinate 28,078,381 of ML664161.1, forward strand.
AAATAATTGCACGTACTAAGAAATACTTTTAAGCATATGTCTATTTCTGAGCATCTTGCCTTATTAACACTTTGTTTCCCTGTCAGTTCAAACTCGTAGGCAAAGCCATGCTTAGGATGACATTTTCCAAAGACCAGAATGCAGCCCATATTTTTTGATTGCTGAATACATACCAGGTGCTGGGTCTCCCAACACTGTATAGGGTGCCAGAGAACACAAAGATGGGGACTCATCCCAAACTGATCAGTGCTAAAGGACAAAAAGATCATTTAATAACCTATTCACTCCAAAAAAAAAAAAATGCTTTGAGTGTTCCTTTTTGCTGTCCAAGGAGCTCAGGCTTTTCTTTTTAAAGATGAGAAGCCATAGAGGTTTTTAAGGATAAGAGTGATGTACTCTGAATTGCATCTTTGTTGTGTGCATCTTAAATTCATTAGAAGGTCCTTGGATAAAGAGATGATGAGAGAAATGATTATAATTAAATAGCAGAAGGGAGGGGAGGAAGATGAACTCTCTGGAAAAAAAGGAGGAGGAAACAGGAGTCATTAAGGAGGCTAGTGACTTGAGAAAGAGGCTTACAGCTACAAAGATTTTAGTAAACGCTGACAACCAAGTTTCAAGATCATTAGGAAAACAGAAATACTATTTTAATTAAATGAGAAAGATGCTACTTGTATCAAGACCTAGTTGGTTAGCAGCATTATCCTTTAGCCAGAAGTTTTAAGGAAAAGCCAGTGGAATTTATGAGTCAAGAGAATATCTGCTAGTAACCCCAATTTCAAATTTACTTATTTCTTCCCTCTCCCATAATTTGGAAACACCACTGAACAACCACTCTACTTAAAATCTCCAGCTCCTTCAGCTTCAGGCACTGCTTCCTACTCTTTGCCTCTCCCTTTTTCATTTCCTGTCTTTCTTGCTTCTGTCCCTGAATAAATGTATTCTCTAAATTCTGTTCTTCTTTGGCTCCCATATCACCTCAATTGACTAAAAAGACTTTTCTGTAGGGAAAAATCTAGTCTTTTTCTCTCCTACAACTATCCCGAGATTGAGCCTTTCATTTCCAATGGCCTTCTGGCCTATTCCTTAGTCAGCTCAAACTGGAGGACTCTATTTTATTCATTTTTACCCACTGATAAGATCCTGCTGCTGCTGCTAAGTCACTTCAGTTGTGCCCGACTCTGTGCGACCCCATAGACGGCAGCCCACCAGGCTCCTCCGTCCATGGGATTTTCCAGGCAAGAGTACTGGAGTGGGGTGTCATTGCCTTCTCTGCTCTAGATGCTATCATCCTTTAAGAAAAGTCTCACATATACTATGAAAGCATCTCTGACTCTTGCTGGGTGTGATTCTCAACCTCATACTTTCTTCATTCATATAACAGTATAATTAATGATGGTCCAAGGCCTTCTAATTTCACCTCTCTTCCAGATGTTAACTTCAGTGAGGACAAAAAATATGCCTCGTTCATCTGCATATCTGCAACCTAAGGCTTGCACTTATCATCTGTTAAATTGATTTGGGAGCATAAAACTGCTACAAAGAGTCTCTTTTAAGGCTTCCTGAAAACTTACAGCCAATTTAGAAAAAGCCAGGAAAAACAGGAGAATAGATTTGGTTCTTTTTATCAGTCAAGAGACAGAACCAGGGACTCCTCGGCTTTTTATTTCCTGATGCCAATCAAATTAGATCACTAGTTAACAAGTCTCCCTCAGCCCCAGCCTCAGAAAGGTAAAAACCAGAGTAAAGTACCCAGAGAAGAGACAGGTTAGCTGCTGTAATCAGGCAGATATCACTAACGAGGGAAACATTCCTGTTAAAGACAGACAATTTACCAGAATTTCAGCAAAAGAAGCTTATGCTTGACCAACACATCATCACAGTGACATTTGCAGTGTTACTAAGAAAATCAGTCTGCAGGGCTGTAACATTTATTTCAGAGCTCCCTGGGCCAGCAGCCCCCTCTGGCTTTATAAATCTTTGTAGTTTCAGAGAAATGGAGGTTGACCTGAGAGAAGCATCTCCATAGGGCTGAATCTAAAACAAGAGAGTCACAAACCATGGGCAACCCTCAGCACTGCAACACTAGGTATGTGGGCCCAGTCACGGTTGGGATTGTCCTTTGCAGTGGATGCTTGAGAATCATTCAAGACACAGTACAACCAACATGGGATTGTCTGACTTTATCACATTCTTATTGATATTTATAAACAGCAGTCAGATTCAGACTTTAGGCCTAGAACACAAGTGAGAATGTAAAAATTGCCTGAAAGTTTTTTATTGAAATAATTTTATTACAACAGCCCCTTCTGATCTAACCTTTATTCTTTCCTGTTAACACAGATTCTGCCACTATCGGTATTCTTTATATAGATTTTAGAGCCTCCATTGTTGATCCAGACCAGTATTTCTTTATGTCCTACCCAAGGCAGAGCTCTTTTACCCATTCTCAGCAGAACTAAAAAGGACTTCAGACTTTTTTCAGTAGAATGCAGCTTCCAATGAAGATTGCTTTTAAGGCACACTTTAATCTCCCCTTCCTGGAATCAGAATACTCCCACTTTTCTTAGATTGTTCAATCAATAAATATTTAGAAATTTCCTTCTATGTGCTGGGCACTGTGGTGTGCTTGAGAATACAATGGTGAGCGAAACCAGACCTGACTCGAGTTTCAAATGAGCTGAGAATCCAGCGATGGGAGAGACAGACACAAATTAAAGGTAAAATTGCATCTGTGAAGACAGAAAGGTACATGGTTGTGTGAGAGTATACTACAAGGAAAGGGGAGCCAGGGTAGTCTTGACTGGAGAAGGAAAAGTTTAGCTAAAGTCCAAGGGCTCAGAATGGAACACTTTTTCAGGTCGGGGGGGTGGGGGAAGAATATATAGAAAGATTCTATGGTGTAAGAGTATAAACAATAAGATAACTTTTTAAAAGGACTGGAAAAAGTTGTCTTTATAGACCTTTGGAAGAAAAATACCTTTGTTAGCTGTGTAATTAGAAATCTTCTGAAAGATTTTAAAGAGTTGGTGAGGTGAAATGGAAAAGAAATGCATTTTGAAAAGTCATTCTGATTGCAGTCTGGGAAAATATCAACTAGAGGGGGCATTTCGTTCCATGGCACACTGGTTGGGAGTATTTTGCAATAGTCTATGTGAAAGAAATAAGATTAAAGTGGTGGCAGTGGAGGAATTCATGATTAGTCAGATGGAGTATGGGGTAAGAACAACAGGAATGAGTCAAGAGTGATCTCTAGGTTTCTGGAATAACAGGAGAGTCTGAGTTCCATTTACTGAACAGGACAAAACTGCCAGCAGACACACTGTGAGGAATAAGATCATGAGACTGAATTTGATGTGCTGAGCTTCAAAATTTTCCTTCACTAACACTCGTCTTTTTCCAAGTTTTTAAATATCTCTTAAATTAAAATCTCTATAAATTAGAAAACTGGAATTTCTCATAAATTAGAAGGCAAAAATATATAGGCGGCATCTCTCTAAATCTTGTTTTGCAGATGGTAAGAGGATTTCAAACATCTGCTACATTTGAAAATCCAACTCTATTTACTCTTCTAATATATGTTAATCACTCAACAAATTGAAAATGAAACAAATGATGCCTTACTCACCAGACATATAATCTAACTCATCAGTCACTATGAGCATCCATTGTGAGGCTGATAACATTTCTTCAGTCCATTAAATATTATACACTAATTTGATAATGACATTTGACTTACAGTTTTACTTAAATTTTAACGTATACAACATCTCTGTCAAATTAAATGTGAGCTGACTGATGGTAGGAGCCACAGCTCACATTTCTAAGTCATTGTAGAAAATGCTCTAGTATAAAGTACCTCAATCCATATACAATAAATACATTTCCCAATCCGTGATACTGTTTTGAGCACTGGTAAGAGTAAAAAATTGGTTCCAAATCAGGAAAGGAGTATGTCAAAGCTGTATATGGTCACCCTGCTTATTTAACTTATATGCAGATTATATCATGAGAAACGCTGGGCTGGAGGAAGCACAAGTTGGAATCAAGATTGCTGGGAGAAATATCAATAACCTCAGATATGCAGATGACATCACCCTTATGGCAGAAAGTGAAGAAGAACTAAAGAGCCTCTTGATGAAAGTGAAAGAGGAGAGTGAAAAAGTTGGCTTAAAGCTCAACATTCAGAAAACGAAGATCATGGCATCTGGTCCCATCACTTCATGGCAAATAGATTGGGAAACAGTAGAAACAGTGACAGACTTTATTTTGGGGGGCTCCAAAATCACTGCAGATGATGATTTCAGCCATGAAATTAAAAGACACTTACTCCTTGGGAGAAAAGCTATGACCAACCTAGACAGCATATTAAAAAGCAGACATTACTTTGCCAACAGAGGTCCGTCTAGTCAAAGCTATGGTTTTTCTAATAGTCATGTATGGATGTGAGTTGGACTATAAAGAAAGCTGAGCACCAAAGAATTAATGCTTTTGAACTGTGGTGTTAGAAGACTCTTGAGAATCCCTTGGAAGGCAAGGAGATCCAACCAGTCCATCTTAAAGAAAATCAGTCCTGAATATTCATTGGAAGGACTGATGCTGAAGCTGACACTCCAATACTTTGACCACCTCCTGCAAAGAGCTGACTCATTTGAAAAGACCCTGATGCTGGGAAAGATTGAGGGCAGGAGGAGAAGAAGATGACAGAGAATGAGATGGTTGGATGGCATCACCGACTCAATGGACATGAGTTTGGGTAAACTCCAGGAGTTGGTGATGGACAGGGGGGCCTGGCATGCTGCAGTCCATGGGGTCTCAAAGAGTCAGATATGACTGAGGGACTGAACTGAACTGAAGAGTAAAATGGCATGTGGCAGAAAAGAATTATATTTAGGGTGTGTATACTAAGTCACTTGAGTCATATCCAACTCTTTGCAACTCTATGGCCTATAACCCACCAGGCTTCTCTGTCTATCGGATTCCCCAGTCAAGAATTCTGGAGTGGGTTGCCATGCCCTGAAACCTGCGTCTTTTTTTGTCTCTTGCATTGGTAGGTGGATTCTTTACCTCTCGTGCCACCTGGACTTAAATTCTAATACCTGCAATCCAAAAAATCTACAACCAATAAATGCTGGAGAGGATGTGGAGGAAAGGGAACCCTCTTACACTGTTGGTGGGAATGCAAACTAGTACAGCCACTATGGAGAACAGTGTGGAGATTCCTTAAAAAACTGCAAATAGACCTGCCATATGACCCAGCAATCCCACTGCTGGGCATACACACCGAGGAAACCAGAATTGAAAGAGACACGTGTACCCAAATGTTCATCGCTGCGTTGTTTACAATAGCCAGGACATGGAAGCAACCTAGATGCCCATCAACTGACGAATGGATAAGAAAGCTGTGGTACATATACACAATGGAATATTACTCAGCATTAAAAAAAAAATTCATCTGAAGCAGTTCTACTCAGGTGGACAGAACTGGAGCCTATTACCCAGAGTGAAGTAAGCCAGAAGGAAAAACAACAATACAGTATACTAACGCATATATATGGAATTTAGAAAGATTGTAACGAGAACCCTGCATGCGAGACAGCAAAAGGAACGCAGATGTATAGAACAGTCTTGTGGACTCTGTGGAAGAGGACAAGGGTGGGATGATATGGGACAATGGCATTGAAACATGTTAATTATCATATGTGAAATCAATCGCCAGCCCAGGGTTGATGCTCGGGGCTGGTGCACCGAGATGTCCCAGGAGGAGGGAGTCGGGAGGGAGGAGGGAGGGGGTTTCTGGAGGGGGAGCATATGTAAACCCATGGCGGTTTCATGTCATTGTATGGCAAAACCAACACAATAAAAAATAAAGAAAAATTCTAATACCAGTATTACCCTTTAACTAGAAAAGTGGGCAAATTATTTCTCTTCCCCGGGCTTCAGCTGCCTCAATTACTAATCTCTGAAGACTCAATTCAATGGGATCCTATACATTAAAGCATAAGCATTTATCACAGAAGTCAAAACAAAACAGCTTTTCATATCCTGCTTGATTAAATGTTGGCTCGATAAAAGTGTGAATGAATGTGTATCTGAAAGAGTGAACCTAATGGAGGATTTAGTGAGCAGAAAGGATGTTAATTAGGTATTCAGGAAACTAGTTAAGTAACCTGGATCCTAATCCTAGTTGGGCTTCCCTCATAGCTCAGTTGGTAATTCATCTGCTTGCAATGCAGGAAACCTGATTCGATTCCTGAGTTGGGAAGATCCCCTGGAGAAGGAAACGGCAACCCACTCCAGTATTCTTGCCTGGAGAATCCCATGGACAGAGAAGCCTGACAGCTACAGTCCACAGGATCACAAGAGTTGGGTACAACTTAGCAACTAAACCACCACCACCAGCACCAATCCCAGTTCAGCCACTGACTCACTCTCTCTGTCAGTCTCTTCTCCTCTGGGCCTTGGCTTCCTCACCTATGAACCCTCTCCCAGTGATGCTGCACATTTTTTCTGACAGCCTATTGTCACAGCCCTAGAGGCAGGGAGTCACAGAGGGAAGCTCTATACTCAATGATATCCCTTCAAGAATGAAGAGAAGGATAATACAAGAGTATTGTTCATTCCTGGTGTAAAAAGCCCTCTTCAAGTGGGAAACGGCAGCACTTAGATTTACCTCTTAGACCCACTTTGTATTTTCTTCTTCCTGTGCAAGGGACAGTGAGAGAAATTCTACTTTAGGAGACAAGACTGAGAAGTGAGTCCTCAGCAACACTAACAGCAAAACCAAAGGCTAGCCTGGGCTTCTAGCTCAGCAACTCCAACATCTACAGAATTCCTCTGTTTATAGTTCAAAGAAACTATAGAAAAAGCAAGAGAGTTCCAGAAAAACATCTACTTCTGCTTTATTGACTATGACAAAGCCTTTGACTGTGTGGATCACAATAAACTGTGGAAAATTCTTAAAGAGATGGGATTACCAGATCATCTGACCTGTCTCTTGAGAAACCTGCATGCAGGTCAGGAAGCAACAGTTAGAAGTTGACATGGAACAACAGACTGGTTCCAAATAGGAAAAGGAGTACGTCAACACTGTATATTGTCACACTGCCTATTTAACTTATATGCAGAGTACATCATGAGAAACGCTGGGCTGGAGGAAACACAAGTTGGAATCAACATTGCCAGGAGAAATATCAATAACCTCAGATATGCAGATGACACCACCTTTATGGCAGAAAGTGAGGAAGAACTACAGAGACTCTTGATGAAAGTGAAAGAAGAGAGTGAAAAAGTTGGCTTAAGGCTCAACATTAAGAAAACTAAAATCATGACATCTGGTCCCATCACTTAATGGGAAATAGATGGGGAAACAGTGGAAACAGTGGCTGACTTTATTTTGGGGGGTTCCAAAATCACTGTAGATGGAGATTGCAGCCACGAAATCAAAAGACACTTACTCCTTGGACAGAAAGTTATGGCCAACCTAGATAGCATATTGAAAAGCAAGAGACATTACTTTGCCAACAAAGGTCTGTTTAGTCGAGGCTGTGGTTTTTCCAGTAGCCATGTATGGATGTGAGAGTTGGACAGTGAAAAAGGCTGAGCGCCGAAGAACTGATGTTTTTGAACTGTGGTGTTGAACAAGACTCTTGAGAGTCCCTTGGACTGCAAGGAGATCCAACAAGTCCATCCTAAAGGAGATCAGTTCTGGGTGTTCATTGGAAGGACTGATGTTGAAGCTGAAACTCCAATACTTTGGCCACCTCATGCAAAGAGTTGACTCACTGGAAAAGACCCTGATTCTGGGAAGAATTGGGGGCAGGAGGAGAAGGAGAAGGGGATGACAGAGGATGAGACGGCTGGATGGCATCACCGACTCGATGGACATGGGTTTGGGTAGACTGTGGGAGTTGGTGATAGACAGGGCGGCCCGGCGTGCTGCGGTTCATGGGGTCGCAAAGAGTCAGACACGACTGAGGAACTGAACTGAACTGAACTGATACTTCAAAGATGCACACTTATACCAGAATTGTACTCCTTGGTCTGATTAACTTAATATACCATTTACTTTTCCTAGAGAAAGACAATTTAAAAACTGCCTTTGCAGCTTACTCATCTTAATTGCATCAACTGTACAGGTATTTTAGAAGCTTCATTTCTACCTATAGTATATCACACAGATCAAAGTGCCAGTATCACTGAATGGTGCCACAACAATGGTACCAAAGTCATACTGCAAGGTAATTGAGATGAGCCCTAAGGAAAGACTCCATTATTATTATTATCAAAGAGAATCACAGAGCCACGTGCGTCTTATTACTAATGGGGCCTCTCCAATGACTGCTTAATAGCTAAAAGGATGAGTTGCACCTGGGGAAACTGGATTTTAGCTAAGATTTATTACAGAGAAATTCAGATATGTGCAATGATATCCATCCTCTTTGTAACTTGTGTAAACATTATAGTTACTCAGGAGAACCTTAAGTGAGGTTTTCATCACTCTATGCAGTTCTCAAAATTAGCTCCTATATCCAGATTTGAATCAACACTGGGATATGATAGAATGGAATGTTCTCTGTCTTACATAAAAATCTTCAAAAAATATAGATAACCCTGTATAAGATATACATTTTACGAAAACATAAATAACATGAAATATCAGAGGGCAGTAAGACGAAGGGCTGGAAAGGCTGATGGAAAACTTTGAATACTTAGCTTAGTAGTTAACTTTATTTTTCAGGCTGTTGATTTTGAAAAACAGATGTGGCATAATCGGCCTTCTGCTTTACAAAGTGCAGCTGAATAATCTGGCTTACTATTTCAAATAACATTTGTTTAGGATCTGAGTTCAAAAGTTAGCTCCATATTCTTTACAAACTTAGGAGAAAAAATGTTTTTAAAAATTGTTTTCCATTTTTAAAAAAATGAGATGAACATTTCTGATCAGCAAAATCTACATTTTAGCAAAGATTTTGCTTTACTCTTCATTCTTGAATTTAAGGCATTTATTTGCTTCATACAAGCTAAATCTGGAGGAAACTCCTTCTCATGGTCAAGTATGGCTCCGTGATGTGTGCGCAAATTTCCAGAGCTTATGGGAATTCAAAGAGCGACACATGGAGCAGGTGGCAATGAGAGGGTTCAAACAGAACAGCTGAGAAGCATGCATACCAAGGGTTCAGCACTGGCACAGTGCCAGGCACCAGGTTCATCCAGGTTCTCAGACATCTGCCCTCAAATTCAGGAACCATAGATCACAGAGGTCCAGAAGTCTCTACAGTGCTTCATAAGGTAGTATGGTTTTACTGGATCATAGACATTTGGATGACTTTCAACAAGCTGATTGTGAGAAAGAAATAGAAAAATGACCACCGACCTGGCTACCATGGGCTCTTGAGCCAAGCCCCATATCTTGGATCAGCATGCCATGGCCCATGTTCTCTCCAGGGCTGTCCAAGCTGACCTTGACAGCTGACCTTGGGAAAAGGGCAAGAAAGACTTTTCCTCTGAGCCTGGAATCACCATATGCCCACTTGTCTCTCCTCTCACTTCCCAATATTTCCCATACAGTGAGTTTATCCTCTCAGACCTCATTTCATTTCTTTCTCTTTTTTTTTCTGTCCTAATTTTTTCTTTTGTCTTTTTCCCCCTTGCCTTTGTGTGAGATTGCTCTTCTGTTTTCTATCTAGCCAACTGATGCTAATGTTGGAAAAGGATATTGTGACCTCCAGCATTTAGACGAGACTGGAACAAGTGAACAAAGAGCACAGTATACTGTCATTCCTGATATTCTAAGAATAATTCCCACAAGCCTGTTAGTAATGCTGACGGGATCTCCCAGTTTCTCTGCTTTCAGAGACACCCTCCCCAGGCCAACTCACCCACACAGAGGCCAGAAATGGTGACAGAGTGCCACCTCGTGGGCTCAGTGGAAGACACCTAACTCTAAGAACTAAATGGAGTTTCCCTTTGTCTCTCAAAACACGTATAAGTGAACTGGATTTTAAAATGCCTTGAAAACTTTCCAGTTATTGAAGCGAAGCTGGAAGTTATGAATTCTCTGTCCCAGGTATTCTCTGTGTAGCAGAGGAAATATCTATACCATGAATCTGTTCTTAGGTAAAACTCAAGGTGAAGGACAACCCTGGCTTGCCTTCTTTAATCAAAGGATTTGGGGCAGTCAGAAATTCAAAGAAAAAGGAGCACTAATTATGCAGATTACATGCAAATAAAATGTACACAGCATCTGAGCAGGAAATTTCACCCCTGCTTTAGAGTAGAGCACTAATTACTCCTCTTCCATTACATCTTCCCTGAGGATATCTCTTCTTTCCTTGGCACTAACCACTCATCTTACAAAATCCAATTACTTTTTTGTATTTAATACCAGTGATCATCAAAGGTAAGATTTATGGACCATTTACATTGAAATTAACTATAATGTTTTCTTAAACTGCAGTTTCTTGGGCCCTACCTAACATCAATTAAATCAGGCTTTCTGGGGCTGTAACAAAGGAATGGGCATTTAAGGTAGCACCCATTCTGTGTACTGCAATTAGAGACCCCAATGCTCTCTGTGTCAGGTCCAGAAATTAAGCAATTTAGGAAGAGAACTTCCCTGGTTCTTGCATAATAGACACATTCCAGTTTCTTAGAACACCTTGTCCAGAAAGCTTCCTCAATTTATTCCAGAAAATTCAAACAGATGCCTCTTGCTTGTGAGTCCTTCAGCCTAGTCACAAGGAGTCATTTTATTCCATCTTTCTACTTCAGCTCATCAGTGAGCTGTCTCTTTGTTGAGACATCCTGGAAGGAGGGGGCTCTTATTCATCTCTTAATGGAACTCCAAGACACAACATGCAGCAGCATGCTGCACATGGCAAAGTTTCAAGCGTTCATCCCAAACTCTGTTTGAAATTGCACTTGGGACCTTCTGGCTTCAAATAATTAACCATCAAGAAGACTTGCAGCACAGAAAACAGCCTTCCACCCATCCTAAAAGAAGCAGACCTCTGCCCCCTGGAAAATACAGTCATCCCCCTCACTCCCACTCAGGGACCAAGACATGCAAATCAAGCTGCAAGCGTGTGTCTCTTTGCAGCGTCCCAGGAATGCTGAGTGACAAAGGAACAGTCATCTGCTCCACAGCTCAGCAATTGTGTCATTAAACAGATTGGTTCACAATGACAGAAGAGGCATTCTTTGTGACAGGCAAGTGATATGATTTGTTTTGATTCCAGACACTAGCAGCATCTGTCTGGAATACGTGCATCTCATTTGATGTTGCAGGTTTATCAACAGAAAACTGAGTCTACAAGCCAGACATTGAATAGAAGTACAAACATTTAGTGACTACTTGAAAAGTCATAGTTTTGTCTTAGCAAAACTGATTGGAAACTTTTTTTTTCCTAAACTATGTGACTGCATGCAAAATGAAACACAAATTGTTATTCTCTAGACAAAACTGCTTTCAGAATAGTTAAATCAATGTGCCTTGACTGTTGGAACATAACCAGAGTTCCGGGTTGAACACAGAGTTCATTGAGCTCAACATGTCCATTTCTAATAGGGATACCTCACAGAAGGTATTGAATTTAGCAAATGTTCATTGAGTACCAACTCATGCAATGAGCCATCTGATGCTATAAAATCAAAGGAAGGAAGGCATGTAACCAACTGAGTAAACAGGGATGGTGTGATAGACTAAGTCATGTTTTATGTGGGCCTTAAAGGATGTACAGCCTAAGAAGCTGAGGCAATGGAAATTGCACACACAGCAACCAACAAGCAGAGATATTCCTTCTTTAATGCCCCACTCCTCTTTTCTCCATGAGGCATCCATCCGCCTGCAGAACCCATTTGACACCAGCTCTCAGATCACTTGGCTTCCTCACCTTGAATGATCTTTCCCATCACCCACCCCAACAACTCAGTTCGACATCACATATGGCCTCGGCAACCTTCACCTAGGAATCCAGCTCTGACTCACAGTCTCCTACCCTTCCCCACATCACTCTTGAACAATTTCTCAGTCTCACTGAGATCCATAATCCATTGTTCTCACCATCCACTGTCCAACGCCCTATCCTTTCACAACCGGCAGACACATACTCATCTCAGCGGTCTTCACTTAAACAAAACAGCTTTTCTAGAGACTAGATGTGGTTTTCTTGTCACATATACCTTTATAGTACCTTTCTTCCTCCTTCAACTTAATCTTTAGGACGACTACTTATGTTTTGTCTTCCCTGGTAAAAGTAAGGAAATCTAAGACAGAAATCATTGCCCTTCTTATATGTTGCTATATACCTAGAGCACTTGGCAAATAAGTGATGCTTAAAAACCACCTGTTGAATCGAAAAATAAAATTGTAAAGCCCAAAGTGGTGAGGCAGTGAGAAGCTTGGGGACATTAGGAAATCTCAGGCTGAAGGTCAGGTTGGAGCAATTTTCCCAAGTTCTTGGGCACTCAGATAATTGGGCTGTTTATTGTCTAAGTAATGGAAACATAATGGGCTATTTACAGATGAAGAAGCCCTCCAGATATTCATTTTTCTCCATAACTAATACAGCTGATTATAAAAAGCATTTATTGCAGGAAATTGTTTCAATGTAGTGAGGTAGAGAGAAGAAAAACAACCCATTTCTACAGTTCTACTATTTAATGAGTTTTTTTCCCTACCAATTTTTCAGACATTTGTTTTGCACACTGGGGATAATATAGTGCAGCCAAGCTTGGACTCTAATTTGTTTCCACTCAACATGGTAAACTGAGCATTTTTTCTTACCATTTAAAAACCTTTAGTAAGCTTCATTAAATGGCTATCCAACATTCAATCATAGTACTATATTACCTTTCCTTATTATTTTCCTATTTTTAAAACTTTGGTTTTTAACCATTTTAATGCTTTATTGAAATGTTATGTGATGAAGTACATAAATATTAATGGTTCTGTTCTGTAAAATTTACAAATATCTATTCCTACCTAGAGGGCTTCCCAGTGGTAAAGAATCTGCCTGTCAAGCGGAAGACATGGTTTCGATCACTGACCCAAGAAGATCCCCTGGAGAAGGAAATGACAAACCACTCCAGTATTCTTGTCTGGAGAATCCCATGGACAGAGGAGCCTGATGGGCTACAGTCCATGCGGGTCACAAAGAGTCAGACAGGACTGAGCCGACTGAATCACCAGCACCACTCCCACATAACTACAATTCAGATCAAGCTCTTAAATATTAACAGTACCCAAAAGCCTCCCACACAGCCTTTGCCAAAAGTGTAATTTTGACTTATGGCACCATAAATTAATTTTACCCATTTTTGAACTTTGTTTTGGCATTTACAGTCTTTGATATAGTATTGCTTTTGCTCAATATTATGTCTGAAAGATTCATCCATGCTATTGTGTGTAGAAGGGCTTGATTCATTTTCATTTCTTTAAAGTAGTTCACTTTATGTATCCATTCCACTGTTAATTGGCACATGGTTTATTTCCAGGAGGAAGCTACTAAATATTACAAATAGATTCCTATTACTAACTATATTTTAATCTAGTCATAGATTAAAATCTATGACATAATCATAATCTTCACATCAGGTGGCCAAAGATTAAAATCTATGGCAAGGAGATCAAACATGTCAATCCTAAAGGAAACCAACCCTGAATATTCATTGGAAGGAGTGATGCTGAAGTTGAAGTGCCAATCCTTTGGCCATCTGATGTGAAGAGTCAACTCACTGGAAAAGACCCTGATGCTGGGAAAGATTGAAGGCAAAAGGAGAAGGGGGTAGCAGAGGATGAAATGGTTAGATAGCATCACCAACTCAATGGACATGAATTTGAGCAAACTCAGGAGACAGTGAAGGACAGCAGAGTCTGTGATGCTACAGTCTCTGTACTGTACTTCCAGCACCAAATTCATGACTACCGAGGGGCAACCAAATATAACAGGATACACTCACCAAAAAAAACAGAGATGAAGCACCAAACCAGCATAGTAACTGGCATACAGACAGTAAAAGTCCAAAGTAAATATACATTTTTCCAAGTTACAGCACTGTGATAACTATCCTGGCCTGAAGAGAGATTTTGTTCTAAGTTAGATGCATAGATTTTGGAATAAGAAAAACCAAGATGTGAATTCTGGTTCAACTTCTCCTATTTGTATGGTAATGGTAAATTACCTTATCTCATGTCCTCATTTATTATTTGGGGTTATTAATACTAATATTAGAAATACTAAATGCATTTATAATGTCTGTCATATAATTAGATTTCAATAAATATTATTTTTTATACTAATAGCCACCAATATGCAGTGCATTTTAGCTTAGGAAGTCCAAATAAATTTAATTTCAGGTGCAATATTAATCAAGCAGAATCTTGAAATAAATTCCTTAAAAACCAGAATGCTGCAGATTTCCAGGTTGCAATCTATCCAAATCCACTTTAGCACTGCAAACTATGTCAGTATCAGGTTTAACCACATCAAATCCTAATAAAAGTAACAGTGAATTTTTGTATTCTGTTTGAGATATTACAAAGTGCTTTTAAATTCAAAATTAATTTAATCACATTGATACCTTTGGGGATGGGTGCTCCTCTGTTCTGGTTAACAACTGACTGTATCTTGGTTTAAGTCCACTCTTCATTGTTTGCTCTGTAACGGACTTGCTCCTTGGAAGGAAAGCTATGACCAACCTAGACTGCATATTAAAAAGCAGAGAAAATACTTTGCCAACAAAGGTCCATCTAGTCAAAGCTTTGATTTTTTCCAGTGGTCATGTATGGATGTGAGAGTTGGACTATGAAGAAAGATGAGCGCCAAAGAATTGATGGTTTTGAACTGTGGTGTTGGAAAAGACTCTTGAGAGTCCCTTGGACTGCAAAGAGATCCAACCTGACCATTCTAAAGGAAATCAGTCCTGATTATTCATTGGAAGGACTGATGCTGAAGCTGAAACTCCACTACTTTGGCCACCTGATGTGAAGAACTGACTCATTTGAAAAGACCCTGATGCTGCAAATGAATGCAGGCGGGAGAAGGGGACAACAGAGGATGAGACGGTTGGATGGCATCACCAACTCAATGGACATGAGTTTGAGTAAACTCCAGGAGATGATGATGGACAGGGAAGCCTGGCGTCCTGCAGTCCATGGGGTCACAAAGAGTCGGACACGACTGAGCAACTGAACTGAACTGCATTTGAACTCTTTTCTCCCTTTTACAGCAACCACAATATTAGGCTTTGTCAGTAGAGGGCACTGGAGAAAGGCATTTTCCTTCTGGCTTCCAGTGTATTGTTGGATTGATATTCTTATTCTTACTGCACAGAAGTCAGCAGCTATTATGTTCTCTGTCCAACCGTGGGCCCTGAACATGCATTTCCCTAAGTGAGCTTGTGGCACTGGCCTGAGCCCAGTGGCCACCTTGGCGTGGGTCGGCCAATCAGATACCACGCAATTCAGGCCTTACCTTACCCTGCTGGTGAACAAGTTCCTGACAATCTCTCTCTCTCTCTGCGGACCTGCTAGTGCTCTGCTCCTGCAGAACCTACGCTTTCTCCAGCATCAGAGTTCCATAGAGTACAGTTATTCCAATGCCCCATTCCTACAGAGGGGGGCTCCTCTAGCCCCACAAAACTTTCTAACAAGTCCCAGTGGTGAGGTACTTCAGTGACTTTTCCATCATCCAATGAGCCATGGCCATGCCTTCTCCAAAAAGGTCTGAATCTCTGCTGAGGATGGGGTAGAGGCTCTTCCTTAGCACTCTTTCTTAGCTTTGAGCAGAGCAGCACTCCTTATATTTGCTATTTCTACTTCCATAGAACTCTACTTCTTGCCAATTCCCTGTTACTTCAATCCATGTCATAGTTAATGGCTCCTATATAAAACTTTCTTTTTTCAATTACTGTGTGGTTTCTGTCTCTTGACTGGATCCTAACTTGATATCCTATCTTATAAGATGAAGAAATTTATCTGCAGCCCAGACAATGACAAGATCAACACATAGAACTTCTAATTTCAAAATCTCTTGACTTTTCTATTATACTAAAACAGTCTTTTCATGAATAAAAGCATATCAAGTAGGAAAGAAAGATATTCTCTAAAATGATTAACATCAGTGTCAACTTTACAGCACTCCCCTTTCAACTCATCCTCTTAGACACTCCAAGACAAAAGCAACACAGCACAGTATATGCCATATTGGGACTATGTACTGCACAGAGATAAGGTTATAGGACCCTATTATGGAGAAAAAAAGTGAACACTGGAAATAAATCCAGATTTAATCATAAAGCAAATTCTGGAAGCTACACTCAATACTCAGCACAAATAAAACTGAACAGGACACCAAGTATTAACTAGTCGCCAATCAGATGGCACCAGTAGTAAACACCCCACCTGCAATTCAGGAGACCTAGGAGATGCAGGCTCAATCCCTGGGTCGGGAAGATCCCCTGGGGCAGGGCATGGCAACCCACTCCAGTATTCCTGCCTGGAGAATCCCATGGACTGAGGAGCCTAGCAGGCTACAGTCCATAGTGTCACAAAGAGTCAAACACAACTGAAGAGACTGAGCACACACGCATGCCTTTATAAAAGTAACCCCTGGGAGCCTCCTTGACCATTTCATTATGCGAGAACACACCAGAAGATGGACATCTATGCACCTGGAAGTTAAGCGTCCATCAGATACTAAATCTGCCAGTACCTTGATCTTGAACATCCCAACCTCCTGAACTATAAAAAATAAACTTCTGTTGTTCACAAGCAACCCAGTCTATGGCACTTGGTCGCTCATGTGCTCAGTTGCTCGGTCGTGTCTGACTCTTTGCGACCCTGTAGACCATAGGCCACGAGGCTCCTCTGTCCATGGGATTTCGAGGCAAGGATACTGGAGTGGGTTGCCATTTCCTTCTCCAGGGGATCTTCCTGACCCAGGAATCAACTTGCCTTTCCTGCATCTCCTGCATTGGTAAGCAGATTCTTTACCACTGTACCACCTGGGAAGCCCAATAGCAACCCAAATTAAGATACAAGTAGACATGTTCCTCTGTGTATGTATGATGCCTTACATCAATTTCTGAAAAACTTCAGTCAATTATTTTCTCAATTATTTATCTTGTTTCCTTCTGGGACTCTGGATATATCTAGATATATATTTACCCTTCATATCGTTTAATCTTTGATATTTTCCATTTTCTTGTCTCTGTATTATTAAAATCTATCTAGGTAATCACTTCATATGCATGCAATCACTTCATATATGGCTTCCATTTCACAAATTCTCTTGTTAGTTATGTCTTATATGCATGTAAACCATCCAATGAGTCTTAATTTCAATTAAAATGTACATTTTTTTAAATTGTAGTTGATTCTTCTAATTATGTCACATTTCAAAATCCCATCTTTCTTCACATAAAGGTTTTTTAAAATCTTATTTCTGATATATTTTACACAGAACTCTAATATTCTGAAACTGATAATTCTAATATATGAAGTTCTTAGTTCCTGAGAACCTAAACTATTATCTGTTGTACATGTTAACTCTGGGGCTTCCCTGGTGGCTCAGACAGTAAAGAATCTGCCTGCAGTACAGGAGACCTGGGTTTGATCCCTAGGTTAGGAAAGGCCCCTGGAGGAGGAAATGGCAACCCACTCCAGTATTCTTACCTGGTGAATTCCATGGTCAGAGGAGCCTGGAGGTATACAGACTATGGGGTTGTAATTAAGAATGATCTCATTTTAGACTTTGATAATATTTCACTGAAAGCCCAAATTTGATTGACTCTAACCCTTTACAGGATCTGTCTCTTAAGGGATGGAATTTAATAAAGGAAATAAAAGTATTCTAATTGCTTATGATCTTATTTTAAAAGAATAACTGTCATTGCTTTCCTCCAGAAAAGAAGTGCAATTTTTTTTCAGTCAAGAATCGAAGGATGCTACTTATCTGTGACCACATCTGCGAGCTTGGGGGAGGGGAAGGGTCTCTACTTAAGGCATTGCAGGTTCACCACTGCAGTGTACCCCAATATTAGTATCCCAATCACACACTCATATTTATCTTTGTCTTGATTAGTCAGTTAATCAAGTCCACTTGCTTAGACCAAATTTAACTAATTTTGGTTTAAATTCCATTTCTTTATCAGCTAAGGTATTTTTCTAAAAGAACAATATGACATCTGTATTAGAAATACATCTTTAGAACCAAGGAGATTTTGTTCTCTGTGTGCAATATTCTTGGTCTATAGTTTCCTTTCTAATCAAACTTTGTCAAAAAAGATAAATATGGACATATCCACATTTCTCTGAACTAGAAAGGCTTGCATGTTCAATAGTTCTCACACAAAAGTATATTTTTCTGCATCATCGTTAGACTAAAATGAACATAGAGAGTACCTGGTACAAATGTAGTCTAGGAACCTTACACATTCAAAAACAGAGATAGCCGTAAAAGAAAAAATAATGGAATGTCTGGTAGAAGGGGAAAAAAAAGCAAAGGTTCACAAATAAAAGGTCTACTTTAGATAGTTAAAAAGAAACAAGGCTCAACAGTAATGGGGGGATTTAAAGGGATGCTGCATTTCAGATTCAACAGAAAAAGTGAGAACATTTCCTTGAGAGGCAGTAAAGACAGAAACAAAGCAAAGCATGAAAGGCACATGCACAAAACTACATAGTTCCACCCCTTTTTGTATGGTTAGGAAAGGAAAAACAATGAAGAGTATCAAACATTAGCCAGGACTTCACCAAGTTAAGAAATGTCACTGGCGGGATTTCCTTGCCATCCAGTGGTGAAGACGCTTTACTTCTAATGCCAGGGAATGCAGTTTCCATCCCTAGTTGGGGAACTAAGTTCCCACATGCTGTAATGCAGCCAAAAGATAAAAAATAAGTAAATAAAAAAAAAGAAAGAAATGGCACTGGTGGGTCACTCCTGCAGATCTAAGGGGACGATGTCACTATAGGGAAACAGCCAGTTGAAACTCAGAAATGAGAACCCTGCATGTGAGATAGCAAAAGAAACGCAGATGTATAGAACAGTCTCGTGGACTCTGTGGAAGAGGGCAAGGGTGGGATGATATGGGAGAATGGCATTGAAACATGTTAATTATCATATGTGAAATCAATCACCAGCCCAAGTTTGATGCTCGGGGCTGGTGCACCGAGATGACCCAGGGAGAGGGAATCAGGAGGGAGGAGGGAGGGGGGTGCTGGAAGGGGAACATATATATATCCATGGCAGATTCATGTCAATGTATGGCAAAACCAACACAATAAAGTAAAGAAAATTAAAAAAAAAAAAAACCTGAATGGTCTAGGCCAGCAGTAGACCATTAAAATAAAAATAATCAGTATTAAAAAAAAAAAGATAATACAACTTGTGCTATTATACACATTTACTTTAATACATTTATATTTTAATGACTTATAATTGCATTATTGAAACTACAATAAAGAAAATAAATAATATAAATCAAAAAAAAAAGAAAATGTCTAGCATATAACCAGATCATCCATTGTAAACTCAATTATAAAAGAGACACTACAGGTTCACAACCAAATTCTATCTCTAATAAGATAGAATATTTGACATTTAATTGTGCTCTAAAATTACAGATACATTATTATCATGCTACAGATCAATCTAGTTCTTCATCTCTGCTTTCCAGGGCTATGCATAAAATAACCCAGAAAACCAAATTCATTCAACTATGGATCAGGGCACACTTGGATTAAGGAGACAGAAGGTTGGCCGAGAATTAGGGATATCTCAACCAGAAGCATGGTTCCAAGTAGAACTAGCAGATAGTCTCATTACAACTAGATAGTTCTAAAGATGCATTAAAATATTTTCAAAAGATAATTCTTATTATAAGTGTGATATGTGCTTATTATAAAAAATTAGTGGATACATTTAAAAAATAAATGAAATTACTTAAATCCCACCATCTAGAGATAACTAGTGTTAACATTTAACATTTTGTATATATCCTTACAGTTTACCCACTTGACTCCTCTCTCCCTCTCTGTCGCCTCCATCGCTTTCGCTCACTTTCTGTCATCTTTATCTCTGCCTCTCTCAGCACTCAGCGTTTTCATCAGCTCTAACCATTTTCTTTCCAAAATATTGGCTAATTATATACACTAAAAGTGATATCAATTTTATTTCCATTTTGGATTAATAAAACATTAAAAACTATTCTTTAACAATTCATTTAGGGAACAATTATTTCCTGAGCACTTACTCCATGCCAGCAGCCAGATTGATCACCCCAGTCAGAGTCTCTTTCTTTCTAATCTCATTGTGTATCTTCCTCATGCCAAGTCAGCACTTCCTGAGTCTGGCTGTATTAGAAGTCATTTCATGTTCCCATCTCCCATACCAGTCTCTGATCTCTTTGCTGGCAAGGACTGAAGGCAAGTCCGGCATCCTGCAGGGCTCTGCTCTAAGTCTTGGTCACTGTGGATGTTTAATAAGTATCCTGGGGTCTCAGTTAGACCACTCCAGTGATAGAAATATCACTGTGGGAAGACGTGATACGCGTGAACTCTTTGTCACTCTCCTCTAGATTATAGACATTAAATCTAAGCAGGCAGGGGCTCTATGTTATTTATTTTTGTAGCACAATTCCTTGTATTCTGTAGGCATTTAGAATTAAATTCTCGAATTCTGTGGCTGCTTGGTTTCACTAACTCTGTTAAGCTAATGAACTTCCCATCAGATCTAAAAATTAAGTCTCAATTTGAGCTACAAATGCTAAATGGCAAGGTCATGAAATTTGGCATTTTCTGTTTCTGATTCTTATTCATTTCAAAGGAACTGCCGAGCACTTAGGAGACAAAAGCTGGTCAAATAAAGTTGTTTCATGCCTACTAAATATGAGTGCCATGTTCAAAATAGAAGGATTTGGAAAATGCTACACTGTAGCAGCAATCATAAAACTACATCTTATTTCATCTATTCTGTGTCTGTGGCCTGGTTCCCATGGGAACCAGACACATTTTTAACCTGTTTGTTTTAGAAAAAAGGCACCATTTTGCATGAGGCTTGCACTTAGGCATGCCATGTTCAGTGATTCAAATGTTAAAGTAGATTAATAACAGAGCCAATTTTAGAATGATTGTATGGTTCCCAAAAGAAAAAAAAATTAATTTTGAAAATGTGTGTGCCTTCATCTAAATTGGTTAAAATATCATGATGCTTATATTTGTATATTTGTATTCATATAAATTCCCCCTGGTCATGAAAAGATAATCTGTTTGTGTATGTGTTTTAACATTTAAAAAATCTTTAACACTTTCCGTGCAAGGAAGCCTGTGTTAGACATTAAAGCTACAAAGATGAACTAGGTCAGATCTCACCCTGAAGTCCTGTAGAATAAGGAGACACAAAAGCATTTACGACATTATGACATGGCGATAACAGAAATAAAAGGAACAGCTGGATGGGTGGGATGGAAGGTGAAATCAAATCCACCTTGGCTGTTGGAGAGTGCTGGGGATACTCTGATGACAATTATGGACTTAATGAAAAAGGAAAACATTAAATCATTGGTCATATAGGCAAAGGAAAAAAAATGCTCCAATCCTTTCTTCATTGTTTTACTTTCTTCTTTTCCATAAAGAAATAACTGCACTAACCACTTGGACAATACAAATTTATTCCCATTCATCTCCAAATTGGGCAGAAAAAGGGAATTCTTTCCAAATTCAGAAACCTGCCTGGACCGTGCTAGGTGAATGACAGTGAAGCTCAGAATGTCCACTGAAAAACATGCAGGCCTGCTGGGCTATGTGGCTGGCAAAAAATACAGTGCCTTCTCTGCAGAGAATTCAACCTCCTAACATAGGAGTAAAATAAACTGCATGTGAAAAGGAGGCCTACAGATTACAAAAGTTGATTTGAGTCATACATGGGGTCATCCAGGTAATGTTTACTTATATAACAAATTACAATTTCAATATACTGGTCAGATGTAAGTCATGCTTGACTACAGAAGACCTTTTAAGGAGTGAGGTTTCTTTAAGTTCCTAGAACTGAATCATTGCTCTAAGCAACTCTTAAACTCTTAATTAATCCATGTAATTAGAGGGACAGCAACACAGTTACCTTACATTTCTTAGGTTAACAGTTAGTGCATTCAGTTTCCTGCGAAAGCATAATTCAGTGACAGGCAGTTCTGAAAATGCCGAATGCTGGGAGGAAACCCAGTTTAAAAATAAAAATGGAGGCTTGATTGTAACAAACTCTGCATTTCCCACCCTGATAGTCATCCCATATCTCCCAGGTTCAATAAGGTCCTTCTGCCCTGATGTTTTTGCATCACTGTCAATATTCCCTCTCCCAAGAGGCAAGCTCTACATAGTTGCCATGAACCCTCACCAAAGGAAACCACTCTCAGAAGACAGAACACATTCTTTCCTTTCAACCCCTGTAGCCTGTTGACAGCGTTTTCTCTCCCTCCTTCTGGGATAGGAGGTTTTCAGCTAAGTTGATTAGAATTGTAACAGGATTCCTGTTTATTTACAATTTACAATTTATTGCTGATTCCTCCAATAAACTTACAACAGATCCTTGTTGTTTAGTTCCTAAGTCACGTCTGACTCTTTTGCAACCTCATGGACTGTAAGTCAACAATTCCCTCTGTTCTTGGAATTCTCCAGGCAAGTATACTGGAGTGGGTGGTCATGCCCTCCTCCAGAGGATCTTCCAGACCCAAGGACTGAACCCACATTTTCTGCATTGACAAGCAGTTTCTTTACCACTGAGCCACCAGAGAACAATTTTTTTGACAGTTTTGCTTTGGAGCAAACAATGAAAGTAGTAAAGAAGGATTTTAAACCCATAGGAAATGACCAATGATATAAAAACCTAGAGCCATCAAAATAGCATCTGTAAAAGCTGCTTCCATGCGAAGACAGGCACAATAAAGGACAGAAACAGTATGGACCTAACAGAAGCAGCAGATATTAAGAAGAGGTGGCAAAAATACACAGAAGAACTATACAAAAAAGATCTTAATGACCCAGATAACCATGATGGTGTGATCACTCATGTAGAGCCAGACAGCCAGCAGTGTGAAGTCAAATGGGCCTTAGGAAGCATCACTATGAACAAGGCTAACAGAGGTGATGGAATTCCAGTTGCGCTATTTCAAATCCTAAAAGATGATGCTGTGAAAGTGCTACACTTAATATGCCAGCAAATTTGGAAAACTCAGCAGTGACCAAGGATTGGAAAAGGTCAGTTTTCATTCCAATACCAAAGAAGGACAATGCCAAAGGATGTTCAAATTGCACAATTGCACTCATTTTGCATGATAGCAAGATCATGCTCAAAATCCTCCAAGCTAGACTTCAACAGTACATGAGAAGAGAACTTTCAGATGTACAAGCTGGACTTAGAAAAGGCAGAGGAACCGGAGACCAAATTGCCAACATCCGCTGGATGAGGGAAAAACAAGAGAGTTCCAGATAAACATCTACTTCTGCTTTACTGACTATGCTAAAGCCTTGACTGTGTGGATCACAACAAACTTGAAAATTCTTAGAGACGGGAATACCAGACCACCTTACCTGCCTCCTAAGAAACCTGTATGCAAGTCAAGAAGCAACAGTCAGAACCAGACATAGAACAACGGACTGGTTCCAAATTGGGAAAGGAGTGTGTCAAGTATGTATAATGTCACCCTGCTTATTTAACTTTTATGCAGAGTACATCATGCAAAATGCTGGGCTGGATGAAGCACAAGCTGGAATCAAGATTGCTGGGAGAAATATCAATAATCTCAGATAGGCAGATGACACCACCCTTATAGCAGAAAGCGAAGAGGAACTAAAGAGCCTCTTGATGAAAATGAAAGAGGAGAGTGAAAAGCTGACTTAAAACTCAACATTCAGAAAACTAAGATCATGGCATCCAGTCCCATCACTTCATGGCATATAGGTGGGGAAACAAGAGAAACAGTGAAAGACTTTATTTTCTTGCTCCAAAATCACTGCAGCTGGTGACTGCAGCCATGAAATTAAAAGATGCTTACTCCTTGGAAGAAAAGTTTGTCTATGACAAACCTAGACAGTGTGTTAAAAAGCAGAGACATTACTTTGCCAACAAAGGTCCATCTAGTCAAGGCTATGGTTTTTCCAGTGGTCATGTTTGGATGTGAGAGCTGGACTGTAAAGAACGCTGAGCACCAAAGTATTGATGCTTTTGAACTGTGGTATTGGAGAAGACTCTTGAGAGTCCCTTGGACTGCAAGGAGATCCAATTATCCATCCTAAAGGAAATCAGTCTTGAATATTCATTGGAAGGACTGATGCTGAAGCTGAAGCTCCAATACTTTGGCCATTTGATGCGAAGAACTGACTCATTTGAAAAGACCCTGATGCTGGGAAAGATTGAAGGCAGGAGGAGAAGGGGACAACAGAGGATGAGATGGTAGGATGGCATCACCGACTTGATGGACATGAGTCTGGGAAAGTTCCAGGAGGTGGTGAAGGACAGGGAAGCCTGGTGTGCCACAGTCCATGGGGTCACAAAGAGTTGGACATGACTGAGCAACTGAACAATAACAACAAAAAGCTGCTTTGGGGGGAGAAGCATTTATAAGCAGATGATATGATTATCAACTGGGTGAAATAAAAGTTTTCTGGATTAAAACTGTTTCACTATTTTATATGTGTTATAAATTTTATGTATGAACTACATAAATTTTTACATATGTTATATATTATAATAACAAACGACACACAAATATGCAGCACGGCTAGTATGGTCACTAAAACTCAATGAGAAAAATATCGGGGAATAAAAGACTCACGTACTAGGCTTTTGAGGATCCACCCTCAAGCAAATGGGTGCATAAATCTACCAATCCTAGAGCCCAGAGTGGGGAGCATGCCCTGCATCCTGCAACCTCCTCAGAGGTGCTCGGTCTCCCCTCTGAGTCTCCACAGTCATCACTTGACCATGATCCCCAACAATGTATTTTTAGCAATAGCACAGTCCTCTCACACTGGATTCTGGCCTCTCTGAATTCAGAGCCTTTGCCTTTCAAGGTCTGTGGAATCTTTCTCTCAGCCTCTGTGACCAGTGCCGTGCTCAAAAAGTTTTGTTGAATCTAATATAAAAGGCAGAGGGAACTGGAAAGGACTTTCTTTCCATCCTTCCTCAACATTTGAAAAGTACTATTGGTGGTGCTAGGGATAAAGAACCCACCTGCCTACACAGGAAACATAAGAGATGCAGGTTCAACCCCTTGGTGGGGAAAATCCCCTAGAGGAGGAACACACAATATTCTTGCCTGGGAAATCCTACAGACAGAGGAACCTGGCAGGCTGAAGCAACTTAGCATGAGCACAAGCATTTTTTTCTTACTGAAAAAATACCCACTTTGCATTTAGAAAATACTTTATAGTTGGCAATTTCTTTCCCATCAATTATTTAACCGCCTTCTTGTTAGAGCATCTTAAAATGGTCAAGGCAAGGTTTATAAGGCTCAGAGAGATGAAATGAATTCCCCTGAATCATCTGAATCAAACTGGCTAAGAAGCCAAGTATTTATTTATTTATTTATTTTTATTTTTTTTTAATTATTGTTTTAGCCATACATTGTTATGATATCACCATGGGTTTACATATGCTTCCCCTCCGGGTCCCCCCTCCCTCCTCCCTCCCCCCCGGGAAATCTCGCTGCACCAGTCCCGAGCATCAATCCTGGGCTGGCGATTGATTAGACACATGACAATTAACATGAGAAGCCAAGTATTTAAATCCCTGCATACCTCCAACCAATTAGTGCTGCTACTAGCCTTTCCTTTTCAACCAAAGTACATATGTTTATTAAATATCGGTATGTTTCAAAGTTGAAGTGACATAGGCCAGAGCTTCCCTCATAGTTCAGTTGGTAAAGAATCCACCTGCAATGCAGGAGACCCTGGTTTGATTCCTGGCTCAGGAAGATTCGCTAGAGAAGGGATTGGCTACCCACTCCAGTATTCTTGGGCTTCCCTTGTGGCTCAGTTGGTAAAGAATCTGCCTGCAACGTGGAAGACCTGGGTTCAGTTCCTGGGTTGGGGAGATCCCCTGGAGAAGGGAAAGGCTACCCACTATTCCGGCCTGGAGAATTCCAGGGACTATATGGTCCATGGGGTCACAAAAAGTCGGACACAACTGAGTAACTTTCACTTTCACAGGTCAGAGATAGAGCAGTCAAAAAATCAATGGGCTATGATCTCTGCCCCAAGAAGCTTAATGACATCAGTATGATAAAACACATACCATAAAGGACACATTTTTTTTCATAGGTTGAAGCTTACCTGGAAAATGCAATCATATAGACAAAAGGATATTTCTTTGGATATCCACTGTAAGTCATATAATATTTTTAAATAACAAATGCAGTCTGAATTCTATTGGCAGGGATACCTTTTAAGAGTTGAAGACATGCCAAAAGCATGACCCACATGCATCTTTCCAATTCACAAACCACAGGCCTGACCTCAAAGAAAACAAACAGAATTTTCCTGGAACACATCTGCCGAATTTACAGTGACAATTGAAAACGCTGGCATCATGATATCAAAAATAATCAGTATTTGAGAACAAGCGAGTGAGTGAGTGAGCGCTCAGTCATGTGTGACTTTTTGCAACCCTGTGGACTGTAGCCTGCCAGGTTTCTCTGTCCATGGAATTTTCCAGACAAGAATAATGGAGTAGGCTGCCACTTCCTTCTCCAGGGGATCTTCCCCACCCAGCATCAAACCCAAGTGTCTTGTGTCTCCTGCGTTCGCAGGTGGAGTCTTCACCACTGCACCACCTGGGAAGCCCCTAAAGAACACACACAGATTCTATTGAACACTCTAAAATAAAAGAAAAAACAATTCTTGTGAAGGAGTAATAGTGATTAAATTATATTTTATTCTTAAAGGAAATCACAAGCTTGTATCTACCAAATTCTAGCCAATATGTTTATACCATACAGTTTCTCATTTCTTAAAGAATTATATTTTCATTCCTATAATGCATAAAACAGAGATTATAACTGAATTCACTTTCCAAATATTGGACTCAAATATCTAAGTGTGTGAAATATTTAAAATAAACAACTTTAAAGACTATTGAACAATAAGGGAAAACATTAAATAAAAAACATAGATTTGTTTCATTTTAAAAGATCTATTTTTAAAATTCACTAGTCACCAACAGAATGTACATAAAAAAGATATAACTAACAAATATTGTAATTAATAAGAATTCCTAATATTAACAAAACTATGGGAATATAGATTGCTCTTGACAGAGATTGTGACAGGGATCTGTCTAGTGGAGAAGGTATTACCAAGGTTCTCTAATGGAAGAGTTCACTGTAAGGGCATTAAACACAACGGCCCCTAACTTTTGATCCAGGAGTCCATGGGGGAGATGAAAGTGAAGATGAAAGTGTTAGTCACTCAGTCATGTCCAGCTCTTTGTGACCCCTTGGATTGTAGCCCACGAGGCTCCTCTGTCCATGGAATTCTCCAGATGAGAATATTGGAGTGGGTTGCCATTTCCTTCTCCAAGGGATCTTCCCAACCCAGGGATCAAACCTGGGTCTCTGACATTGCAGTTAGATTCTTTACTATCTGACCCACCAGGGAAGCTCTCTATGGGGGAGATGCTTAGTTGCTTCAGTCGTGTCCGACTCTATGCGACCCCATAGATTGCAGGCCACCAGGCTCCCTCGTCCCTGGGATTCTCCAGGCAAGAACACTGGAGTGGGTTGCCATTTCCTTCTCCAGTGCACGAAAGTGAAAAGTGAACGTGAAGTCACTCAGTTGTGGCCGACTCTTAGCGACCCCATGGACTGCAGCCTACCAGGCTCCTCCATCCATGGGATTTCCAGGCAAGAGTACTGGAGTGGGGTGCCATTGCCTTCTCCTATGGGGGAGATAGCCTTAAGCAAAAAAAAAAGAAGAAGAACTTTATGTACAATGTTGCACATGATAGTAATATGTGCTAACTATACACTTAATTGCCTTTTAAATGTAAACAATTTAAATAGCCAACCATATAAAAGAAGCATTTTACAAAACCCACGGTTATAATGGTTTATAAAAAGCCTGCAGGGGCATGAAAAATAAGGCATATGGTGAGTTCGTGAAAACGTGAAATCATGCCCATGCTGTCGTCTTAAATAAAAAGGGGCCAGCCACAAAACTGTAACCAATAAAGCCCTAGGAATACAGGGACACACCATCACAAAGACTAGAGAGACCAAATTGTTTCAAGATGTCACTCTGAATGGCAGGCTCTGTGTGGCTGCTGTTTTCTTCCTCTTGGAATTATCAGTACTCTCCATAGTGGAAAAGCAAACCTTATTTCTAACTGAGAAGGCTGGCTATTGTCTTACCTTTGGGGAATGAACTCTCCAGGTTTACCTACTCATTTAGGTAAGCTAACATCACTAATTTCCAGGAAACATGAGCCATCTTCTCAGGCCAACATGGTGGCTGACTCTAATCTAGGTGGAGCTTCTGGACTCTGCTGCTAGAAGCTGTAGGCCTGGTAATGAATCCCTGGAAAGCATTAAGGGAGAGGGGAAAGAGCCTGGGAGTAGAGCTTTAGATCCCTGACTCGATTTAACCAGAGCAGCTACTATGTATCTGTTTGCTGTTTCCTTTTAGCAGAGAGAATCTCTTTTGTCCAGGTCTGGATCACAGCTCTAGCCAGTGGACTGGTAATAGAGGGTACAAGTCTGTCTGAATGTGTTAAAGAAAGAGGGAGAGGTGTGGAAGGGGAGACGAGGGTGCTGAAAACACCTCTCAGAGGTCTAGATGTGAAGAAGAGAAACGTCCTGTGGCTGAAAGAGTAAAGCATAAGTGCAAAACAAAAAAGATGGTTTCTAGCTCATTTTCATAGTTCTGAGGTTAATGAGAAAAAAGACATCTCCAGTGATTTTTGTTATGGGTTTCCTTATTAGATATCACATACATAAGAATTAATATGACATATTACAACTTTGATTTAACATAATATAAGAGCATTTCTGGGTATATTAATATTCAGTTTATATTAATGCAAGCTCCCTTTAAGCCTCTAAATTCAAGCAGATTAAGTCTCAGTTAAAGAATACCAACTTCCAGTTATAAGATGAAAAAGTTCTAGGGTTCTACTGCAGAGCAAAGTGGTTAAGGATAGTAATACTAACATTATAAACTTGAAAGTTGTTAAGAGAGAAGATCGTAAATGTTCTCACCACAAAAAAGCAATGGTAATTATGTGACAGTAGGGAGGTGTCAGCTAACTCTATGGTGCCAAGTATTTGCAACATGAAGTATATAAAATACTGTACATCTTAAACTTACACAATGTTATGTCAATTATATTGCAATAAAGCTAGGGGAAAAGTCCCAGTGATTCACTAAAGGCTATAGGGGGACTTTTCCCTTGTGGAACTTTCTGTTAAGATAAATGCAATTAGCTGGTTTTGCAATTACCAAAGGTCTCTGATTTGAGTCTGTTGAAAATCTGAATTTCTCAAAGAAGTATTCAGCCTGGCAACAGGGACAGACTTAAATACCTTCCAAATATCCTCATTTTTAAAAAAATATCACACAAATATACAAACAATACAAGCAGAAGCTGAGAATTAACATGCATAGATCCTGTGAACACTTGAGGTTCTATGAGTGATGACGTTGGCACAAAGCCAAGCATTTAGGAACCACAGAATGTGAAACATGGTTCCTGCCCTGAATAAACTCATAGTCTCACAAATCTGAAGGAAGTAAGAGAACAAACCCTTTGAAAGCTAGACAAGTAGTTGTTAAATAGCACCAGAACTATATGGCAGTTATTTTGGGATCAGACTTCTAACCACACCTCTGCATTGTCTCTTCTGTATTGTCTATAGTCAATGAATATATCATCCTATCAACTCTTTGTAGGTTTTGGTGTTGTTGTGTAGTCACTAAGTTGTGTCCAACTTTTTTGAGACCACATGGATTGTAACCTGCCAGCTCCACTGTCCATAGGATTTCCCAGGCAAGAATAGAGTGGGCTGCATCTCCTTCTGCAGGGTATCTTCCCGACTCAGGGACTGAACTTGTGCCTCCTACATTGGTAGGTGGATTCTTTACACTGAGCCTCCAGGGAAGCCCCAAGGTTCTATGACAAAATCAATAAAATAAACCCAAGACTCTGTACTTCGCATCTGTCACAGCAATCTTGGCTAGGCCGTTTCTGTTTGGGGCACTGTAGAGAAAGTGTTAATAAAACATGCCCAAGGCTGCTGTCTCTGGCAAGGCTGGCCCTCGGCTGGCATCCAGGAACTTGGCTTTTGGAGGATTCCTTCTGTTCTTTTTAACCGATAAAGGTGGTTCACTGTGCACAGACAAAGTGTGATTTCTGTTGAACACCTGATTCCTTCCAGGAGGTCTAGAGTCTCGGTAGTTGCTCCACAGAGGGGGCCTATGTGACCAGCCTCAAAATAAAATCCCTGGGTACCAAGTCTGGAATGGACTTCTCGGGGAAGAAACACGGCAACATGGTACTGTGCTCTTCTCTGCTTAGAAAGAAGCCCACTTGTGTTCCCTTAGAGGACAGAGAGGGCACCAGAGGCTAGGCACGGATTTCTACAGACTCCACCTGTCTTTGCCTGCTTAGATCCTACCTCGTGCCCTTTCCCTGAAATAAAGTTTGGTGGTGAGCACAACCAGAGGCAGGCTTCCCAGGTGGTTCATTGGTAAAGAATCCACTTGCCATGCAAGGGCTGCAGGAGACGTGGGTTCGATCCCTGGGTCGGAAAGATCCCCTGGAGAAGGAAATGGCAACCCCTTCCAGTGTTCTTGCCTGGAGAATCCCATGCACAGAGGAGCCTCGTGGGCTACAATCCATGGGACTGCAAACAGTCGGACACAACTAAGCATGCATGCACGACACACAAGCATATGCAACACATAACACACACGCTGCGTCTTTGTAGCAAATCACAGAATGTGCGGGTAGTTCTGAGGATCCCTGAAACAGGTACCGGAACCCACGCGTGTGCACTCAGAGACAAAATCAAGCACCGATAACTTCACTCGTGCACAAGCGCCCAGCACCAGAGTACAACCCGCCATGCGCATCCATCCAGCGTTGAGACCAAACATACCTCCGTTAGCAAAGCCCGGCTCCCGAAGGAGGAGCAGCGCAGCCCCTGAGGGCTTCTGTATCAGCGAGCAATTTCTGTCTCATCTCAATTCAGTCCATGATTACAACTAAATAAGCATATTTATTGTGCTTTATGGTTTACAACCAATTGTATCTTAATTTCCTCAGTCTCTCGCAATGTCCTGTGAGGAAGGTAAACACTAACGGATGAGAAAATGGAGGACCTATACACTAATACGGGAAGGAAATCAGTGCATTTATCAGGGCCACAACTACTTCACATTCAGAGAATGCAGCCCAGAAACCAGGCCCAGTTTTTCACACCTCTTCACTGCCTTCTTTGGCAGTAGTTCCCTCAAATGCACGTTGTACACGGCATTTATATCAGCAAAGAAGTTGCATTAGCCCCCAGTGAAATGAGAGAAAAACAATGATGTTATAAGAAAGAATTGTCATTTATCTTCGTTAGTTATGTTCTATCTTTTTAGGGTTAAAATATCTATAGATATTTTAACAGAAGCTCATACAAACAACTGCAGAAGGCAATGGCACCCCACTCCAGTACTCTTGCCTGGAAAATCCCCTGGACGGAGGAGCCTGATGGGCTGAAGTCCATGGGGTCATGAAGAGTCGGACACGACTGAGCGACTTCATTCTCACTTTTCACTTTCATGCATTGGAGAAGGAAATGGCAACCCCCTCCAGTGTTCTCGCCTGGAGAATCCCAGACACGGGGGAGCCTGGTGGCCTGCAGTCTATGGGGTCGCACAGAGTCTGACACGACTGAAGCGATTTAGCACCAGCAGCAGCATACAAACAACAGACGATGACTGTTTCCAGTCACGTTATTAGTTTTTTACCTAACTATGTGTCACAACTTCACAGACCAAAACAAAAAGAAGGAAATTCTATATAGACCTGGTCAGAAAAGATCACAGAATTTTTTTCAGTTTATTTATATTTCAAAGTCTTAGAATCTTTTTCCACCTGTCACAAATGCCTGATAAATTAATTTCCAACCTCACTGGCCTGGGTTCTGAATTTAGTTCTGTTATGGTCACTAAGTATTACAGGGATTCACTGTCCTTCTTTGGGAATCAACTTCCTTATTAATAAAGGGGTTCACACAGGTGAATTCTGAGGGATCTTTCACCTCTAAGGCTATGACCCTGTAATTTCTGAATCTGTTTTGTTTCTGGCTTGCTATACCTAGAAATAGCCACACGATGGCAGAAGAGTATTAATTTAGTAAGATTGAGAGCTTCCTGGGTGAGGAGGACACCCAGAGCTCTATAAAGAAAGGAAAAAGCACAGGTTATTTTGCAACTATGTACCTTCCTAAAGTAAGAAGCATTCACTGGTGAACTATCTCCCACAGGTGTCAGTAAACAGCTACACAGAGAAGGTTTCTTTTAATTTAAAAGACTTGACTATAAATTCATAGAAGTAGAAAGATGATTGTAAGTTCAGAGAAACAAAAGCTAAAAAGACGTAATGATTATGTACTTTTCTAAAAGACAGGCATCCTGTGCTCATGCCCAGTGCTTTATTGCTGTGTAATAGCAGAGTGAGAACTAGAAAACAGCTCTTCTAACTCCCAGATCAATATCCTGTACTTAACACATAGCAAAACTTTCCCAGAAAATGCATTTTAAACTGAAAATTCAAAGAGATACACAAAGAAATTCTGTGCCTTCAGGCTACTGGATTTGGGGTTCAGTGAGGACACCAAGTACAAGTGGCTCATTCTGGAGACTGAGCAAATCTTGACACAGATTCAAATACCCACTTTTATACGAGTATATAAGACATAGAATCTGCAACTATAGAGGTTAAGCTTTCCTGTCTCTGTGGCTCAAGAGCTATATTGTATAAATATATATTGCATATATACATATTATATATATACATTATATACTATATATATATATATAATATGTGATATATATCTATACTTTTTACTTTGAGCAAATTTTAGATTTATAAAAAAGTTGGAAAATTTGTGTAGAGAGTCCCTATATACACTTCATCCAGCTTCTCCTAATGTTAATGATTTACACTCCCATTGTACAATGTCCAAAACCAGCAAACGAACATGGGTATGTATGTACGCATGTATATATGTATGTATGTGTGTGTGTGGATCACATCTTCTCCGTTCATCTGCTGATGGACAGGCTGCTTCCACGTCTTGGCTACTGTAAATAGTGCTACAGTGAACATTGGGTGCATGTATCTCTTCAAATTAGAATTTTTGCTTTTCCACATACATGCCCAGGAGTGAAACTTCTGTGTCATATGGTAGTTCTAGTTTTAGTTTTTTAAGGAATTTCCATACTGTTCTCTATAGTGGTTTTACCAATTTATATTCCCACCAACAGTGTAAGAGGGTTCTTCTTTGCACCACACCCTCTCCAGCATTTATTATCAAATGCAATTTATTATCAAATGCAATTTAGTTGCATCTCCTCCATTCTGTTAACAGTTCCTCAATATTTCCCTGTCTTTCATGATCTCAATACTATAGAATACTGACCAGTAACTCTGTAGACTCTCCCACAATGCAGGCTTACCTGCTGTTTTCATGTGATTAGATTGGGGTTATGGACTTTTTTGGAAAGAAAACTACAGAAATAATGTGTGCCCATCTCATTATATCAAGGAATTAGTGACATTAATATATCTTATAACCAGTGATGCTAACTTTGATTACTTGGTTAAGGTGACATCTGGGGTTTTGGCCATCAAATTGCAATCATTCCATCTGTAGTCAATGTCCTGGGGAAGATACTTTGAAATTATACAAGTGTTCTATTTCTCACAGAACATTCACCCACTGATTTTCGCATCCATCAGGCCCCTTACCTGCAGTCAAGATTACTATGAAGTTTCTCTAATAGTGATTTTTCCATTCCCTTCTTTCCCTCTATACTTATTAACTGGAATTTCTCTACCAGAAAGAGCAATCCCTTCTTCCTCATCTATTTATTTATTTGATCATTTATTTATATCTGTATGGATTCATGAATATTTATTTTATCTTTTGGATTAAAACCTAATGCTATCATTATTTATTTTCTTGCTTAAATTGTCCCAGTGTGTTGTCAGGCTGGCCCCTGTGGTTTTTTGATAAGCCTTCATCCCTTTTCAAACACTTCCAGGTTTTTTGGCATCACTACATTTCCCAAACTCATCTTATAAACCCCAGCCTGGAATCAAACATTCCTCCAAGATGTCCTGGCTCCTTTCATTGGTGAACACTGTATAGAAACTAAGCTCTGGGTGCCAAGTGTGCTCATTGCACACTGGGGTGCCCTTGCTTCCAGAACCACTTAGTTAATAGACCTAGGAAATATGTGATGTACTAACACATGCATATTTTCACATCTGTACTACTTCATCTACGGTATGTACAGTAAACACTGCGAGTTCCTATCAACCCCTCTGAATCCGATTGCACACCATAGGTGAATAAGCCTTCCTTCTTTATCTGTAACTTTTTTTCTCCGATGATGACGACCTGGCAGTCAGAGGATAATCAACTGAGAAGTCTGGCCTCCACCAATCATCTGTTCGGCCAAGACAAAGGAGTGTGTGCTTACAAACTGTGTAGGATGATGTAAGATGGAAACTAAGCTAAGTGAAACTAAGTGAGGATATGCCAAGTGGCTCAGAGAATCCACTGTCTGCTACATACCCAGGTCTATAAAAGAACATGAAATAACGGCCACTGTAGTATTGCCTGTAGTTGCCAGAACTGAAGGCAACCTAGGTGTCCATCACTGTGTTGGAAAAGGAAACTATAACAGATACAAAATGTGGGCTATGGTGCAAGAAACTAGGCACACAGTAACATGGGTAGACCCCTCACCCCAGTGCTGAATGAAAAATTAGAAGGAAATAAATAAGAATACCCTTTATATAAATTAAAGATACATGCCTACATTAAGCACTGCATATGTTAAAAATCTGTATATATTTGGCATGCACTGGATCCTGCACATTATGGTGGGAAGGGGAATGGGAGCGGAAACCAGATAAAAAGGGAAACATATTTAAGATAAAATAAAATGAGAGATATATTTTCATTGACCTGAGAGGATAATGTGTCATAAACTGAAGGGTGCAATTAATTCCAATTTCCTCACTTGAGGTAAATATAAAAATAGGCAATGTATATGAAGTCAATGAGATAACCAAAAGGCTAATAATAAAATCAATTATTCAATTTGAAAATAAAACTTTCAGTCATATTAAATTTATTGTCATTCCAAGCCTCAAGAAGCTAAAGGGTAGGAATGATTCTTTTTTTTTTTTTAGAAAAAATTCAGCACTGAAAAGACGCTAACTCAACATGACACATGAGAAATGCATAAATGCATTACAAAGCTTTGAATATACAACATGAGGTCTATTAAATATATCATGAGCATGGAGGAGTTTGATAATTCTCATGAATGTTCACCAGGATCAGAGTGCACCTAACAGGCTGCTAGGCTTGGAAAGGTCAATTTCCTTCCACAAGAGAAGTTAAATCTCCTTTTCCCATGTTACTGGAGCCTCTGTGGCATTCTCAGTCTTCTGGACAAAGGAAGTCTATTACCTCTGCATCTTTGCTGCAGCGGATACCTGCCCTCTGGACCACTCTGCCTCCACAGGCTCAGGTGGCAGGCTTTCCAGCAGATGGCACTTCTCCCAAAAGCCTGCCTGACACCTCCATCTAAACGACTGGTCCCCCATCACTTACGACTATGCCCCATGCTGTTTTGTTTGTGTTCCCATTTAAAGCCTTGTATTTTATAGTCAGTTTTCACTCTCTCTGCTAGTTGGAGTGGGTAGCCTTGACATGTTCTCACTGCCACATTGTCAGTTCTAGGAGCAGCGTCTGCAAGAACTGAGTGTCTCATAAGTGCTTTGCTCAAGTGGCAGAGACACACTCCACTGGGAAGGTTTCACTCAGATGCAGTTTCCCTCCCTGAGACAGAGCCTGCCTGGGGTGCGTGCCTCTACTCCTAGCTTCAGAAGCCACATAGTGAGTTGACTACTGCACTTGACACTCAGGGAAGATTATTTTTTAAAATTTCCCTCTGATAGGCCATAAAATTATTTTTAGTATTAATAGTAATTAGAGAAAAAATTTCAAGTGGCAAAAAATGTATTTTATTGGCCTCTATGCATAACCAAGCCAGTAAAAAATTTTTAAATGATAATAAAAAATAAAATCAATGCATTAGTGCCTTCTTTTTTTTTTTATTGTTTTTGCCATACATTGTCATGATATCACCATGGGTTTACATATGCTTCCCCTCCGGAACCCCCCTCCCTCCTCCCTCCCCCCCAGGAAATCTCGCTGCACCAGTCCCGAGCATCAATCCTGGGCTGGCGATTGATTAGACACATGACAATTAACATGCTTCAATGCCCTTCTCCCATATCATCCCACCCTTACCCTCATCCACAAAGTCCACTAGTCTATTCTATACATCTGCGTTCCTTTTGTTGTCTCCCATGTTGGGTTCTCGTTACTGTCTTTCTAAATTCCATATGTATGCGTTAATATACTGTATTGTTGTTTTTGCTTCTGGCTTACTTCACTCTGGATAATGGGCTCCAGTTTCGTCCATCTGAGTAGAACTGATTCAAATGAATTTTTTTTTAATGCTGAGTAATATTCCATTGTGTATATGTACCACAGCTTTCTTATCCATTCGTCAGTTGATGGGCATCTAGGTTGCTTCCATGTCTTGGCTATTGTAAACAGTGCAGCGATGAACATTGGGGTACACGTGGCTCTTTCAATTCTGGTTTCCTCGGTGTATATGCCCAGCAGTGGGATTGCTGGGTCATATGGCAGGTCTATTTGCAGCTTTTTAAGGAACCTCCACACTGTTTTCCATAGTGGCTGTACTAGTTTGCATTCCCACCAACAGTGTAAGAGGGTTCCCTTTTCTCCACATCCTCTCCAGCATTTGTTGCTTGTAGACTTTTGGATGGCAGCCATTCTGACTGGTGTAAAGTGGTACCTCATTGTGGTTTTGATTTGCATTTCTCTGATAATGAGTGATGTTGAGCATCTTTTCATGTGTTTGTTAGCCATTTTTATATCTTCTTCGGAGAAATGTCTGTTAAGTTCTTTGGCCCACTTTTTAATTGGGTTGTTTATTTTTCTAGAATGGAGCTGCAGGAGTTGCTTGTATATTTTTGAGATTAATTGTTTGTCTGTTGCTTCATTGGCTATTATTTTCTCCCATTCTGAAGGCTGTCTTTTCACCTTGCTTATAGTTTCCTTTGTTGTGCAAAAGCTTTTAATTTTAATTAGGTCCCATTTGTTTATTCGTGTTTTTATTTCCAATATTCTGGGAGGTGGGTCATGGAGTATCCCGCTTTGGATTATAGCAGAAAGTGTTTTGCCTATGTTATCCTCTAGGAGTTTTATAGTTTCTGGTCTTATGCTTAGATCTTTGATCCATTTTGAGTTTATCTTTGTGTATGGTGTTAGAAAGTGATCTAGTTTCATTCTTTTACAAGTGGCTGTCCAGTTTTCCCAGCACCACTTGTTAAAGAGGTTGTCTTTTCTCCATTGTATATTCTTGCCTCCTTTGTCAAAGATAAGGTGTCCATAGATGCGTGGATTTATCTCTGGGCTTTCTATTCTGTTCCATTGATCTATGTTTCTGTCTTTGTGCCAGTACCATACTGTCTTAATGACTGTGGATTTGTAGTATAGCCTAAAGTCAGGTAGGTTGATTCCGCCAGTTCCATTCTTCTTTCTCAAGATTGCTTTGGCTATACGAGGTTTTTTGTATTTCCATACAAATTGAGAAATTATTTGTTCTAATTCTTTGAAGAAGACCTCTGGTAGCTTGATAGGAATTGCATTGAATCTATAGATTGCTTTAGGTAGTATACTCATTTTCACTATATTGATTCTTCCAATCCACGAACACGGCACATTTCTCCATCTGTTTGTGTCCTCCTTGATTTCTTTCATCAGTGTTCTATAGTTTTCTATATACAAGTCTTTTGATTCTTTAGGTAGAAATACTCCTAAGTATTTTATTCTTTTTGTTTCGATGGTGAATGGAATTGTTTCCTTAATTTCTCTTTCTGATTTCTCACTGTTAGTGTATAGGAATGCCAGGGATTTCTGTGTGTTGATTTTATATCCTGAAACTTTGCTATATTCACTGATTAGCTCTAGTAATTTTCTCATAGAGTCTTTAGGGTTTTCAGTATAGAGGATCATGTCATCTGCAAACAGAGAGAGTTTTACTTCTTCTTTTCCAATCTGTATTCCTTTGATTTCTTTATCTGCTCTGATTGCTGTGGCCAAAACTTCCAAAACTATGTTGAATAGTAGTGGGGAGAGTGGGCACCCTTGTCTTGTCCCTGATTTCAGGGGGAATGCTTCCAGTTTTTCACCATTGAGGATAATGTTTGCTGTGGGTTTGTCATATATAGCTTTTATTATGTTGAGGTATGTTCCTTCTATTCCTACTTTTTGGAGGGTTTTTATCATATAGTGCCTTCTTTTAAATAAAAGGGACATATAATGGGTTGGCCACAAAGTTTATTCAAGTTTTTCTGTACCATCTTATGGAAGAAGGGCTTCCCAGGTGGCTAAGTGGTAAAGCATCTGCCTGCCAAGTAAGAGATGTGGGTTCGATTCCTGGGTCAGGAAGATTCCCTGGAGTAGGAAATAGTAACCCATTTCAGTATCTTCATCTGGAAAATCCCATAGACAGGGGAGTCTTTGGGGCTGCAGTCCATTGGGTCTCAAAGAGTCAGACACGACTGGGCAACTGAGCAAAGCTCTTCTTATGGAAGAACTCAAACCTTTTGGCCAACCCAGTATATGCCACAGTAATTCATTGTTTTAAATTTTACGCACAAAACCTTCCTAAAA
This sequence comes from Antilocapra americana, assembly GCA_007570785.1. NCBI lineage: Eukaryota > Metazoa > Chordata > Mammalia > Artiodactyla > Antilocapridae > Antilocapra > Antilocapra americana. Next base: position 28,117,435 of record ML664161.1, read on the forward strand.
TGTAACAGAATTGAAGTAACTTCAATTTTTGCTCATCAAACCCTACATTACTACTGTTTATTTCAAATCTACTCTTTAGATCCAGGAATACATAGACACAAATAGACACTTAGCACCCAAATCAGCTGAAATACTCTGAGTGCTCAGTCACTTGAGTAGTCACGTCTGACTCTTTGCAACCCCATGGACTGTAGTCCACCAGGTGTTTCCATCCATGGGGCTTCTCCAGGCAAGAATGCTGGAGTGGGTTGCCATGCCCTCCTCCAGAGCGTCTTCCCAACCCAGGAATCGAACCCACGTCTCCCATATTGTAGGGGCATTTTTTACCACCAGAAAAGCCCAAAATACTTTGAACCATTACTAACTTATTCTCAAAATGAACACAGGTAGCTGAGTTTACATGTATCCAAGGACTGACTGGGAGGTTTCAAAACTAATATCCATGTTGAATATCGTGTTTTAAAAGATAAGTAATTTTTAACTCTTTATTGGAATATAGCCAATTAACAATGTTGTGATAGGTGAACAGCAGAGTGACTCAGTCATACATATACATGTAAGGAATAAGTAATTTTAAGTGTGCTAATTCCAAGCTTACGTATACAATCTTAAAACTCAACTATAAGCAACTGCAGTAGATTTTCTTCAGGGGAGAAGATGCTATTGAGCCTTGCTTGCACACACTGATAATCAATGCATGTGGATTTTATTTGGATTTATCAGTGCTTTTAAGTCTTATATGGATATTGCACCCCTTTGTTGCCTGCATCAGGATGAACACCCCTTCAGCCCCTCTTGCTATACTATGTGTAGGCTCCAATAGTTGGAATGAAATGTCATGTTTCCTTTGATAACACTTTCATAGGAAACCCAGATGCCATTCCATGTTGTTATCTGGCTTTTTCTCCCTCTGATTCCTGCCATCTCTTAAGAGTCCAAAGATTCCCAAAGGCCCATAGCTCAAGGACCTCCAAAATAAAAACTTGAAGAATTATAATCTCCCAGAAACTCCCCAAAGGTGTAAACATCTAAAGAACTTCCAGCTATCACAAAGAAGAAAGGGGAAGGGGACATAATTCACACTCTCTTTGCTCCAGCAAGGGGACTGATCTCATTGTCTCTAACTCTCTTGCTCTCAAGGGTATCAAGAACAAAAATTCTGTGTCTGTATGACTTCAAGTTTGTGCCTGCTCTTCCTCCTACATGGTCCTCCTAAGCATAAATTCAATTTCTTCCTAAATATTTCTTATTCACTGTTCACAATTCTGTTCTATCATTTGTTCTGGGAAGTCTCTATCTCCATCTCTGCCATCTCATGCAGGATCAAGAGCTATTTGGTTACTTTATTTTTAATGCTATTTCTGTACTTGAAAATTTTTTCTATAATTTACATGCATTTCACTCTACTTACTGCGATTTCTTTGAGTGCAGAAACTTTGATTTTACTCATCTCTGCAATTCTCATTCTTACTGTGTGTTCAATAAATGAATAAACGTTTGAACAGAGGAAGTGGAAGACAGAGGACACAGGGTATGTTTTGGGACCAACTGAAACTTAGCATCAGAGAGAAATTCAGAACTGCACCTTATCGTTCAAACCACCGAGGCTTGACTTAACCATGGCTGAGACTGGTTTAAGGATGATTTTACTGATTTAGTCCCATACTTAGTTCCAGCAAGATTTTTAGACCAGCTGACACTACTTGAAACTCTTTATCACGAGTAGATGATTACTATAGACACAGCAACCAAAGACACAGCGGTCATCAGAGCCTGAGGACATGGGTGGGGAATCCAGGATGAAAAATAAGAGTGACTTAAGCTGACTATACCTAAATGAATCTATTCAAAAGAAAAGGAATGATAATTGTTAATTACTTACCACTATTTTGTTTTTTCAAATACATAGTAAATGAGTAAGAGTGAAAATCCAACATTGCTGTGTTAACTATAGCAGTATTGTCCTCAACAACTTGTTTCCCCTCTACTCATTATTTTGTGACTTGTCATATATGGGAAAGGACTACATTCCCACCTCATCAATGGTGGGCTCTGCCATGTGACATGTGTTGGCTAAAAGAACTGAGTGAACAGATGTTTGCTATCATTAAACAGAAGTTCTCAACATGAAGCATGGTTTGGCTCAAGCTTTCTTGTTCTTGTCCTCCATCCTAAGAACATCATTTCTCAAAAGGGGTTACCCTTTCAGCATGAATTTCAGAGAGAAAAAGGTATATGAAATAGAGCTATCCAGACTCCAGGACGCACGACCTACAGCACTCAAGTGCTGGAATGTAAGTATGATTAAATATTTACTGGTGTAACCCACTGAGGTCTGTGGTTGTTTGTTACACAACACAGGGAAGAAAACCAGGCAAATACATCAATTCAGTTCAGTCACTCAGCCATGTCCAACTCTTTGCAACCCCATGGACCGTAGCACATCAGCCTTCCCTGTCCATCACCAACTCCCATAGCTTGCTTAAACTCACGTCCATTGAGCCAGTGATACCATTCAACCATCTCACCCTCTGTTGTCCCTTTCTCCTCCCACCTTCAATCTTTCCCAGCATCAGGTGGCCAAAGTATTGGAGTTTCAGCTTCAGCATCAGTCCTTCAAATGAATATTCAGGACTGATCTCCTTTAGGATGGACTGAATGGATCTCTTTGCAGCCCAAGGGACACTCAAGAGTCTTCTCCAACACCACAGTTCAAAAGCATCAATTCTTTGGTGCTCAGCTTTCTTTATAGTCTAACTCATATCCATACGTGACTACTGGAAAAACCATAGCTTTGACTAGACAGACCTTTGTCAGCAAAGTAATGCCTCTGCTTTTTAACCTGTGGTCTAGGTTGGTCACAGCTTTTCTTCCAAGGAGCGAGCAACTTGTAATTTCATGGCTGTGGTCACCATCTGCAGTGATTTTGGGCTCCAAAATCACTGTTTCCACTATTTCCCCATCTATTAGCCATGAAGGGATGGGACCGGATGCCATGATCTTAGTTTTCTGAATGTTGAGCTTTAAGCCAGCTTTTTCACTCTTCTCTTTCACCTCCATCAAGAGGCTCTTTAGTTCTTCTTCACTTTCTGCCATAAGGATGGTGTCATCTGCATATCTGAGGTTATTGATGTTTCTCCCAGCAATCTTGATTCCAGCTTGTGCTTCATCCAGCCTGACATTTCGCATGATGTACTATGAATATAAGTTAAATAAGCAAGGTGACAATATGCAGCCTTGAAATACTCCTTTCCCAGTTTAGAAGCAGTCCATTGTTCCATCTCAGGATCTAACTATTGCCTCTTGACCTCTATACAGATTTTTCAGGAGGCAGGTAAGGTGGTCTGGTATTCCCATCTCTTCAAGAATTTTCCACACTGCGTTGTGATCCACATAATCAAAGGCTTTGGCATAGTCAATAAAGCAAACGTAGATGTTTTTCTGGAACTGTTTTGCTTTTTCTATGATCCAGTGGATGTTGGCAATTTGATCTCTGGTTTCTCTGCCTTTTCTAAAACCAGCTTGAACTTTTGGAAGTTAACAGTTCACATACTGTTGAAGCCTAGCTTGGAGAATTTTGAGCATTACTTTGCTAGCGTGTGAGATGAGTGCAATTATTCAGTAGAAAATTCTTTGGCATTGCCTTTTTTTGGGGATTGGAATGAAAACTGACCTTTCCAGTCCTGTGGCCACTGCTGAGTTTTCCAAATTTGCTGGCATACTGAGTGTAGCACTTTCACAACATCATCTTTTAGGATTTGAAATAGCTCAACTGGAATTCCATCACCTTCACTAGTGTAGTTCATAGAGATGCTTCCTAAGGCCTACTTGACGTCCCATTCCAGGATGTCTGGCTCTAGATGAGTGATCACACCATCATGGATATCTGGGTCATGAAGATCTTTTTGATACATAGTTATTTTTAATTTAAGAGTAGGGAATGTTTCATATGTCTTTTTTATGATCTGGCACATTAAGTACTAAATAAATATTTTTGTATGAATATAACACTGCAATAAGGTAAAGCAGGTTTGTTTAATGATGTAGAAGTTAAAACTTTTAAAAATTAGTTTCCCTTTGTGCCTCAGACATCTGTTGTTTTTGTCAGTTCAGAATCTCTTTTCTACTTCCAGTAGCAACTTCTGCCCCTTTTCAGGGACAAGTGATTTTTATAAAGTTTCCAATCACAGAACACTGGCCTCACAGGCCACAGAAGTAGGTATATAACCCAGAGTTAGTCAATCACAGCATCGTATTTTCTCTGTCATAGCAAGGGTACACAGGCAGGAATATTAGCTAGAATGATAGCCTTTCTGCACCTTCATACAGTGAAGTGTTAGGATAAAACTCTCTTTTTATGTTCTGGTTTCACAGGAACAGTTATCTTCAGCCATGCCCAAATAGCATGAAAAGAGAGAAAGAACCAACAGAGAAAAAGAGAGAGAATAGAAGGAGTAACAGAATGCTCTGAAGGCATTTAAGTCATATGTCCAGTCCCTAAAATCCTACATGTAACCTCATTCATGCAGCTCTTTTTTTTCTGTGAGCAATCCTGGTATCCTTCTAAAAAGTCCCTGTTTAGGTAAGTAAATTCAAATTGAGGTTCTGCATCCATAACTAAAGAATTGCTACTAAACAATCTCAAGTAAAAGTAGCTTTAAACCACTGGTTTTATAAAGAAAAACAGGGCAAAACATTAAATTGATCCATCCAATCTAAGAACTTCAGTTTTAAAATATGAGTCTCTTGTAAGCCTGTATGAGCACTCTAAATCAATGGTCTGTCCTGGCTCAAAGTTAGTGAGGACTGAGTGAGGGCTGTTCCCAGGCCTTCCTAGAGCTTCCACCCACACCCAGAGAAGAGTCTCTCCCCTTAATCTGTAAAGGCTGAGCAGTTAAATGATGCACTTAGAAACAGGCAACTTGTGTGGATGTCAATGCAGTTCATTTGGGAGTACAAAGGACATGGTTGCAGACCTCAAAGGACCTAGAATGTCAGATTATTCCTCGATTTTGCTTCTAGAAACACTGAAATAAATGCAGCAAATATGAATAAGGCACAAAAGCAAAGCATGTTTTTACACATTGATAGGAGGTAGTAAGGGGATTCCCAGGTGGTGCTAGTGGTAAAGAATTCACCTGCCAATGCAGGAGACATAAGAGACACGGGTTTGATCCCTGGGTCAGGAAGATCCCCTGGAGGAACACATGGCAACCCATTCCAGTATTCTTGCCTGGAGAATCCCCACGGATAGAGGAACCTGCTGGACTATAGTCCATAGAGTCACAGAGAGTAGGACACGACTTAAGCAGTTGAGCATACAGGAGGTAGTAGAGCTAAAATAAGGGGAAAAACCAGAATCCATAAAGTGATTATGGATTATAGTATCTGTAGGACAGGCCCAGTTCTTCTAGACACAACAGTCTCATATCATGGTTTTTTCAAAGAAAAGGGAATGAAAGGATTAAAAATCATTGCAGAAGTTGTTCTTGTGACAGAGAAGTCTAAAGTAACAGGTCATAGCCTCTATGTATCTAAAATATGATCCTGATTGAATAGCCATAAAACATCTTTTCAGAAGTTCACTACTTGCAAGCCTAAAATCATTATAGTCAAAGAGCTAGATAGCTATAGATAAAATCCTGCTGAAAAATAGCTTAAGGAATCCAGAAAATAATGTTGCAACTTGTGAATTCCCAAAACTATCATCAAACGGCCAAGAAATAAAATTATTTGATCCCCATGCAAGCCTAAAGCTTAATGTCAGGTAACATCTAATACTGACCATTGAGACAGATGGCAGAAACTCACCTCGACAAAGACTTTCCATGCATCACATAAATACTGGCTTCAAGGCTCACATGGGAGGTTCTACACTTTAAAGAGTAGGAAAACAGAAAAATAATAATGATAGCTACAATTTTGATACCTTTTTTCTATACCCATTTATCTAAAGGGCTCGGCACAAAGGCTATCTCATTTACTCCTCATAGCAACCTGTGAGGAAAATATTTTCTTTGTTTAAAGAAGAGAGAATGAGCCTTGAGGTCCTGACTAATAAGTGGTAGAATCCAATATGAACCCTAACTGTTCGACTCCAAAGCTTCACTCTTACCACCCCTCTCCATGACCCCTAATGAATTCTTCATCATTTTATAACAACACACAGGAAGCATTTAAGAAATAGCCAATAAATCAATAGCATTAAGGCTAAAGTCCTCAAAGCCATCAGCAATATGCTCTCTATTTTGATGGTATTAATTTCCACAGTGCCTTCTTATGGAATTACCACCAAAAGTACCACCATCCAAGAAAGTGCTAGAAAAGATGATTAAAATTTAGGATCTGAGAACAGAAGGGTAAAGCGGACTTTCCCAAAGTGACTTATTAAGGATTAGAGAGGTTCTGAGCTGTCTAAGTTTGTTAGAAGAGAGGGTATCTGGAGGAGTTAGTGAAGATTGAGAAGGAAAGACTGATTATAGCCAAATTATAAATAAACTTGGATGATCTTTATCCTGAAAGCAATAGTGAAATATTGAATGGGTCCAGGGTGAAGGAGTAATATAATTGGGACCATATATAAGCAAATATCCAATAAAGGCTTTCTAATGATTGAGAATGATATCAGATTGGATACCATATGGCACTCCTAAGTTAGAATAATTTGAGGTGGGTTTATTTACAAAGGACTGACTACAGAATGGGGAGCAAAGGGTAGGGAAAGTAGAAGGAGAGTGGAGAAACTCAGGGCTAGTACAAGCAGAGCTCTACTAGCTTGAAGGAAGAAGGGAGAGGTACTAAATGATGTTCTGTCCCAGGCAGCTCCAGGTGGCTTCACAAGAACAAACACTCTGATCTCATTCTCTCTCCCTTATACTTCCTGCCAAGGCAGAGATAAACCCAAAAGACAGCCTGAGTCTACAGGAACCCCTTGGAGAATTCACACAGGTCAGCCTCTTACGTAGAAAGCAGAGATATGAGAGTAGAGAGGGGGACCTGAAGGTACAAACAGAAGATTATACAGATCAAAGTCTTTCAAATAATGGAGAACATTCTATTGCAGTAAGGTGTATGATTTTAATTGTATTAACAGACAATAAAGAGTAAGCAGAAACAATGAGTGAGTAAAACAGCCAAAATTATTATTAGTGTACAAGATACTTTATTCCCAGTGATTATGTAACATAATTATATTTTTAATCATTAGGTTCATTTATATTGTATTTCAAGTCTCTACAAGTATACCAGTTCTTCAGGTGGGAGGTAAAGGAAGAGATGGGGGAAAATCAAGACTGGCTCAAAAATATACACAATATGATTTGACCTAGTGTGAAAAATGAGATAAAAATTATTCATACTAGACAACTGAGCATGGATAGTTAAGAATTAACTGTCTTATGGACTGCAAAGAGATCCAACCAGTCAATACCAAAGGAAATCAGTCCTGAATAATCATTGGAAAGACTGAAGCTAAAGCTGAAACGCCAATACTTTGGGTACCTGATGCAAAGAACAGACTCATTAGAAAAGACCCTGGTGCTGGGCAAGACTGAAGGTGGGAGGAGAAGGGGACGACAGAGGATGAGATGATTAGATGGCGTCATTGACTCAATGGACATGAGTTTGAGCAAGCTCTGGAAGTTGGTAATGGACAGGAAGCCTGCTGTGCTGCAGGCCATGGGGTCACAAAGAGTGAGACATGACTGAACAAATGAACTGAATGTTTTGATATTAATACTTTAATATGCTGTTTGATCAAATCCATCTTTCAAGTTCATAACAGAAAAGAAAGTTCCCATAAACAGAAACTTCAGTACTTTGTAATCAGGAACTAAGTGACTATACTTTATTCTACATCACTTAATTAGATACTTGATTCAATTCCTGAGACATTGATTTTGCATGTGGGTATAAATAGGTTACAGGTTTATGCCACTGGTAAGCACTCTGGATTGTGAAAAGTATAGGCCAAAGTTCTATATTTAGCTCTGCCAAGAACTGATAAAATTAAAATACCCTTGGTATGCAGTAGGGGGGTGGCTCAGTGGTGGCTCATGGTGGCTCAGTGGTAAAGAATCCACCTACAATGCAGGAGACACGGAGAGGTGGAATCAATCCCTGGGTTGGGAAGATCCCATGGAGAAGGAACTGCAATCCATCCCAGTATTCTGGCCTGGAGAATCCCATGGACAGATGAGCCTGTCCTACAAAGAGTCGGACACAACTGAGCGACTAACCACAAGCACGAGCAGGGAGTAGGCCTGAGACCTAGTTCCATTTCAACTCTCTGACCTTGGGCGAGTCTTTTGACCTTTTCAAGGTCAAATAATATCTTTTCTTTAAAAGACATATAATAATATCTTTTAAAGATATAATAATATATTTTCCCTATCCAACCTCTCATAGGAAATATATATTGGAAACTTAAAATTTTCCAAGTACCATTTTTATCTCCCTTACTTATCACAATAACCTGGAAATTGGTACAACTGTTGTCTCCATTTTACTGATAAGAAAACTGACTCTTGTTACCTTAGGTTAAGTAACTTACCTGTAACCTTGCAGCTAGTAAGAAATAAAGTCAGAATTTAAACCTCAACCCTAGTCTGACTGTAAACCATATGCTACATTACTATGTCCCTAACCCATAATAATCTTTGGGGGTTCAAATGAAAGAACATATGATACATTAAAGTACTGTGCAAAGTATTCAAAAATGTACAGACTTTTATCTAATAAACACCAACATCCATCACTATTCCCTGAAGATAACTTTTCAGAAGCTTTTCTCATCACTCTGTACATATGTATCTTTACTGTATATTAACAGTTTTCAGTCTTCCTTTAAACACTAGACTGCGTGACAGCATACTCGAAGTCATTAAAAGGTGAACACTCTGAAAGAAAAAGGAAGTTTACAAAACTGAAAATTACCCCTTTGACACTAATATTGTTTTTTTTTTTTTATTATTGTTTTTGCCATACATTGTCATGATATCACCATGGGTTTACATATGCTTCCCCTCCGGGTCCCCCCTCCCTCCTCCCTCCCCCCCGGGAAATCTCGCTGCACCAGTCCCGAGCATCAATCCTGGGCTGGCGATTGATTAGACACATGACAATTAACATGCTTCAATGCCCTTCTCCCATCTCATCCCACCCTTACCCTCATCCAGTTGCTCTTCAGATGTTAGTCACTGTGTCAGCGTAACCGCTGACTTGCATGAAGTCCAAAGAAAACACTTGCCCCTACTCCAGTAAGTATGCAGCACTCCAGTGGCATGATCTTGATGTTCTGCTATGTGTCTGAATTCTTACTACAGATCTGCTCTGCTCAGAACCCGCTCAGCCCACATTTCCTCAGAACAGACACCACGAAACAGAATAAATCTCTCAGAGCATGCATTGATTATGGAAGCCTAAAGGAGGCACGCTATTTGAAAAGCACCATCAAATATCGTGCCTGTAACTGTTTCACTGTGCTGACAGGAGAAACGCACACACTATGGTAAAGCAGCTACACTCTAAAAAAATGTTTAAATCCATGCAGAAGCCTGAAAAACAAAAACCAAACTGTCATGCACATGTGTTCTCATTTACAGCTCAACCCTGCTCCCTTTCCAGTTCCTCTTTTACTGGATACAGGAAATGAACTCCCTTTTGCACAGGCAATATGCCTGCATCTCCCTTCCTCTCCTCATAATAAAGGGAATTATTCTACTTCCAAGCATCTTTCGAGGCCATAGGAAACCATACAGTTCAGCCTACATTTTGAGTCCAGCACCCTCATCCTTCCAGCAGGCATCAGTAGCTTTGCGAGAAAGAGCAGTAGGCTGGGTCCCCATGAGATGCCTCCCGGCCAGAAGTCCCAGCCTCTATCTGGGTCAGATGTTATTGCAATATGTAGCCAGTAAGGTCAATGAAGTCTTAGCAACACTGATTTAGTCAACTTCTTTATTTCAGTTGTCCAACTCAAAAAAACCTGGGAGACAGTAAGCATTACCTAATTTCTTCTTCACCAAACAAAATGATACATGAAGAAAAGTCTACAAACTCACCTGTCTCCCACTAATAAACCAAAACAAATAAAGGCATATTCCTTGCTCCTGAATGGCAGGGTTGTGTAAGATGGAGAGGAAAATAGAATAAATCTGTTAACCTAGTCTCATTAAACAAAATCATGTTTTATATTTTCATAATAATGCTGCCTGGTTCATTCAATCCATTTTAATTGACTGCCTCCTATGTGTGTGCTCAGTTCAGGGACTGAAAAATCTAAATTACATCCACAACCCCTAGAATATTAAAGTGTATAATGTTTATTAAAAAAGCAAGATTGATGAGCTAAAAAATAAAAAGTATGAGTGATGAAGACTCTAAAGAGGATAGCATATAAATTTAGAAAATAGCCTTGAGTATTGGGGAAGGGTTTGCAGCACAGGTATGAGCCAGGCTGGGTTTAAAAGAAAGAATTTAGATTGGGAAAAGGGATAAAGATTTTCTGGGTTGTCATACAGAAAGTGAAAAGATAAAAGCAGAGTACTCTGCTTTTTATCAGTACTCTGGGAACAATCAGTTGGCACAAGCAAGTAGAATTGCTGAGGATAAAGAAAGGAGATCAGAGAATCTAGTGATGATCCAACTGAAATAATCTTAGTACTAAATGCTGAGAATGAGAGAAACAGAATAGAGGAAACAATTAATAATGAGACTTTGCAAAAGAACTTCAACATTCTTCTCACCCTTGCCTGTAACATCCATTCTTTCTTTGATAAAACCAGTACTATAATAACATTCTACTTGGTATGATCATACTGTAAATTCCTTCCTTCTTCTCCAGAAACAATTAACATATTGAATGTCAGCTTGGGAGTCTATAACTGATCCTAGTAAGTCACTCAGTGTAGAAATGACATAATTTCTGTGCTCACCAATAGAAAAAAGAATATGCTGGTTAATAGAGAAGATAGTCCTCTCTTACAAGAGGCAAATAGGACTTCCACAGAAACAACAAAAGAATAAGGTATTTTTAAAGTGATGTTGCCAACTGAGTGAAATAATTACTAAATACAGAAAGCAAACATGTCACAATAGGGAAACATTACAAGTTCTTCCAAATCTCCCTAAACAAAACCGACATAAAAAGTTTCGACCCAAAGTCCTAACACTAGCAATATGAGACACAGCAAAAGTCACCTAGAGTCATGGCATATGTAATGTACTTTATGTTTGTTTGCTTTTTTAAGTCATTCATTTTAAAACTTAGAAGGCAATTCAAATCAGTTTCTCTTTTGACATTTGCCAACTGCTACTGATTGATCAACGTATTTTCTTCATCTGCTTATTGAGCTAACACAGATTAATTACTTCAATATCCACTAAAAATTAAGTCAAAGGAGATGGCATTCTAATTGGTCAGATCTAATCAGGGAAGCAGGGAAGAACAGCACTGTTTAATGCTCTGTATGCTTAATTTCTTTTTCTAAAACAACATGCTGAATTTAACCTCCCCGCCAAAATGAAATAACTATAATGCTGACAGATGAAATTTTTCATTCACTGCCTGTCTTATTCAGAATATTATATATTAAAGAAATTTCACTTCAAAGGCCTCTAGGGTTTGCTGCGTAATGACTTCATCAGCAGTCTCCAAAACAACTTTCATATAAAGGTATGTTGACATGAATTAAAAAAAAAAAAACCTCTTTGAAATGAGAAAAAAGCATAAATGCTTTGGATGGCTTACAAAATATCTTTTATCCTGATGTGTAGCAGACACTCATTTTTCCTTTCAATATTAACAGGACAGCAAAAATTTTGTTTTGACAGGATTTACCATTATCCCCCAGCTTAGGGATAAATCTTAATAATCTGTATCAGTCAAGGTAATCCTACCCATTTACATTTGTTTAAGATAAACTAAGTTTATAGCAATTAATGAATAACAATTCTCTAGTCACAGAGATTTTTAAAAATTTTTGTTCAGTTATACACAAACTGTCCCACTCGATAAAGTTCCAATTTGCTTCAGGCAACATCCTATATATACCCCATCTACAACCACAGGTGGAATCAGCCTAAGAATGAAGCCATCAACACTGCAGATGTCTTGCCCATCTGAGCAAGAAATGAGAAGTCAAGCTCCTGATGAGAGAGTTATATATCACTAGGCCAACCAGCACTGAAATCTAGTCTACTTCTGGATTTTTCAGTAAAACAAGCCAGATAACCATCTTGGTACTTAAACTACATTGAGTTATATTTCCTGTAAATTCTAGGCAAAAGCACCTTTACCACTTCATTTTGTGTGATGCTCAATTGTTCTCAGAGTCTATATTTCATCGGAGATCAAGAAAATAAACTTAAGAGTCTGCTAAGCATATCTTTACTTTTTTAATTATGAAGAGGCAAAGAGGCCATCTGAAGAAGGTAGGATGATTTTAGAAGTTGCAACTAATGGGGTTTCCTGGGTCCAAGAGTTGAACGCTGCTGCTGCGACAGCTAAGTCACTTCAGTCATGTCTGTCTCTTTGCGACCCCATAGACGGCAGCCCACTAGGCTCCCCCGTCCCCGGGATTCTCCAGGCAAGAGTACTGGAGTGGGTTGCCATTTCCTTCTCCAATGCATGAAAGTGAAAAGTTAGAGTGAAGTCGCTCAGTTGTGTCAACTTGTAGCTACCCCATGGGCTGCAGCCTACCAGGCTCCTCTGTCCATGGGATTTTCCAGGCAAGAATACTGGAGTGGGTTGCCATTGCCTTCTCCACAAGAGTTGAATGCTATATCACTATCACATACTAACCTCACCACTGCTGAGAATGGTAGGAACACCACACCTCATTATAAGGGATCATTATGGATTTCCAAATTAGGGTCTTGAACCTCAGTCACAGAAGATATTGCATCATTAGTGTTTTGGGAACCAGAACTAAACAAAATGCATGTGAGAAAAATAGCATAAACATATTTATATACTACATAAAATTTTTGAGGATCTATGGATCCTCATTTAATGGAAGATGAAAAATTCCACTGAGAAGAGGACAGGTACCACTGCAAATCAGAAGTGTGGCATATGAATTTTAAGATATGGTTAAATTCCTGACTCTGTTCCTTGTAGCCTGTGACTGTGTGCAGATTACTATAACCTTCTGAGACTCTTCCCCTCAGCAGTAAAAGAAAAGGATAATTTCCCAAAGTTATTAATAGTTGATAAAGAAGATGTACATACACACATACACAAACACTACTCAGCCATTAAGAAAAATGAAAATAATGTCATTTGCAGCAACATGGCTAGGCCTAGAGATTATCATAGCAAGTGAAGTAAGTCAGAAAAAGACAAATGCCATATGCTATCACTTGTATGTGGAATTTAAAATATGATACAAATGAATTTTTTTTAACAAAACAGAAACAGACTCACGGACAAAGAAAATAAACTTGGTTACCAAATGGGAAAGTGAATGGAGGAGGGATAAACTACGATTTGGGGATTAGCATATATAAATTACTATATATAAAATAAACAAGGTCCTACTGTATAGTACAGGGACTGTATTCAATATCTTGTAATAAATGGGATGGAAAAGAAAACGAAGAAGAATGCACACACATGGTGTCAGTGGTAAAGAACCTGCCTACCAATGCAGGAGACATAAGAGACACAGGTTCGATCCCTGAGTCAGGAAAATCCCCTGGAAGAGAACATGGCAACTCACTCCAGTATTCTTGCCTGGAGAATCCCATGGATAGAGGAGCCTGGCAGCTTACAGTACATAGTGTTACAAAGAGTCGGACACAACTGAAGTGGCTCAGCACGCACAGATGTATACAGTCACTGTGCCGTATACCAGAAACTAACACAGCAATATAAATCAACTATACTTCAATAATAAAAAAAAATCTATCAACAGAATGACATGAGATAATGTGAAAGAGCTTCATAAATTCTTCATTACTTACAAAGTATGATTTCCTCAAAATGAATAGCATCTAACCTGGCTGGAAAGACAAAATGTCATGGTAAAGTACTGATTGACTCATTTCCATGTTCAAAGTTTTCAACTTTCCATTGTCTAAAGAATAAAGACTTTAGAATAGGATTTATTGTCTTGTACAGCCTGGCTGCAATTTATGCTTCCTATCTCATCTACTACTCATTTTTATAAGCTTTAATAGCCAAGGAACCTGAACTCCTTCATTTTTAAGCACCCCATTATTCTCTTTCCTCACTTATAGCCACTAAGATCCTTTTGTTCTTGTTATTCCTCCTCCAAGGATTCTCCATTTTTGCCTGCAAAAATCTGCCCATACTTCAAAGTCCAGTTCAAATGCTATCTATCTCCTTCATCAGATGTCTACGTGCTCAGTCATGTTTGACTCTCTGCGACCTCATGGACTGTAGCCCACCAGGCTCTTCTGTCCATAGAATTTTCCAGGCAGGAATACTGGAGTGGGTTGCCATTTCCTCCTCCAGGGGATCTTCCCAACTCAGGGATCGAACCTGTGTCTCCTGCAGCTCCTGCCTTGGCAGGCAGATTCTTTACCACCTGTGCCACTTGGGAAACCCTAATCTCCTTCACCAGGATTCACATACCATCACTAGTTGTAATCCCTCATTCTTTAAATTCCTATTGCCCTTTATAGGTAACTTACTCGTCCTTAAAGCAAACAAAGTCAAATAAACAAACAAAAATTTACATAATGGTTGCATGTTAAATATCTTATTTCTCTTAGAAGACTATGAACCCCTTATGGGCAGAATATATTTCATATGGTTATATCTCCTTGAGATGCTAAAGTGAAACCATATATTTAATAAACATCAATTCATTTGACATACACATAATAGAAGGAAAAATGACTCCTAAAATACAGGGGTGAATTAATGTTATAAGCTGCATATGTAAACAATGAAAATAATTCACATCACTGAGTGATCATTGCAGTGTCAATTGCCAACAAGTAGAAGTGTGGTTAAGGTAGAGCTTGATAGAAGTACAGTATCTGGGTTAATTGAAAGGAAGCTGAAAGACATTCCAGGTAGAAGAAATACACACACACACACACACACACACACACACACACACATACATACAGGCTACTGTATGAGTTTCTTAGGTGGCAAAGGCAAGGAAGTACTCAAGCAACAATCACATGGGCTATGGTAAATAGCAATAGGAAATAAGAATTGTTGTAAAGCTAAACTATGAATAAATCCAAAGCTTAAGGCTTTGGCCTTTTCGGATAGGAGGAAGCCATTATTTTCTTAATTATATGTAGCATATGTGACTATGGTGCAAAGGTTCTCATTTCCATGCAAAAGAACACGCAACTATCAGATACAAGAGGACCATTCCATTCCCCTAAAAAAAGACATCTTTTTTTCTTGATTTAGAACTTGCTCTAGAACCTGCTATAAATACAGAATCTGAAACACCACACACACCCTTCAATCCAGGTTAGCATATGATAGAAGTACAAGTGATACTGACCACCCATCACATCTCTCCACAGAAAGCAAATTACAGCCTACTGTTCTATCTTCATTACTCTCTGAGGTAAAATAGTCATTACACACAAAACTAATTTTTAGAATGTGAATATCTCTTTTAAACTAATACCAAAGCAAATGGTTGGCTGTGAGGGCTAGAATGGGAAAAGTGTGTGTTTCCCTCTATGGACGTAGTCCCACAGAGGTGGATAAAGGGTTGAGTGCTTTCTCACTGCTGAATGAACCAGGCCCACCTTAAACAGCTCTGGGGGATGACACTCATACTGTATTGATATTTATGCAAATAGAATCTCCTGAAGCACAATTCCAGAAAATCCCAAGAGTGGTGCTGCCAGAACTACTGGCCCTTCCCCAGGCCAAAGGTCAGTTCAAAGACAGTGTATTTACTAGAGAGTTTCTTCTTCGTATTTTTCTTTTAAGCCTATATGTTTCAAGACTGGTCTAGAATGTCATCTACCATAGTCAGTGCCCAGGATTCTGGGAGTTGAAACATAGTTGGATCTTCTAGTATATTGTTTCTTAAATTAGGTTAAGAGGTAGAGTAATGGGTGCCCATGAGAATTTAAATTTTAAATGTTTTATTTAAACACACAAATATATATATCCATTTATGTGTGCTCACTCAATCTGATCCTTTGTGACCCCATGGACTGTAGCTCACTAGACTCCTCCGTCCATGGGATTTTTCAGGCAAGAATACTGGAGTAGGTTGCTATTTTCTCCTCCAGAGGATCTGCTCAACCCAAGGATCACACCCATATCTCTAGCATCTCCTGCATTGGCAGGCGAATTCTTTACCACTGAGCCACCTGGGAAGCCCGTATCCATATATACTGTTAGGTAGTTAGAATAGGAAACAGAAGTCCAAAATGGCAGTGGCTAGAAGACAAGGAAGGGAAAAGCCCGAGAAAATAGAACAAGGAAGGTCTGAGGACCTGAGTGACAACTGCAGGTAGAACAGCACTCCTGTTTAAGCCCAATTTGCATAGGACAGGCCCTGGAGCAGAAATAAACATATAAAACAGGAGCCAAAGCGCTTGCTGGTTCTCTCTCTCCTGCACTTCCAAGATGGACTCTCCCTCTCTCCCCCACGCGCTGCAGCGTTCTTTTCTTCATGTCTTTGGATCGGCATGTCCTCACGCTTTGAGGATGAATTCTCCTGCTATCATCTTCTAAATAAAATAGAGCTGTAACACTGAGCTGCAACACTGATTTATTTAAGAGCTATAACACAGTCTGTCCAAGACCCGAGAGCTGTGGACTGCTGAGGGCTTCAATGTCCGTCACTCCAAATCTTTGCTGTGATGAGACAAGAATCGAGGAGCATACCCTCACATGACATTTACACTCAAGTGACAATACTATACATAAAAATATATGGTTTGCACATATATGTGTCTATATATTTGAAGGTAGACAAATTCTAGGGCATCTGGCTGATGACTTTATAACTGATTATTGACACAAAATTTTGGAGCAAATATTTCTGGCTTTGATTATGATCTGCTTTACTCAAAGTAAAGGTCAAATGAAATCACAATGCAGCAAATAAAAATTGTTTGTGCTACTTCAAACAGAGAAAAATGGAGTAATCATCTGACTTGAAAACTCAAAAGTAGTCGTGTCTCAGCAGTAAGAAGACATTTTATTTTGCTGGCAGATGTATTACAGAAATCCCAGCTCTGAGCATACCATTTTTGCAACAACTCATTCACAGCAAGAATAAATAGCAAATGTGCAACGAGAAATTTCTCTCTTCCCTATTCCAACTAGTTCACATAAAATAAAGTAGTTTTCAGTAACACTGCCTTTATTTTGAATTGAAAAAATTTTGGAATGATATATAATTAAATTTAACATTTTAGAGTTTCTAGCAGGCAGAGATTTGGTTAAGTATAAGGTCAAATACTTCTATTAACAAACAAAACCAAGAAATTATTAACTCTAACATACTTATGTGAACAAGTATTATCTGTATATGTATTACTGAAAAAAAAGCACAGAAACATTTCATATTTCATCTGAGGCAATTTTATGTCACAAAAACCTATAACATTAAATAAATATTATTCATTTGAACTGAACTGTGTTTGTATAGATTTATTTATAACTTAATTTTAAGCAAATTGTATAATTTTATAAAAGCTATAAACAAGAGACATTTATACCCATATATATTTTATTATATATTTTCCTATATTATATATATATACATTTAACATAATAAAAATAACAAATTGCACTGAATAGCCATCAATATAATTTTTTAAATTGGAGAAACACTGCTGTAGATGATACAGGCCCAAAGAATTCAGTGCCTATCAACATTTGAAAGGCACAAATCTTTCAAGTCCTCTTATTCAATGATCTATTCATTCATATGTATTAATGCCTACTGTGTATTAGACATCTAAGGTTTATCAGTGATCAAGATAGACATGTTTCCTATCCTTATGCTGGCTTAAAATCAAATGAGTTCAGACAGATAATTAACATGGGAAGAAGTATTTTTAAAAAGCTCAAATTACATTCAGCTTATGGTATGAATTACATACAGTTTCCCTGGTGGCTCAGACGGTAAAGCATCTGCTTACCTGCAGGAGACCCGGGTTCAATTCCTGGGTCAGGAAGATCTCCTGGAGAAGGAAATGGCAACCCACTCCAGTACTCTTGCCTTGAAAATCCCATGGATGGAGGAGCCCGGTAGGCTACAGTCCATGGGGTTGCAAAGAGTCGGACACGACTGAGAGACTTCACTTTCACTTTCACTTTTCTATGATAGAGTAATCAGGAGGACCAGTTGAGATTAGAGGATCAGTGGGAGCCTCTTAGAGAACATAATGCTTAAGATGATTACTGAATGAAAGAATGAGCCACTTAGTGCACACAGGCAGAAAGGGAATTATCTAAGAGGAGGAAATTAAAATGTATATAACTCTACTATAGGAAAACTTTGGCATGTCCAAGGAAGTAAAAGAAGAAGACCATATCTGAGAAATAGTGAGCTGGTGAAGAAACGGGTAAGACGAGGTTGTAGAGGCAGGCAAAGAGCATCATTCAGAGTCTTGAAAACCATATTAGAAGCTCTTACTTTATTATGAATATAATTGGAAGCCACTGAGGAGTACAAGCAGTGGAAAACATGATTCAATTTTTAAAGTATCAGGCTGAAATGGGTAAAATAACTAGATATGCCATTGACAAAACAGCAAAGACTCATTGGTCAACAAGGATGAAGCCTTTTTCACTTGAAACCAAAACTGCTTTAAAAGAAATGAGAATCAAAGCTATGTTCATATGTGTGCTTTTTGTTTTAATTTTGAGTTGCCAAAATCATTAAAATTATAAGACTTCATCTTAAATATCTGAATTTTCTGCAACTCTGGGATTGATTTTTAATTTCTGGAAACTCCAGTAACATGAAGCCTGCATTCCTGCAGAACCAATTGGCTGGAGTTGATTAGCAGCTGCTCCATTTCTCCATTTGAAAAGTTCTGTAATTTCCTGTTTGTCACAGTTGTCCCTCACTGCCTAAATACTAGCTTATTTCATTCACTTTTCCCACCTGTTAGATGTATCTGGATGCATTCATTTTGTCACCTCCTCTTAGATACTATGGCAACAGGCATAATTCTTGGGAGCTGTCCCTAGTGCTGAGTCAAACTTTGGTATAGTTCAATATCCGCCTGCATGTGTGCTAAGTCGCTTCAGTCATGTCCAATTCTTTGCAACCCTATGGTAGCCCACTAGGCTCTTCTGTCCATGAGATTCTCCAGGCAAGAATACTGGAGTGGGTTGCCATGCCCTTCTCCAAAGGATTTTCCCAACCCAGGGACCGAACCCACCTCACTTACCTGTTCTGCATTGGCAGGTGGGTTCTTTACCACTAGCACCACCTACGAAACCCTAGTTCATATCTAACCTGATCTTCTAAGACCTGACTTTTGTTCATTTCCCCTTGATTATTTGTTCATTTGTGTTTTCAAGATCACACCTAAACATGAAGTAAGAATTTATCCTGTCTTTGTGCTCATTCACAGCCTAGTCCTTAGCTTCAGCTCTGCAAGCCATTATCCTAAGACTCAAGCTCAATGGTTTGACATGGATCTCTCTTAAAACACATGTGGACTCTGCACTGTTTTTACATCTACTGTTCAAGTCATTGCTGGGCTTTTGGAAGGGTGCTGTACTGCATGTACAATCAAGTGTTTGCACCTGCAGTAGGAGTGCTTTACTTAGAATTTAACTGTAAATTTAAAAGTAAAGTACAATTTTTAATGTACTATATATCATGTGCAACCTCTTAGTTTGAGATTAGTTGAAGCCTGTTTCTAGTTCATTCTCCTTTTACATCATCTGCTTAGAAAGCACAGGCATTCAGTTGTCATGAAAAACTACATGAATAAAATATGCGTCTATAAAAATGTAGTCAGACATTTTAATTTGTTCATTGGTCTACCTCCAGTACCCATAAAAGTGGCGTATGGTAAGCTTCTCAGTAAACATTCTGTTAAATTAGTGAATGAATGTTAGCTATTGGACACTAAGCCTACTGTTGTTCTTTGGACATAAGAAGCTACAAAATGGAAAAATATGGTTGTACTCTCTGATAAAAATCTCAAAATTAATAGGAGTATGGTCTATAACACATCTCCAAATAGTCCCAGTTACTTAACTGTGAGCTATAGCTTTTAGTTCATGTGCTGTTTTCCTAAGCCTATTTATATTCTGGATCTATATAATGAAATTTGTCCACTGATCATCTCTTGATAAAAGTAACTCTTCTGTTGGTTCTACACATAATCTTGAAGTAGACCAATGGATAGTCTAATTATAAAACATCCTAGGGAACATTTCCTAATATGGAAACATTTCACTCATCACTAATAATTACACATGAAATAATAATTACATATGAAAATAGAGTTATTCAGGAACCTGTACTCAATGCTCTGTGGTGACCTAAATGGTAAGAAAATCCAACAAACAGGGAATACATGTACACAGATGGGCAGGCATTGAAAGTGCCTGCCAATGCAGGAGATGGAGGTTAGAGCCCTGGTTCAGGAAGATCCCCTGGAGAAGGAAATGGCAACTCAGCCCCGTATTCCTGCCTGGGAAATCCCATGGCCAGAGAAGCCTGGCGGGCTACAAATCATGGGGTTGCAAACAGTTGGACACGATTTACCAACTGAACAACAATAACAATAACTGGTTCACTTTTGAGCAGCAAAAAATTACACAACATTGTAAAGCTACTCCAATGAAAAATTTTAACAAGATAGAATTACCCAAATATTGCTCAACTCAGATCTGAATTGTGCCTTCCAACCACACTCATAGTCTCTCTTCTTCCTCTCCCTGAGCAAAATTTCTTGGACAGAGCAGATTTCCATCATACTCGATGTGAAATTAAATTCTCTCAGTCCGATAGCTCTAGCTGCATCAGTTATCACATTGGAGATAACACAGTCATATTCTGTTCTTTCTCTTTGGTTGCACTCAGTACAGAAAAGTTAATAAGTTAATCATGCTGCCATATCACCAAATACAATAATGAACAAACCACCACTAAAGGCAGAAGTATGTTTGTGAACTTTAACTGAATAAGCCCTTTATTTTGTTATTATAAATTGTCAGGAAACCGATCTATTTATTAGACTGACCTGATTTCTAAGACTTGCTTAAAACAAAAAGAACCTCATACAAATGTTTTTTTTTTCTCTTTTTAGGGCACTGTATACAAGTTTTCAAAACAACATCTGAACCGGTGTTTTGTCCTTTGACACTAACTCAACTGATTTCATAACAAATTAATTTGTCAGAAATCAACAACTGAAGGTTAGAGATAGAAATAAAGTCACATGAAAGACCAAATTGTGGCTATTTTGGACCTGTTAACCTTATGATGGGATGTTTTAATTTATGCATCATAGAAATCTCTTTACACCACTCTGCCTGTAATTGCAGCAGCTCACAATGCTTGCTTGCTCTTTAGTTTCACTTTACTCTAGAAAAGCTGGTAAAAATTCACAGTTTTGCAACTGAAAAGTTGCAAAGGCAAGATCACTTTAAGATATATTATTGATATTATTACAACAGTAATAATAAAAAGCCTTAGTGAATTTCAAATCATCAAATGGAAAGATATACTAATTTTCTCTATAAAATGTCTGATTTTCATATGGGAATATAAAAATTGTTATTACATAAAACCTTACTTCCTACCCCATTCTTCCCTCTGGGGCCAATATTGTTATGGAAGACTCATTTAATTGCCATTTAATATCCATTTCATCTTTGCTAAGAGAGTTCCAGTGTTCTTAAGGCAACAATATAGTCTTCAGCAACTGATGGTAATCAATATAAAATAATCTTAATACTATACCCAAATTTCCCAGCCTCAGTTTCAGCTAGGAGTAACCCACCTATATTAATACTAATTGGTAGAAGTCTTTGTTGGGATGTTTAGGAAACTTTTACTCTCTTGATGAAAGAGAACTGATGTGGCTCTGTCACCCTCGCTTTGAATTTAGACTTGATATCTGGAGCTACAGGAACTATCTTAAGTCTATAAAGAGCATGTATGAATATAAGTGACAACATGCTAAGGATGCCACTGTGCAAAGACAGCTCCTAGATCCTAAGAGGCTTTATTGAGTTTTGAGTGAAAGCCAGCAATATGCCTATTTCCAGACTTCTCAGTATTTAAGAAAAATCAATCCATCTGATTAAGACACTTACTGAAGTATCAGTGTCTTGCTTTTCTAACTGATACAATTATCTCTCTGTAAAATAGCTCAGGGATTTTCAACAATAGCCTCTTTCTCCCTGTCTCTCTCTCTTTCCAAATATACATTCCACTATAGCTCTCAAACACAGTATATTTCTGCCATCTAAATTGCTCATCAGTTTCTGAATTCTCTCTGCAGCCCAGCAGGCATGGGTCCTGTAAATGTAAATGGTTCCTCTTCTATCAATGAAGACATTAGTCATCCTTATTTTTCCTCTTCAAAAGCTATATTAGTATAGGCATATTCTATGACTCAGAAAATCCACTCCTGGGACTACTCCCAACAGAAATGCATATATATGTTCACAAAAAGAGATACAAGATTGCTGATAGCAGCAATGCTCACAATGACTATAAGCTGTAAACAGCCCAATAATCACCAATAGTAGAATGGATAATAAATGTGTGGTATATTTACAGAAAAGGAAAAAACATAAAGAAACAAAGAACAAACTAAAACTGAAGCTACAAGCAACAATTTATGTCTCTGGGAATTCCCTGTTGGTCCAATGGTTAAGACTGCATGAGTTCAATGCCAAGGGCCCAGGTTTGATCCCTGGTCCAGGAACTAAGATCCCATAAGCTGCACAGTCAAGAAACAATTTGTCTCATAAACATAACATTAACAAAGTATCCAGACCTAAAAGAGAAGTACAATGTATTACTTTATTTAATGTTTTAAAACAAGCGGACTAATCTAGTGCTAGAAGGAGATAATTGCCACCCTTGGGGAAGGCAGTGATTGGATAGAGGCACAGGAACAGAGTTACAGGGATGCTGATAATGTTTGGGTTCTAGTCTCCATGATGGTTACATGGATGTCTTCACTTTGTGAAATTATACCAAGTGATACATTTGCCTTTCTCCGTATGTGATACTTAAATAAGAAGTTTTCACAAACAAACAAAAAGGTTTACCCATGGCAAAAGTAATCATTAACATAGCTGCATTTCTCCCTCTGGACAACAGAAATCCAACCAGTCAATCCTAAAGGAAATCAACCCTGAATGTTGATTAGCAGGACTGATGCTGGTGCTGAAGCTCCAATACTTTAGCCACCTGATGCAAAGAGCCAACTCATTGGAAAAAGACCCTAATGCTGGGAAGGATTGAGGGCAGAAGAAGAGGGACACAGAGTATGAGATGGTTGGATGGTATCACGGACTCAATGGACATGAGTTTGAGCAAAGGTGAAGATAGTGAAGGACAGGGAAGCCTGGCATCCTGCAGTCCATGGGGTCGCAAAGAGTTGGACACAAGTGAGCAAATGAACAAAAACAACAATTTCTCCCATAACCCTTTCTCTGGTTTCCTCTTTGTTTCAATTCAACTTTTTTCTCCCTTATTCCTCCATAGAATTTTGTCTCTACCTACTTTTTTATAGCAACTTTATTTTCTCCTGATTTTTAAATTTATTAATTGGAATATAATTGCTTTACACTGTTGTGTTAGTTTCTGATACTCAATGATGTGAATCAGCTATACGTATATAGCTATACGTATACATATATCTCCTCCCTCTGAAGCCTCCCTCCCATCTATCCTTCATCCCACCTCTCTAGGTCATCAGAGAGCACTGAGCAGAGCTCCCTGTGCTATTGTGCAGCTTCCCACTAGCTTTCTATTTTTTATGTGACAGTGCGTATGTGTCGATGCTCATTTCCCAGTTCATCCCACCCTCTCTTCCCCCAGCTCCCCATGTTCACAAGTCTGTTCTCTGTATCAGCGTCTTAATTCCTGTCCTTGTCTCCATCTACTTTATAAAACATAACCCGGCTTCTTTGTATTAAAGTGTTTGTATACGTAACTCCCTCCAGCCCCAGAAGACTGTGCTCTCCCTAAAGGAAAGGATCACATCTGTGTCGTCTCATCCTGCAATGCACAAATTAGGTCAGGAAACATCTTTGAATGGTATTTTAATTCAAAACAGCTTCTTAGGAAATATATGTAGCAAAGATCATTTGTGTTTTTAAGTTTACACAACCTAATAATTTGAAAATGTGAAACTCTGAAGGCAGCTGCAGTGTAATGGAAGATTCACTGCATTAAAAATGAGCCACTTCATTTGTAAATCTTCACCTGCCACTCATTTAAGTTGTGGAGATTTATGTAAGTAACTTCACCTCTCAAATCTGCAGTTTCCTCACCTGAAATATGAGGAAAATAACGTTTGCCTCACAGAAACGCTGTCTCAAGAGAGTTGACGCATATGAGTGTTTTCTAAACTATACAAACTAGAGGCATTGTTCTTCATTGTCTAGTACACTTCCTAGCCTTATTCATGTCATGAATACAACACACCTACCCTGGCGTAAAATGACAAAGCTTCTTAGGGCTAGAGGACAGAAAGTATGGACACTGGTTGTAAAGCTGTATTCTAGAAGACCATTTATCCATTAGCATTACTTTATTTGAATTTAAAATTATGGCTCAAATGGGATCAAGATTTTTAGTCTCTCATGTAGTAAGGGTGTCTCTACTGGTAAACCGAGCTCAATCACAAAAAGTCAGTCTATGAGACAGATTAACCCAAGCACCATCTGAAACCAAACAGAAGTGTGATCTATCTTATTAAAGTAACCACATCACAAACTCAAGTTCCCAAAAGTGAGCTTATAATACTGTGTTTATGTATGCTTATGTGGGCCTTTGGGTGGCACTACAGGAAGAAAGCTCTGAGCAGCTTTTATTTACATCTCATATCTCTAATGAGAAGTTGCAAACAACTGATCAATAACTCAGTAGGAAAGAAACACTTTTTCACACACTTTCCTAATCACCTCTTCTAGTCTGGAGATCCTTAAAACCATTAATGTATGAAGATAACCATTAATGTATGAAGATAACCATTAATGTATGAAGATAAACCATTAATGTATGAAGATGTCTAGAGATTTGTGGCTACTGGGGTAGCTGACATTTGCTCCTGACATTTCATTCATTTTCTAACAAACTATTTCTTAATTCTTTCCTCCCTACTTTTCCATGAAACAAAAATTTTTTAACAAATATATATGTGTGTGTGTATGTCTGGGTGTGTGTGTGTGTGTGTGAGCAAGGGTATGACCTGGTGTTCTCTCTCTTAAATTACTGAGACATCAGTAGTGGGATGGGGAGGGTGGAGATGAAATAATGACTATCATCTATCATTACACTAGCAGAGAGTCTGTTGAAAGAGTCTCACTTTTTCAATATTCCCCAAAGCCTGGGGAATACATTATACATATCACATATAATATTAAAATAACTATTTTTATATTAGGAAAATACAGCATATTAAACTTCTGATTTTACAGATATAGTTGGCTGAGATAAGGCTAAATTGATTTTTTAAGTGTGTTGATGTAAAGTAATGACAGGAAGCACACAGATATAGTGAAATTACACAGGAGATGTATGGATGTCTAGAGATTTGTGGCTACTGGGGTAGCTGACATTTGCTCCTGACATTTCATTCATGCTCAGTCGCTCAGTCATGTCTGACTCTTTGCAACCCCGTGGACTATAGCCCACCAGGCTCCTCTGTCCATGGGATTTCCCAGGCAAGAAAAGTGGAGTGGGTTGCCATTCCCTTTTCCAGGGGATCTTCCTGACCCAGTGATGGAACCTGTATCTTCTGCTGACAGGAGGATTCTTTACTACTGAGCCACCTGTATCACTAGATGTGGGCAAAGTCACTTTCAGGATGCTATCCTCTGGGTCAGTTCTAAAAGACTATTCTAATTCATATCTAGGATGGCAGAAATATAAAGTTATGCTGTAAGGTAAAATTACTTCCAGTGTAATTGAAAACTAATGATCTCAACATGTGATGATGGGAACTACAAATCTGGGAGACAAATGGAAGTGTGGAGAGTTAGAGGCTGCCCCAGACAATGGGTGGCAGGAATCCAAGGCCCCCTGTCTCGGTTCTGAGACTGGGTACCTTTTAGCACACTCCCTCTGAGAACCTTAGCTTGCTCATCTGTATAAGAATTAAACTGTCTCCTTCCAACAACATCAATCTAGAGTCACAGTTTAAAACATTAACTCTGCATTAGGAGCACAGTTAGCTGTTAAGTATGACAAATGGACTTATGGTTAATTAAGAGGCCCATAAATTAAATTGTGGCTTCTTCCACTCAATTTATGCACTTATTCAGAGCTCTATGTTAAAGAGCTTTGTTATTTTACAGTAAATTTTACCCCATCAAAGGAAGATAGGAAGAATCCTTAGACACTAACATTTTTTTCCTGTCATTTAGTAGAGACCAAGCTATATACCAGTGACACAGATCTGACCTCCTGGATCAGAACAGAATGGCAGAACAATGTATACTCAGGGATCTACCTAAAGGTTTGAGAATCAAAGGAGCAAGTTTTGTGTTCCCAGTCACCTTCTGAACTAAATTCAAAACCTTTTCTACTGCTTAGCATAACCAACAACTATCCACATCTCTGTAACTTTTCCTTAACCTCCATTAGAGCTCTGAAATTATACTAACTCTTCCTCACACAGAGTCTGCGACAGGACACAGAGTACTAGAGCTGGAAAAGACGTGCTAGACCATCTATTTCTGCTTCACATCTGATGTTCAAATCCTTCTGCAATGTCTCAATAGTCATACAGCATCTGCTAATACTGTAGGAGTGATTAGAAAGTCACAAGCAGCCAAAGCTTTCATTGTGCATTCTCTACACCTGCATTCATTGTTCTCCCTTTCAAACTCAATCCTCTCCTTCCTTGAAATCACTGGAATATCAGATCTGCTATGCGGAATATCAGAATATCAAATGAGTCTACTTTGGTCTCCTCTTCTCTAAGCTAAATATTATGGCCTTTCAGTTCAGTTCAGTTCAGTCGCTCAGTCACATCCAACTCTTTGCGACCCCATGGATTGCAGCACACCAGGCCTCCCTGTCCATTATGGCCTTTACCTGCTCCTTTTAAGTCACAATTTCAAAACTTTTTAATACCCTGGTCATCATCCCCTAGATGTATTCTAATGCAGCAGTCGCCAACCTTTTTGACACAAGGGACTGGTTTCATGGAAGACAATTTTTCCCTGGATGAGGGGCTGGGGGATGGTTTGGGGATGATTCAAGTACACTGAATTTTTTATGCACTTTATTTCTATTATTATTATATCAGTTCCACCTCAGACCATCAGGCATTAGATCCTGGAGGCTAGGGACCCATGCTCTAGTGTCGTAATTTCTCTTGGGAAACTTGCCATCCAAAACCAATTATAATCTCCTCCTCACCTGCAAGTCTCTTGTAACCAGCATGGTGTATCAAGGTGAAACCTGCTATATCATTTTATTCCATCTCTCATTTGTGATTTCTTTCCCATATTTATGGGACACAGATTGAAACACAGTTGTAGTGCAGAGAGAAGTACCAGTGAAGCTCTAGGGCTTATATCCATATTTGAAACTGCTGTAGGAAAAATTTAGAGGTTCAGACTCACATATAATGTCTAATTATAACCTGAGTGTAATACAAAAATATAATTCAGTTCAATAAATATATTTCAAAATTCATTCTGATCTCTGAGGAAAACTAACAAAGCAATACTGAACAAAGCTAGATACCTACATATGCATTTATATATATGTATATATATATATATAAGCAAACACATTTTAATAAGCCTTATATTTTAATCATCAATTGCATCACAAATGATGGGGGGGTGTGAATGATCACTTTTCCTAGATATTTGAGTGATGCAGTATAAGGCTGTGTTTATAAAAGCTATTTTTCAGAATTCATATCAGAAACTATATATTAGCTAGTTCAGGCACTCAGTTGTGTCTGCCTCTTTGCGACCCCATGGACTGCAGCACACAAGGCTTCCCTGTCTGTCACCAACTCCCGGAGCTTGCTCAAACTCTCATCCATTGAGTCGGTGATGCCATCCAATCATTTCAACCTCTGTCATCCCCTTCTCCTCCTGCCTTCAATCTTGCCCAGCATCAGGGTCTTTTCAAATGAGTTAGTTCTTCACATCAGGTGGCCAAAGTATTGGAGTTTCAGCTTCAGCAGCAGTCCTTCCAATGAATATTTAGAACCGATTTCCCTTAGGATGGACTGGTTGACTCTCCTTGCAATCCAAGGGATTCTCAAGAGTCTTCCCCAACAATACACCTCAAAAGCATCAATTCTTTGCTGCTCAGGTTTCTTCTTGGTCCAACTCTCACATCCATACATGACTAGTGGAAAAACCATGGTTTTGACTAGATGGGCCTTTGTGGGCAAAGTAATGTCTCTGAATTTTTAATATGCTGTCAAGATTGGTCATAACTTTTCTTTCAAGAAGTGTCTTAATTTCATGGCTGCAGTCACTGCATCCCTAGTGATTTTGGAGCCCCCCAAAATATATACTACTCTATACAAATACTCTATAGATACACATATATGCTGTCACAAACCTTAATCAGTCTTGAAAGGCTTCCCACTCAACTGAACTCTGTAACTCTAGATGAAAAACAGGGAAGGCCTAGCACACTGATTTTTCATATGAACACACAAAACTTCCCCAAATTCATGTGGTTTGTAAACTACAGAGTCAAAAATACAGGCCAGACCTTTGGATTCCAGATCCAAGAATCAAGTGTCTGAGTACCTAGTTTGGTTCTAAGACTCCAAACATCAGGTGTAAACCTTAACGGTCCCCTTTGACCCAATTTCTTGCCCATGCTTGCACTAGATTTAGCAGTCTTGTGGATATTTCTGTGTATCCCACAGAAGAGAAAAGCACATGACTGTCACTTTTTCAATGGGTAACTATTTGCTTAAAATCTTAATCAGATTGTTGCTAATCACAGACTGTGAGAGCCAGATACTTCCATTAATATCCCCGTGAAGAAACCACAAGGACTCCAGAAACCATTAGCCGCCTCTAGTGCTCCATGAGAAGAGCATTCTTAGTGGGGAAAACCACAAACAAGAAAAGTCAAAGCTAAGAGATAAAAGATTTATAAAAACTCAAAACTTCCACCCCAAGTCAATGGACTCTTGCCACCAATACAGTACACTGTGTTGCTTAAAACAAAAAGTCCCATCTGGTGCACTGTGACAACATAGAGGGGTGGGATGGGGTGGGAGGTGGGAGGGAGGCTCACGAGGGAGCAGATATATGTATATCTACGGCTGATTCATGTTGATATGCGGCAGAAAGCAACACAATATTGTAACGCAAGTATCCTCCAATTAAGAATAAATAAATTAAAAAACAAACAAAAGCATCCAAATCCAGCTCACGCTAGAGTCAATGGGGGAGCTTCTAAAAACTAAGCACATGGGACCTTTCTAATACATGGGAGGTATAGTGCAGGACAAGGTAATCTGTTTTTGTTTTTATTTTTCTTTAACAAGAATCTGATGTGAGTATGATGTATCTGATCCAAGCCTAGAATGTGTTAGTCACAGGAAGTCAATTACTCTTGCAATGTTCCCAGTTTCTCTCCTGCAACAGCTTTCTTTTTCCTAGTCAATCATTCTCATCAGCATATAAATATGCTATAATATTTTCATAAAACAATGTTCCCTTTGACCCCACATTCTCCCATTTCTCTACACAACTTGACTGTAAAACTCTTAGATTTTTCTATGTTCCTTCTATCCACTCTCTCACCTTCTAGTCTCTTGAAGCCATGCTACTCAAACTTTCAGACCCACCTCTCCGTTGAAACTGCTGCCCACGATCCACGGGATAGTCCCCACATTTTCCAATCTAAAGATCCATTCTCAGTCTGCCCTACACTTTTCTGACCCAGTTGGTCATTCTTTCTTACTACTTTCTTCACTTAACTTTTATTCCTACACTCTCCTGAATTTCATCTACTTCTTTCTCAGGCTAGTCCTTTTGAGTCTCTATGGTAGCATTTAGCTCCTAATGGCTAAGTACTGCAGTACTGCAGGCTTAGTCCTAAGATCTTTTCTGTATCAACACTAACTCTTTGTGTTACTGAATGCAGTTCTGGGATTCTAAATACCATCTGCATGCTGATTATTCACACATTCATGTCTTCAGCCCTGGACTCCCCTAAATTCCTGACTTTCATCTCTCTGTTCAGTGTCTATCTCTGTGCATGCTAAGCCTCTTTGATCATATCTACTCTGTGCAACCACATGGACTGTAGCTCGCTGGGCTCCTCTATCTATGGGATTCTCCAGGCAAGAATACTGGAATGGGTTGCCACGCCCTCCTCCTCCAGGGGACTTTCCTGACCCAAGGATTGAACAGGTATCTCTTATGTCTAACCTGCATTGGCAGGCGGGTTCTTTACCACTAGTGCCACCTGGGAAGCCCTATTCTTTATTCTATGTCAAACTGAACACATTCAAAACAGAACACTTGAGTTTATCTCCCCAAAACAACTCTACCCTTCTTTGTTTCCCAACTCAATAAAGAACATCCCTCTTCATCTACATGCTCAGGCATAATTCCTTGAGTCACTTTTGATCTCTTTTTTTTCTCTAAACTAACAAATCCTATCAGGTCTACCTCCAAATATATCCCAAATTAGACTATGTCTTACTGCCTAACACATTTTGACTCTATTCCAAGCCTCTCACCAGAAATACTGTAATAACCTCCTAAAGAGTCTCTGTGATGCAGTCTACTATCGTACTGCAGCCAGAGTGATCCATTTCAATATAAATGGCTTTTCACACTCCTGTTCAAAACCCTTTTATGACTTTGCATAACCCTCAAAATAAATTCCAAAATACTGGCCACAGCCTACAATACCATTAGTAATATCCTTTCCTACCGTTTTCCCTCATCTCGCTCTTGACACGTTGCCCTTCTACCTCATCTTTGAATAAGTCAAGCCTTTTTCTACTTCAGGGCTTCCCAGGTGGCTCAGTAGTAAAGAACTACCTGCCAATGCAGGAGACGCAGGTTCAATCTCTGGGTCAGGAAGATGCCCTGGAGAAGGAAATGGCAACCCAATCCAGTATACTTGCCAGGATAATCCCATAAACATAGGAGGTATGCAGACTACAGTCTATGGGGTTGCAAAGAGTTGGACACGACTTAGCAGCTGAGCCCTCAGCATGCATGCGTGCATTCCCTAGCTCAGGATTTTTGCACTTGCTGCTCTTCCCAGCTAGTGCCAGTTCTCCTGAGTAATTGCAAGCTTGATGTCTCACTTCCTTGGGTCTCTACCTAAGAGCCATTTCCTTAGAGAAGATTGCTGTATCTAAAGAGATCTTCCTTTCTCTTTCTAGCTTCTTAATGCATGTATCTCTCTTTACGGCACTTACCACCACCTGACACTATATTATATGCATGTTAGTTGTTTATTTATTTATTGTTTTACTTCTGCACCAGAAAGTCACCTCTTAAAATAGAGATTGTTTCGCACACCACTGTATCCCTAGCAATTAGAATAGTACCTGGCAAAGAGTAGGTCGTTGATAAATGAGTGAAGGACTGAAGGAAAGAATGAGCAAATTTAGCCTGAAACACATGCTCTCTCTTGGCCCTCTGCCTTAGTGCATATTTTCCCCTTTACCCAAAATGCCCTTCCTCACCATTTTCTATGCAAGGTGGATGCCTATTTATTCTTTAAGATGCATCTCTGGTAGCATATTTCCCTGACGCCTTCCCAGATAAGCCTCCCTAACTACACACACACACATACATACACACACCACCAAGCAGAAGGATCTGCTCTCATCTCTCTCTGTTTTCAGGATAAATTGTTTCTACCTTTAGTCTAGCACCTACCCATGAAGATGAGTTTTATGCTTATATCTTCTCTCCCTTGCCATATACAAATTACTTAAGGCAGAAGTTGATTTATCTCTAAATGTCCAGTGCCAAGTCATACTGAAAACCCAGTTATGTTAAGACTATGTCTGATTGCTAATGCTCACATAGCTATTACTATTTCCTCCTGTCTGTGCTAAGTTATTTTTATTAGAAGCTGCTGTTAATAATGTGATTACTCCACCTAAAAGTAGCTCATTTATTCTCTCTGCCTCACAGACAAAAGGGCCTGTAGATTCCAGGAATTAAATTCTAATATAGTGTATATTTGCTCACTATTGAGAACTAAGTGATGCAAGCCCTCAAAATAGAAGTTAGCCTAGATCGACATTACCTCATCCTAGTTACTAGCCATGGGTGAAAGAGTTTAAGGTAAGGTTAAATCAGTAAAATGCCTTAACCTCTATCATATCGCCCCACTTTACAATGCAGACTGAAAAGGTACTATATTGTTGATGGGAATAGCATCCTTTTCAAGCAGCATCAGAATAGGGTAGACCAGAAAAATTCATGCACAACAGATGTGATAGCTATTGGAAGACACAATTCTTATGCCAAAGAAGCTATAAATTTCATGTTGATAAAACTGGCTTCTGCCATTAACTGCCTCTCTCCAAGACAATGCAAATCAGAGGTTTATCTTATTTCCAATATAGTCTTGGGTCACAAATGCATTGACTGCAATAAACTAGAAATGCTGGAGGGAGGGGGGTTCTGGAGGGGGAGCATATGTAAACCCATGGTGATATCATGGCATTGTATGGCAAAAACAATAAAAGGGGGGAAAAAAAGAAATGCTGTATCTCTATTAGCTTTTGTCACTTAGCATGCACACCTTTTCAGTTAGATTTCAAACAATGCTTAGGATTTTGAGGTTAGAAACTCAACACAGAGGTTAAGAAATTAAGTTCATAAAATAAGTGAATGAATGAAACATATTCCAAATTAGTGTCCAAATTCTACATACTAAGAGTTAAAAGTCCTGAATTCAAAATGATAGTCACTCAATTGTGTCTGACTCTTTGTGATCCCATGGACTAGCCCGCCAGACTCCTCTGTCCATGGAATTCTTCAGGCAAGAATACTAGAGTGTGTTGCTATTCCCTTCTCCAGACGATCTTCCCAACCCAAGGATCAAACCCAAGTCTCCTGCATTGCAGGAGGATGCTCTACCTCTGATCCACCAGGGAAGCCCCACTTCAAAGGTCCAGCCAATTCAAAGATCCCCTGATTCAAAGAGCCAGCCAATTCATGCAGATTTGGAATTTGGATACTTGTCTCAAGTTTCCTGGGACTGTTTCTTCAATTGTCAGAAGAAAGTGTATCTTCAATTCCTAAAATTGTTGCTAGGACCTAACTATTATGAGTCTACATTTTGAGTCACTTATGCTCTATGCATAAGATAACCGGTCCCTCCTCATAAGAAGATGACAACGCAGGTATTACGTCTGGCTCCTAACATGTGTGTCGTGAGGATGACAGCAAGGTTCACTAGAATCACTGAAACCTGGTCATATCAAAAAAACTTAAGAGGCCAAGAGATCAATCAGTACAAAGCCTGACTCAGTCTTAATATCTGCATTAGAAACATACTTCCACCTTCTGAGGAAGCTGGCTATTTTCAGCTCTATGGAATCTGCTAAGGAGGCCCAGGAGGCTTGGAAAGTAGAGCTGACACAGATCTGAAACCATTGGACAGTCTCAGCTCCACCTGTTTTTCATTTGTTTTTCCTCTTGAACATCTAGAGGGATTTGCTTCAGCCTCAAGCACTCACTGAAGTTCCAGCTAAACCAAGATCAACTTCCTCTCAGTTCAAGAGATAAGATGACAAAGAACTCCTATTCACAATTCCCAAGAGAGGGTCGGGGTGGTGTCGCACACAATCAAAGGGAAACAGTTAGACATTAGACCATTCTCAAGTGTTTCTGTAGCCCCACTGAAACAATCAAACCGAACCCCTAAATACTAAGGCAGACCCTGCAAATGTCTTTGATCCTGCAAAATGTCTTTGTCCACTGTGCAACAGCCTCAGTCAAAAAATGATTCCTGTATTTTTAACTTTTTATTTTATATTGGAGTATAGTTGATTAACAATGTGTTAGTTTCAGGTGTTCAG
The DNA here is from genome assembly GCA_007570785.1 of Antilocapra americana. Lineage (NCBI taxonomy): Eukaryota > Metazoa > Chordata > Mammalia > Artiodactyla > Antilocapridae > Antilocapra > Antilocapra americana. Next base: position 28,151,623 of record ML664161.1, read on the forward strand.
CAAAGTTTATCAGTTATATATATACATATATCTATTCTTTTTCAAATCGGTTCCCCATTTAGGTTTTGACATTATATTGAGCAGGGCTCCCCGTGCTATACAATTGGTCCTTGTTGTCTGCCTATTTTAAATACAGCGTTGTGTACCTGTCAGTCTCACACTCCCCAAGACAATTGTGTCTTAGTGAATCACTGACCTCTCCAGCTGAGGAACCACTCATTCTCAATACCCCGTCACCTCTGACAGGAATCCAAGTCTGGACAGAGAGGTTTTTTTTTTTCCTAGTTAGCTTGGTGCTGTATGTAAAATAAATCAGGGAATAGTAGTCAAGCAAGATTGCTCCTCCTACTATGAGGCTATACACGTTGTGTTGTGCTTAATAAGTGTCAGAAAGTATTCTAAGAGACTCATATATATTAACTCATATTATTCCACACCACACCCCTGTAAGGCAGGTACTACTTCTGCTATTACCATTTTGTGAATGAGAAAAGTGAGGCCCTGAGGGGTTAAGAAACTTGTCCAGGGTCACACAACTAGTAAGTCTCAGAGTCACGTCAAACTCAGGCAAACTGGCTCCATGGTCCATGCTCTCAGCCACCAACACAGATTTCCTCACACATGGCTTCAAGTTTCTGAACTTGATACATTTGAATTAGCAGGGATGAATTTCAAAAACAAGTAACTGAGTGAAACAATAAGATACAGAGAGACAAGTACAGCTCAAGACCACATCTATAAATTTCAGAAATACTCAAAACAATATCATACATGATACCTTTTAAATTGGGCTTCCCAGGTGGCGCTAGTGGTAAAGAACCCGCCTGCCAATGCCGGGGATGGGAGCGATGTGGGTTCAATTCCTGGGTTGGGAAACTCCCCTGGAGCAGGGCATGGCAACCCATTCTAGTATTCTTGCCTAAAGAATCCCATGGACAGGGGAGTCTGGTGGACTACAGTCCATGGACTTCACGCACACATGCAGGCACACATGTTCCTGGGACACACATCAAAATCATTATAGTTGTTACCCCTGAGGAAGACGGGATGCTGGACTAGAGCTGGGGATAGTTCTAAGTGATTTTAATTTTATATCGGTAGTGTTTGACTTCTTCAAGAGAATCTGAAATGCATAAGGCATAATGCTAATAATTTGTCATGCTGAGTCTTAGGTATATTAGTGTTTATTATATTAATCTCTGGCCATTTCTGTATTTTAACCTTAAAAACAAACTACATATATTTTATCTCCTCTTTCTTCTTGTGTCCTCCTAATTCCAATTTTGGTTGAGATAATAGAATCCAGAGTATTGCATCTTGGAAAACAAAATCATAATGATGATCCATGCAGGGCTAGTTAACCTAATGTAAATTACAGTGAGTATATTTCCAACTTGATGAAAATAAATTAACAATCTATTAGAACTTCAACTGAGCACATATAAACACGCACAGCATCAAACAGCAATTATCAGAGAACATAACCTAAAAAAATATGGAGAAGAGTTTGTCTCTACGACATACTTGGCAGTCTCTTCTAGAATAACGACAATGCTAAGAATGACACACTATAGCTAGATACTAGACATTACTGGTACCTTAATTAGGATAATTTTTGCACATTTATTATCTCCCTTAGTAAGAGTGAGTTATTTTAGAACAGGATTCATGTAGCCATTGACTGGCACATGGTGTGGGTCTCATTAAATGCTGGGTGAATAAACATAGAAATGAAGACATGTTCCATAATATCTTTGATTTAAACACTACAAAATATTCAACTGTTTGAGCAATAGGGTGGTAAATGAGGCTGAAGCTTAAAATTCTTATAACTGGATAGACAGCACTTTAGGGGGATGTTAGTGATTTGTATTCTCTCAGATAAAAATTAGAATTTCCCCTTGTCATAGAAATCCCTTTGTTTTCAGACAGACTACCAAGCTTTTCCAACCATACAAATATGTTAACTTCCTAGTCTCTGTCACTATAAAATCACTTCAACCATTGAAGCAGATGCTTCTATCTGAGATGTATTTCTTCAGTAATTTAAATAGGACATATTTTGAACAGAACCAAGTTCATGCAGAGTTAAAGAATTCTCCCCTGCATTTACTGTGCAAATTTACTGCGCAATTTGAAAATCATTGTTCATTCTTAAAAGATCCGTCTTATTTGTATTAAGCATTTGTGAGGCAAGATCCTGCAGGACTGACGCTCTCTGCAATCTACTTTGAAAGATACATGGTGGAAAGGTATAATGCTAGCTAGACTGATATGTTACTCCTCATCTGGTATTATTTAAAATGCAATAACCCAAACATTTGGAAATGTGCTGATAAGTACCATGATTGCTTCTTCTAGACCAGGAGTGGCCGGAGCATGTCTTACACTAGGAGTGTTTCTCCTAAAGGACACGCATGCTTCATTCTCAGCCATCCTGCAATAAAAAACCAACGAGCCTTGAAAGGGGACTGAATTGAATACCCTTATTCTCTCTCTGAAACTTGAAGGAGTAGTTCCTAGTCCTGGGGGAAACAAAGAATATCCATTATGCAGAGGATTAGATGGTTGAGTGGCATCACCGACTCAATGGACATGAGTTTGAGCAAGCTCCAGGAGCTGGTCATGGACAGGGAAGCCTGGCGTGCTGCAGTCCATGGGGTTGCAAAGAGTCAGACACGACTGAGTGACTGAACTGAACTGAACTGAAGCATAGGCTAGGAGCTAAACAGAGATGACCACACAGCTCTCGCAAAGAAGGACACAGCCTATGGACTTTCTGAGCCGTGACAGTTAATGTAAGTCTATAGATTCTCATTCTTGGCAGTGCTATACACCTCTGCTTCCTCGAGAATTCGGTAAATTATTCTGAAGCCCAGTCTGGTTTTCTTTAAAACTTGAAGAGAAGAATAACAAAGTTCCTGCATCTCAGTGGTTCAGGGTATAGAACATTGACACAGATATCAAATGAATACCAGGACATGTTTGTGGAACACGGAAATATTCCTCAATATTTCTGAGAAACTACCTGGTGAGAGAAATATAACAAAGGAATAATAATATTTTTTTTAAAAAAACAGCAATTCACTGAACGAACCTAGCTTCTAGGACTTGAAAATACATTAAAATAAATTTACTTAGTGCTGAGGAGGTCAGGAATTTTTTTCAGTTACACTGATTCTACAGTATTAAAATGCAATGTGACTTTCAGTTGCTTCTTGTTTGATCTTCTAAATAATCTACCAACACAATAGAGTTAAAACTTGAGCAACATAAACTATTAAGAATAAGTGTTACTATGTTTAATTCCAAAAATTCAGATATCAAAAGTCACATAAAGAATATCATCCAAATTACCTGTTATAGCCAAGTTACTCTGCAATATCACTTTACATTTGTTTCTATGGATGAAATAAAACCCAGAATTTTCCTTAATGCTGTTCATATTATGATAATTATTAGTTTTAAGAAAATAAACTGGAATTTTTGCAAGTGAAATTGGCTAGATACAGACTCCTATTGCTTTTTACCAGAATAAAGGCCTATCTTGAAATATAAAGAAAATTAAACATACAGATCAAAATTTTAGATATATTCTAAGATTGAGTATGGCACACATTTTTTTTTACCTTAAATTAAGAGAAAGAATAAGACAGGATAAACCACAGACTAACAGCATGCATTTGGTATTTTATAATACCAGGAGGGACAAAAGGCAAGACAAAGAAGAACGGGAAATACTAAATGCCGAGTACCCAGGATTTCACAGGCTAAGAACCTTATAGAAACTAATGCATTTAATCTTTAGAACAACCCTATAAATGCAAAACTATCATTAAGCACCATTTTGAGACATATGAGACACAGGGAACTATCACACAGAGCCAGGAAAATACTATACAGCTGTTAAAAGTGGAAGTTATTGAAGGATATGGGGACATATCAACACCCTTAAAAAATAGTTCTGTCTTTGAAAGTTACATGCTATGAGGGTAAATTTTTGCTCCCACTTTTCACATTCACTTTTGGCCCACAAAAGGTTTTTGGCCTTCTCCAACAAATGGGAAGAGAGTCTAGGCCCTTCCTTTCTCACTCCATTCCAAGGAAGAGGAAAAACATCTGATTGCTGAGACTGGGGAGAAAAAAATGGGGCCAGTGAAGCTTAGCCTGTTGTGGGATCTACCTGCTCACAGGCTGGACACATTCCGAGCTGCCGGGTAGGCACAAGTAGCTCAGGACTCAGACCTGACTTTAGAGGTAAATGCTAGAACCAGGTGGTGCAGTGGTAAAGAATCTGCGGGCCAATGCAGGAGACACAGGAGATGTGGAGACGGAAATGGCAACCCATTCCAATTTTCTTGCCTGGAGAATCTTATGGACAGAGGGTCCAGGCAAGGTACAGTCCATGGGGTCACAAAGAGTCACACACGAATGAGCAACTAACACACACAAATGATTAGAAACAATGCAAAAATGCACAAAGTTCAAAAGAATTTTCCTTTCCCACCATCCCCAAAGTATCTCTCTATTATTAACTGTTTGACTACTTGCTATTAACAACTTCTTGTAATTCCTCTTAGAAAAAAACATTTTCCAAATATTTAGATATGAGCCTTTCTTTCCATATTTAGAATAACTGTTTAAGTTCATGTGAAAGAAACAAAGCATATAACTTGTGTGTGATAACTTGTGTTTTTAAAACTCACACACCAAGAAGGGAAGGAGTTATATCAAGGTTATGGTTGTATAAGTGACTTTCTTATTTTACAGAGACTTTACATTTTCAGTTTCCTGCTATGAGAAGAAAAATGCATAATCTAAAACATGTATCACTATATAGTTTTTAATTATAAAAGGAACATATTTCCATTAAAATTCAAATAATATAGAAATATGTAAAGCAAAAAGCAAGTCTCTGCCATCAAACTCCCTAAAGGTAACTACCATTAAAAATTTTGAATGCAGACACACACACACACACACAGGCACACACACACTTTGCCTAAGTGCACAGATATTTTAAATAGAGATACATTTATAAATTCAAATTTTTTCAGGAGAAAATAAATTTACATAGACATATAAATCTTCACCTGGATAAAACTTGGTTCTCTAATCTGTATTATATAACTATAAAGCAAAATGCCATTCTGCCTAAACTGCATTCGTGTCTGGGAGCCAAAGGCCAAAACTAGTGATTGATGTTCATTTTTCATTCCATGACAGTTTAAGAAACTATACCACCTTTCACATGGTTTTTCACAATTTCCAGGTCATCCCCTTGCACCAGGTTGGCACAAAACATTACTGCCTGGAATTCCCAGTTAATAACCTGGCTCCAGACTTTGGATAGTTGGAATCAAAGGCACATTCACTACCTCCAGTCTGAGTTACTTACGGAGTTCTAAGATGGGCAGGGGATAAATGGTTTTTCACTCTTGTTTTGAGAATGGCTTAATAAAGACTTTATCGATGTTATCTACCCACATGTTCCTCATGCCAAGGTCAAATACGGAGCCAAGACGGCGATTCACTGATTCTCAAGTTCCTCCAAGTTAAGCAAATAATTAGTGCTTCAGAGAATGATCCAGCTAGCAACTACCCCTCTCCCCTCAAAAAAGAGATTCATTTTGTGCCACTAAGTTTTATTTAAAGACCATGCAATCGAATCCCAGCTGGCTTCATTGAAGCAGCAACGTGGGCAATCAGTGACACCAACTGCAATGCTATCGTTTCTATAAACAGTAATGAGAGGGGGTAGGATGGTACTAGAAGCTTATGTATAAACAAGAAAGATCATTTCAGCAAGAGAGACTTGTCTACGCAGATTCACAGTATCTTTCTGATATTTACCCTTGGAAACATACATACCCTGCAACACTTAATGGCATTAGAAATAATATTCAGACATGGCATTCATAACATTGTACAATGAAAATCACATAGTGTAAAGGTAGCAATTTCATAGACTGAACTGTACCAAGATGTTCCAGGGAAATTAAGAGAACAGACCTATAAGTATTCCCTGAATATCTCTTTCTAACCCTGATACCAGAGAAAAGAAATTGCACCTCTCTTAGAAACTGATGTGTTACATCTGGCTGGGAACAAACATACTTGGGTTGAGGGAGGGACAGAGAAGAGCCAAAATATAGATAACTAGGCAGGACATCTGAATATGAGCAGTGATGAGTAGCCTTGAATTGAGCTGCAGGCTAATTCTTTGTAAAAAAAAAATGCTTTTACATATCTGCTTCTTATTTTTATTCAAACACACTCTTCCAATAAAATATACAGAGATACTATTCCTCCCCATTAAAGCCCCCATCTGCCCCACCCAGCAATACATTTTGAGCTCTTGAATGCTTTATCAAGCTCAGGGAGATAAACACAAATCCCAGGAAGAATTAATTATTCCTTCCTTGGGATGATTCTTACCATAGACCATTAATTCAGGTAAGAGACTGTTAAACTATAATAAACTGATGCTCCCAGGTACTCCACTTCGGGCATGTATCATATACTGCCTACTATGGCAGCTCTTGCTTGTCCTTCTCTCTCTCTCTGCTGGATTTCCCGTGTCTAACACAGAGCCTAGTAGCAATTAGTCCTCAAAAAGAGTGTTTGCTAAATTTAAAAAATGGCAACCCCTGAAGTCAGAGACATGTTTCTTTATTTTATTTATTTATTTTTTTTTATTATTGTTTTTGCCATACATTGTCATGATATCACCATGGGTTTACATATGCTTCCCCTCCGGAACCCCCCCCTCTTCCCTCCCCCCCACCCCAGGAAATCTCGCTGCACCAGCCCCGAGCATCAATCCTGGGCTGGCGATTGATTACACACATGACAATTAACATGCTTCAATGCCCTTCTCCCATATCATCCCACCCTTACCCTCATCCACAAAGTACATCTATCCTAAGATGGATAAAGACAGGAAGAAGGCAGGGGTGCCAGCTGTGGAGGGCTATTTGGCATGACACATACATCCTAGGCTTCCAGAAAAGTCTGAATTCACTCCACTCTTTTGCTTTACTTAACCCAAGAGGCAGGCAAATGGACTGCTGCTCCATGACCCAGATGGCGCATTCAGCCCAATCCCTTCACCATAAAGCACTGCCCTGGTTTTCTTCACATGCACCCAGCTCTTAGTTTATAAGCTGAGAGAAAAACAATTTTATTTGCATTTTCCTTTGTCTGGCAAAACTGCAGCAGAGATGAGAGTTGCCATATTAGCACTGTTTTTCAAGTAATGCAGCTAGTTCGTTTCCAGGAACTCAGGGGCATCAATAGGTATTATAGTTTCCATACAGCAGAGGAAGTACAAAGGAGCACCTGAGTCCTTAATCATTTTGCAAATAAAGTACCACTTTGAAAGAATAATCTCAAATATCAATGGAGCTTCACTGCATTTTGGGGAGGGAAGATGAATATCATTTAAGAGGCAATGTACTCACTAGTCTCAGAACAACCACTAACTTACTAGATGATGACAAAGCCCCATACTTTGGTATGCTAAACTAATTATTCTAAGATTATGAAAGGGAACCAATACATCGATTCATTACATACTACAAATGGTTTCATAGAGAAGTTAAAGTGATAAACTAGAAAGAATCTTAAACTGAGCCAAATAATCCTCCATTAAATTTTATTATGTTAAACTCTACTGCCTTACTATCCATTAGGATAGACCAGATAAAAATGACCTTGAAAATCCAAGTTATTTACAAAGAGAAGTTTTCTCCAATGTGCTAAATGCCCACCAAGGGTTACACAGTCCTATTACTAAAGACACTCAGGGACACAGACTGATGGAACAACCACTACCTTGAACATCATCAAAAGGTCAGAAGTAGAGAGAATTGTGCCCTGGTTATTAAAGCTTCCACATGGAAGTGAGCTGCTCATGTTTCCCTAGCTAATGCAAGTCATATGGCCACACCTAAGTTCAAGGGAAAGTGATAATGCCATGCGTCCTGCAATGTACCCAAGAGAAGAACCCATAATGCTGACTACATAGGCACTTGGCAAGTGCTTTTTTTTAAGTACTGAAAGACAAATGAACTAAGAATAAGCACTAACGTTTTGGATTCAACACAGAAAATATCATGGAAAAACAACAAAAATCCCTTGAAAATGAAAGCCATAGAAAACAATGATCATTTTGTATATTTTATGTTTCACATTCATTTTACCCATTGGAGCAGTATTGAAACAGTGAAGAATTTTAGACTTACAACATAAAAACCTGCTCAAATAAAGATTCTATGACAAAGGTCCAAGTAGTAAAAGCTATGGTTTTTCTAATAGTCATGTGAGAGTCAGTGTGAGAGCTGGACCAAAAGGAAGGCTGAGCACCAAAGAACTGATGCGTTCAAACTGTGGTGCTAGAGAAGACTTGTGAGTCCCATCGACTGCAAGAGATCAAAGCAGTCAATCCTAAAGGAAATCAACCCTTAATATTCATTGGAAGGACTGATGCTGAAGCAGGAGCTCTAATACTTTGGCTATCTGATGGGAAGAGCTGACTCATTGGAAAAGACCTTGATGCTGGGAAAGATTGAGGGCAGGAGGAGAAGGGGATGACAGAGGATGAGATGGTTGGATGGCATCACCGACTCAATGGACATGAGTTTGAGCAGACTTCGGGAGATGGTGAAGGACAGGGAAGGCTGGCATGCTTAAGTCCACGGGGTAGCAAAGAGTCAGACATGACTGAGTGACTGAACAACAACGGGAAGTAAAGGTAGAGTGGAGCTGAAAACAGCTGCACAATGCCATCTTTGCAGAGGATCCCTTCCTGGGAAGTGAACCAAAAGCAACAGCCACTTTGCCATGGAACATTCTTTCTTGGATCAGCTGACTGTCCTGTATAGGAGCTAAAGCCTGTACCCCTTAGATACATACTCTCTGATCAACCTGACTCTAAAGGAGCAGTCTCAATTTAGATGTCAGCACTATACTTGAAAGGAAGGGCCTGCCTGGGTTTTGGTTGTATGTTTTTATTAGGATGGATAAGTATTTTTGCTTAGCGTTTCAATCCCCCATCAAGGCCACTTGATGTGGGTGGACAATTCAATCTCTAGACATTTGATAATCCTCTATGCTATCAAGCTGAGTGGTGCTAATTGGCCAGTTATCACAGAGGAGTGATGACTATACACGGAGAAAAGACTAAGATTTGACTTTCTGGAACTGCTTGGGGTAATAAGACAAGCACATTGCTTCTCCTGGCTAGGCGTGCGTGCATGCACACCCACACGCACACACGTTACTACTACCACAGGGACCAACTGCCAAAGTGCTGCTCTCCCCTGTCAGGTTGACGCCCACTGGAGCTTTCTCGGGGTCGCCTTGTGACGCATCAGAATGATCTTTCCTGCTGAAGGGATGATAAAGTTGTAACCTTAACACCCCTCTTTGATAGAATTCTTCTGCTTTCCTCTCAAGTAGATCTTGAGAGAAATGGGAGTAGGCATTAAAGCTCTTGTTTTAATCTCTGAGCTTCCATTTCTTTGTAAATGCCCCATCTCTAGAGAAAAGTGAATCTGCTTTTAAGCTGAATCACCCTTTAAGCTGAAAATATAGTATTTTACCAGGTTAATAAAAATGCCATATACTCTGAGCAGAATTGTTTAAAACTTTAAATGTATTAACTGTCTTTTAACATATAGGTTCTCATGAAAATAAAAACAAAGAAAATAATTTTTATTTTGAGAAATAGAAAGAAAGGATCATAACTGACTGGAAATAGCCTTAAACAATCTCTTTAATCTTGTCCAAGATTGTCTTCTATTTGACATTTTATGCTCTCTCCATTCTACGGAAGTACAAAGGATTTATAAACTAATATAATGGATAAATTAGACAATGTAATAATATTTGATATTGCAGAAGAAAGACAAGAGTAATAAAATGTTTTTATTATACTAATAAGCTCCAGAGTTAGTAATAATTATTTTGTATTTTCTTAATCCTACTTGTTAAATAAAACCTAAATAGAATATTAAAATATTTATAATTTCAAAAGTTCAACAATCCATCAGGAGAATCTTTTAACCTCTTATAACAAATTATGTTACTTTTTTCCTGTGGCCCTTAATCTGTCAACTGTAAAATGATGGGGCAGAAGTAGCTTGCATAAAATCTTTTACTCCATTTAACATGGTTCAAAACATTACTGCATTTCTCTTTCGGTAAGTTTAAAAAATTAAAATAGAGCACTCCTGCTCTATTTATATAAATTTGCAAGAAAATGTATCTGATGTCTTTACTTCAATTTGCATTCACAAACTGGGCATAACATATTATGCAGAATCGCTCATACTAACAGTAAAAGTCACATGAAAGAAATCACTTTAAAATGGAACACAATATTAATCATATCTAAAATATACTGAGCATGTTATACATGGTAGACTCAAAGTTCTTAGCACAATGCCTGGCAAATAGTAAGAACTCAATAAATCTTTGAAAGTGTGAAATTGTTAGTCTCTCAGTCATGTTTGACTCTTTGTGACCCCATGAACTGCAGGCCGCTGGGCTTCTCTATTCATGGGATTCTCCAGGTCAGAACACTGGAGTGAGTAGCTGCCCCCTTCTCCAGGGGATCTTCCCAACTCAGGGATCAAACCCTGGTCTCCTTCACTGCAGGCAGATTCTTTACCGTCTGAGCCACCAAGGAAGCCCCAATAAATCTTTAGCTGTTATTAATTAATTTAATCTTTACCACAACCTATGAGGTAAGTACTATTATCAAAGTAATTTACATTTCTGCATAGTTGAGGAACAGCAAGCTTATGTAAATTATCCAAGATTATAAATTAATAAAAGCCGTAATTCAAACAAAAGCAATATAGTGTCCAGAAACAATCACTTAGCAATTCTATACATTACCTCCATCTGGGGAAAGGGTATAAAAGGGATCTTCATCTTTACTTGTGACTATACCCTTTTACAAAAATTCCTGTAGAGGGACAGTTCCCTAAATAACCAAACACCCTACTAAATCACAATGCATATGTAAAGTGCAACAGTTTTCATAAGTTCACATGTTAAATCCAGGATTCAGTAAGAAATAGGAAGCAGGCTACAGCTATCATTATTCCTACTTTTTCTGATGAAAATACTGAGTTTGAAAAATCCTCAGTAATTTTATTGAGACTGCTTTATAACTAAGTCTTCTGACTCTAAGTCTCATGATTTTGTGTGATGCTTCTCCATCACACATATTATCACCTCTGTTTGGATCTGTTACCATTTGAAAGACTGATTCTGTATGTAAATGAACATGTTATCTATTTTTACAAGAAGTCTTTATCATACACCATATATACCTTAAAATTTTTCACATCTAGGAAGTAAATACCCAAGTTATAGTTTGTTCATGTTTTACTTCATGTAGATAAGGAAAGCTGAAATAATATTAACATACATCTATATTGGCTTCCTGAAATATGTATTCAAAACATAAAACTTAAACATCAAGCATGTTCATTTAGAATATAGTGATTTGATATCTTTCAGCACTTATTAACATGGTGGCAAAAGATAATGTCTAAATCATCTTCTGAAATGAATAAAAGTCAAGATATGAGATCCCACTGCTGATTTCATTTCGAAAGTGTATGTTCTCATACTTCACATATAAAGTATATAATTAATTCTTTTAAAACAGTTTTATTTTTCATTTCCAGTGGTGAGGAAGCAGCAAGTCAAAGTTTTAGAAAGGATGAATGAAACCTATATATATTCTAATCTTTCCAAATATAATCTTCAAAGCTCCAGTACAGACTGAAAATAGGTACTTAACCAAATGAATCAGATCCCCCAGAATAACACATGAAGTTTTAAACCTGAAACCTATTATAATATCATTAAATTTTTGAACATTAAAGTTACTTAGAATTAATGGACCAAAAAATTATTTTACAGAGGCACATAATTAGGAGCACCTTTTCTCTCTCCTCACATCCACCCCCATTTTGTAAACAGAAAACCAAAAGACACAAAACCTGGGTTAGCATTTGCAAGACTACTAGACAACCCACTTTAAAAAGCACTTATACATCGTAAATAAGAGAGAGATGGACAGTTGAAAGTGTGGTAAACTGCTCATTTCATCTGCAAGGCTTCAGCAGAAAAGAATCACACTTGTAGCTTTTGTTTTTCTTTCATTAAAATTTTAATCGTTTTTTCAATATTGCAGGTCATTTAAAGGGTCTGATTTTCTTACTTTCTCTTCCTGAGCTTTTCCTGAGGGACCTAGTCGGCTAAACCCAGACCTAATCGGGGCTCTTCAGTTTCAGCACCAGTTCAAAGATTGCTTGATCTCCAGGGCAAATCGTACTCTCTCTGACAATGGCCCTCTGTCTACTTTCCAGACAAAGCAAGAAAAATAAAAGATACCTGCCTCTCCAGCCACCTGTTTAAAAGTCCCCTCTCCTGTCGAAAGTATCGGCAACTTCTCAAGAGGAGACTTTGAGCAACTCCAAGTCGCACGCCGCCCTCGCAGCTCACAAGGAAGAGAGCCGCGAGGAAATGTGAAAGCAGGTCACTGGAAGCACCCCTCGGAAAGAGACCCGCGGGTTCCAGCTCAGGCGCTGGGCGACAGCGAAAGCGTTCTATAAAATAAGGATGACTTCAGGGATTTAAGAAGAGGGGAAAAAAAATCCAAACTGGCGACGGAGCCATGATCTCAGCCCAGTAAGGAAGAGCCTTCCTTCCATCATTTACAGCGCTGATTAAAGGAGGAGAGGGGGATAGCAGAGAGGGGACCAGAAGGAAGGAAGAGGGCTGCGCATCTGCAGGTTTGGGGCTAAGGAAAGAACGTTTTCTCACCGCTTAGGCTGCTGCTGGACCTCAGGCTCCTTCCACAGAGACACTGCAGCATATGCACTCCTTTCTTCAGAGAAAGCTCAAGAATCTTCATGGAGTAGCGCGTGTGTGGGGTTGGTCAACTCCCCGCCCACCTCCGCTAATTGTCCAACCAAAAGGCGGCCTGCCTGGGGAAGCCGGGTCCCAAATCCATGGTGCGCGCGTCCCGGGCGCACCGCGGTTCGCACGTCGGCCCGGCCGGGGCCGGGGCCGGGACTGGAGCGCGGAGGGTGCGGGGCCGGGGCAGGGCTGGGAGGAGGAAGCGCCTCCCGGCTGGGGGCAGCCCCGGGGGAGCGGGAGGCGCGGCCACACCCCAGCGGGCTCGGCCGTGACACTTTGGGACTTCCCCCAAGGAGGCGGCGGGGCTGCGGGCAGGAGCGCCCCGGCTGAGCGGAGGACGTCGCCGCGGGTTAGTGCCCCCTTCCAGGTGCGGTCGCCGGGAGGGACGAGGGCGGGATCCCCGAGGGCCCTGGCACCCGGTCAGCTCCCGTTCTCCGGGTCGGGCGGTGAGTCCTGGGCGCCCGCCTCCCTGGGTGCCCCCGCCGTGCGGGGCGGCGCGGCGCGGAGCGGAGAGGGGCTCCCAGGGCCGGAAGGCAGCGCTCCCGCGGGCTGCGCGCGGGCTGAGGGCGACTCCGGCGTGGGAATCCGGCGGAAGGGGAGCGCCCGCAGGAAGGGCTGGACCCAGGAGGCTGCCGAGCGTCAGAAGCGACTCTGGGGAACAGGGCGGTGGGGGTGGGGAGGCGGGGATGTGGAATGAAGAAAGCTCTAGGGTTCGGGCGCGCGGAGCGAAGGGGTGCCTAGGCGTGGGCGGGGTACTGAGGTGGGAGTCTGGACACCTGGGTTTTCTGATCGATGCTCTGTGACCTTGGGTAAGTCCCATACCACCCTGGGCGTCACTTTTCCCCTCCGTAAAGCAGGGCGGGGAAGACAGTGCAGAATATAGAATTGGCAGCTGCTTGTTAGTCCCCGGGCTTCCCAATCTCCTGGAAAAGCTGGGCAGAGGTCCCATGGGAAGGCGGGTGCAGGTGGAGTAAGGGGGGCCAGAGGGAAGGCCAGAGTACAGAGGCCCTCCTGAACGCTGTAAGGAGAGGCAGGTGAGGCGGGAAATCTGAAAACAATAGCAATGTTTTCCTTTGACGCAACATTCTGTCAGGCTCTGTCTCTGCCAGTTGGCTCCAAAGATGACCAGCGCGCTTCCCTGTGGTTCTAAAGGTCTCAATTCCGCCCCCCCCCCCCCAGCAGCAACTCCTTTGACTTTCCCTTTTCTTTTATTTCCTTTTCTTTCTGTTTCTTCTCCCTCCCCTCCTTCCCGTCCTTGTCCTTTCTTCCTTCCTCCCTCCCTCCGGGCCTCCTTCCCTTCTCAGAGGCTGTCAGTGCCCATTTGGAAGTCTGATGAGTGAGGCACCAGGAATGCTGGTGTTGCTACCAGATTCCATCCTATCTGGAATTTCAGAGTAAGAGGGGACCTTAGAAGACACAGCAATACAGCAAGTGGTTAAAAGCACAGACACTGGCAACAAGCAGCCGAAGTGAAAATTCCTATTAACTGTGTGACCTTGAAGAAATCTCTTAACCTCTTTGTGCCTCAGTTTCCATAGCTCTAAAAGAGTTAATAATACAATAGCATCTACATCTTCTGCCCTTTATTGTATGTTAAAAAAACCTCAATACAAAATAAGTACTGTAATAGTATTAGCAATTATTATTATATAGCTTCCAACCTGTAGGGTTTTCCATCACTCTCACTTTCCCATGAATGCCAGCATCCATTCCAGTGTCCACATCTCTGCTTGCCCAGTTCAGGTAATAGAGGACTCACCAGCTCCCCAGGTAGTTCATTGCACAAAACCTGTTTGAAAATTTACCCTGACATTGAGCAAAAAACTTATTTGACTTTCTTTCTACCCATTGTCTCCAGGCTCCCTAGCACTAACTGGTTAGCTCATGCCAGCAAGAGAGTGAAAATTGTTTTCATTACTCCTTTGGTCTTTCTCTTCTCTAGGCTGTTCCTCCACAGTTCCTGTGGGGTTCCCTGGAGATTGAAGCTTAAGGTTGTAGTTGCCTGGAAGAGTTGTCTCTTCCTCTTTGCTCTCAAAGGTGATGGAAGAAAGCCAGAACATCAGGAGGGTCTTTTGGGCCCTCAGCCACCACTGGCTCCACATTCTCTTTGAGAATTGAGCTCCAGGCTAGGTCATTTGGGGTGGTTCCAGCACTCAAAAAGATATGTCCAGGCCTACCTTCCTGTGGGGCTTTCCTGGTAACTCAGCTGGTAAAGAATCCACCTGCAATGCAGAAGACCCCAGTTCAATTCCTGTGTCAGGAAGATCCCCTGGAGAAGGGATAGGCTATCCACTCCAGTATTCTTGGGCTTTCCTAGTTGCTCAGCTGGTAAAGAATCCACCTGCAATGTGGGAGACCTGGGTTCTATCCCTGCATTGTAAAGATCCCCTGCAGAAGAGAATAACTACCCACTCTAGTATTCTGGCCTGGAGAATTCCATGGACTGTATAGTCCATGGGGTCTCAAAGAGTTGGACACGATTGAGCAACTTTCACTTTTCACTTTTGTTCACCTTTCCTGGTAGCTCAACTGGTAAAGAATCCACCTGCAATGCAGGAGACCCTGGTTTGAGTCCTGGGTCAAGAAGATCCTTGGAGAAGGCATAGGCTACCCACTTCAGTATTCATGGGCTTCCCTGGTAGCTCAGAGGTAAAGAATCCACTAGCAATGCAGGATACCTGGGTTCTGTCCCTGGGTTGGGAAGATCCCCTGAAGGAGGGCGTGGGAACCCACTCCAGTATTCTTGCCTGGAGAATCCCCATGGACAAAGGAGCCTGGCAGGCTACAGTCCATGTGGTCACAAAGAGTTGGACATGACTGAGCGACTGAGCACACACACAACTTCCAGTCACCCCTTAGTCCCCTTGTTGAGTGCAATCACCCCAGTTCTGTGGGCTCCACAATCCTGGAAGAACTTGCTAAAGCTGGAGAGGTAATGAGCCTCGGGGCAACCTGGGCCCTGGCCCTTGTCGTTCCAGTCTCTGAGGGAATTAGTGAGAAACTTGGCTCATCTGGGGATTTTACCCGTAGAAATTCCCCATGGAGGGAGAGATAATTAGCAAAAGGAAAACATCTAAAAATAGTCCTTTCTGCTGCAGCAGAGGCAGAGAGCTTTTCCGGTAGAGCTCTTCTGGTCTGGAACCCAGTGCCCAGAGCTATTTTATACTTTAGGAGAGAAAAGCTATTCCTTGAAACGCAGCAAAAGAATGGGAACTTGAGGACAGCGAGCAAATCATTGTCTGATTTAAAACATCCACGACCTCTGGAGCATCAATTTTTGTATTCACAATAAGCCTCTCTGCCTACCTGGCAAGGTTGTTGCAGGAATTCAATGAGGTGAGACATGAAAGAGCTTTGATGATTCTAATTATCTTCACAAAATGGAGTGCTCTTGTCAACTCCCCTGGGTTCTAGGTGCTTCTTGATGGTATAACATAGTGGCTCTTTTACTTGATTATAGAAAAGCTTTATATGTGAACCTTTTGTCTCCTCAGCAGAACTATAAACTCTTAGATAACAGGGCAGGAAAGCCAAATCTGTCACAGTTAACATTCAGATGGTTGGCTGTGTTATTTCAGTGACTGTCACTGTTACGGTCAGGTATACTCATCACAAAGAGAACAGATCATCGTAGTAGTTTTAAAAAAATAGAGCTGGGAAATCACATTTATAGATTTTTGTTGTTGTTGTTGAACTCTCGAAAGAGTTCAGATTAAACCAAAGAAAGCATATAACATTTCAATGCAAAATATTTTCTTACTATATAATGTGGATATTTGACTAAAGTAGGTATAAAAGAGAATTGATCAATGGAATTGTATTACTTAGACTTAGCTTTTCAAAAAAATAAAGACTTTTGCCCTTTTCAGATTTTCATGTACATGCTTGTTAAAACAGCTGCTAAAGTGACATCCAGTTTCACAGTCCACAGTCAGGCATGTCAATGCAGTCTTCCTAAAATATATTGGGCAGAACTTAAGAAGACTGAATTTTTACATATACCATAATATCCAAAAGCAAGACAAAACAAGCAAATAGCAGTAGCAAGAAAAGAAGTATATTTTAGTCTAACCAAAACTTGGAAATTTTCTACTTTCTGTGTATTATTCCATAAGCAAAAAATCAAATTTTATACTAGCAATTATATTTTTAATTTTAAGTTGAAGACATGTAATAACCCAATTTTAAATTATAGTATCTGTCTCTAATTAAAATTTTTTAGGTTAAATATTCTTTCTATTTTCTTATTGACCTTGGGCCAACTCTAGCAAGTGACTCACTGGTGTGATTTCAAAATGAAATCATTAATCACTTTCTGAGAGGGATTGGGAAATCTGGGTACATAATGATAAGTGAGCTTATTTAAATTCTTAGTATCTAAATTTTTCATTTTATAGAGTTATTTACTCACAGTTTGTAAAAATTAATAATTATATGAGGAAGTGCTGAGATTTTTAAGTGGTAATTTATCTAAAATATATCTGTTCCTATTAAACATTGGAATCTGTTGACTCTTGGCATCAGCTGTTTAATCAGTGTATTTATCTGTTTGAAAGTCTACATTGAATCAGTAATAGCATACTAAGAATACTTCCAGGCCTGAAAAACTTTTAATGACTATATTTAATGGCAAAATGTCTATCAAAACAACTTTATTTAACAAAGAAACCAAACCAAACCATAAACTGAAGCACGAAAACCAGTCTGATAGCTAATGTAGTATCTGTGTTATATGATATATGTCTAGACCACTGACTGCCAGGGTAAAAACTTGGTCTATATCTCATGTCTTTAGAAATACCCTCAAATCCAGTTTTGATAAGCAAGGCAACTGTCAGAGACTGAATCTTTGTATTTTTCTAAAATTCATATGTTAAATTCTCACCCCTAAGGTATTGGGAAGTAGGGTCTTTGGGAAGCCTCATGAATGGGGTTAGTGCCCTTTTGAAGGAGATCCCAGAGAACTTTCTCTCCCCTTTCACTATGTGAAGACACAGAAGATGGCTGTCTATGAGCCAAGAAGTACACCCTCACTGCTGCTGCATCTGCCAGTGCCTTGATCTTAGACTTCTTAGCCTGTAGAACTGTGAGAAGTAAATATTTGTTGTTTAAGCCACCTAATCTATGGTATTTGTTACACCAGCCTAAACATAGACAGCAACAAAATCAATCTCGTTAGATGTGACAGAAACAGTCATTGACACCAAACTTATTTTTTAATGACATATATGGCCCAATTAAGTTAAAATACCTTTTGTTTTCAAAAAAGCGAATGCATGAGTTTTTTGTTATCTTCTTCCTTTTGTTCTTTTTTTATTTGTTGTTCCTCTATTTTTTCTTTTCCTCTAAATTTTCTATTTTGAAATAGACACTTACAGAAAAGTTGCAAAATAATAGAGTTCATGGATACTCTTCACCCAGCTTCTCTTACTATTAACAACTCATATAACCAGTGTACAATTACCAAAACCAGAAAATGTATACTTCTGCTTATTTAACTTATATACACAGTACATCATGAGAAACGCTGGGCTGGAGGAAGCACAAGCTGGAATCAAGATTGCCGGGAGAAATATCAATAACCTCAGATATGCAGATGACATCACCCTTATGGCAGAAAGTGAGGAAGAACTACAGAGCCTCTTGATGCAAGTGAAAGAGGAGAGTGAAAAAGTTGGCTTAAGGCTCAACATTAAGGAAACTAAGATCATGGCATCTGGTCCTATCACTTCATGGGAAATAGATGGGGAAACAGTGGAAACAGTGGCTGACTTTATTTTGGGGGGCTCTAAAATCACTGCAGATGGTGATTGCAGCCATGAAATTAAAAGACGTTTATTCCTTGGAAGGAAAGTTATGACCAACTTAGACATTAAAAAGTAGAGACATTACTTTGCCAACAATGGTCAATCTAGTCAAGGCTATGGTTTTTCCAGTGGTCATGTATGGATGTGAGAGTTGGACTATAAGGAAAGCTGAGCTCTGAAGAATTGATGCTTTTGAACTGATTGATGTTGGAGAAGACTCTTGAGAGTCCTTTGGACTGCAAGGAGATCCAACCAGTCCATCCTAAAGGAGATCAGTCCTGGGTGTTCATTGGAAGGTCTGATGTTGAAGCTGAAACTACAATGCTTTGGCCACCTGATGTGAAGAGCTGACTCATTTGAAAAGATCCTGATGCTGGGAAAGGTCGAGAGCAGGTGAAGGGACGACAGAGGATGAGATGGTTGGATGGAATCACTGACTCAATGGACAGGGAGGCCTGGGGTGCTGCAGCTCATGAAGTCACAAAGAGTTGGACACAACTGAGCAACTGAACTGATGGACCATGCTATCAAATTAACTACTAGCTTTATTGAACTTTCACCATTTTTTTACTCTAATGCCCTTTTTCTGTTCCAGGATCCAGCTAGATTCCACCTTGTATTTCTCTGTGTATCCTTAGTCTCCTTCAATCTTCAGCAGTCACTTAGTCTCTCCTTGTTTTTCAGTACTTTGACACTTCTGATAAATATTGATCAAATGTTTTGTGGAATGTTTTTTAATTTGGATTCATGTAATGCTATCTAAATGATTAGTCTACCTTTACTTATTTTCAGCAAGAATGTTACAGAAGTGATATTGTATCATTTTCAGTACATCATTTTCAAGAGCTATGATGGTGGTTGGTGGTTTAGTCACTAGGTCCTGTCCAACTCTTTGTGACCCCATGGACTGTAGCCAGCCAGGCTAATTTGCCTATGAGATTTTCCAGGCAAGAATACTGGAATGAGTTGCCATTTCCTTCTCCAAGTGATGTTGTATCCTTTTCAGTACATCGTTATCAAGAGCTGTGGTAATGGTTGGTGGTTTAGTCGCTAAGTCATGTCCAACTCTTTGCAACCCCGTGGACTGTAACCTGCCAGGCTATTTTGTCTATGAGTTTCTCCAGACAAGAATACTAGAGTGGGTTGCCATTTCCTTCTCCATTGGATCTTCCCAACCCAGGGATCAAACCCGTGTCCCTTGCATTGCCAGTGGATTTTTAACTGACAGAGCCATCAGAGAAGCCCTATTAAGGGCTACATGATGTCAACTAATGATATTAACATCAATCACTAGGTTAAGATAGTGACTGCTAAGTTTCTATTCTGTCAAGTTATATTTTATTTTCTTTTACAGTTGATAAATATCTTGAGGAAGGAACTCTGAAGCTGTGCTAATATCTTGTTTCTCCTTAAACTTTGATCCACTGATGTTAGCATCCATTGGTGGGTCTTACTTGTAGTAATTATTACTGAGATGTTTTCCTAATAGTGGCTTTATATTTTCAAGATTCTTTTTATTGTAATGGGAATTCTTCTGCAAGTGCTGTCCATTCTCTCCCACTTACTTATTTATTCAATTATTTAGTTATTACAGTGTGATCTGAGGAATTATAGATCTATAGGTTATAATCTAATCGGCTTCCCTGGTGTCTCAGACAGTAAAGAATCTACCTGCAAGGCAAAAGACCAAGGTTCAGTTCCTGGGTTGGAAAGATGACCTGGGGAAAGGAACTCCAGTATTCTTCCCTGGAGAATTCCATGGACAGAGGAGCCAAGCGTGCCACAGTCTATGAGATCACAAAGAGTTGGACACAACTGAGAGGCTAATACACATTTTATAATCCAATATTACCATTATTTATTTTGTGACAAATTGTTTCAGCTTTAACCTTTAGGAGATACTTCTGGTTGGCTCTGGTATCTTTTTACTAGAATTTCCTTGATTTTCTTGCATCACAAGATATTCCAACTTTATCTTTTATCTTCTTTTATTGGAATTAGACTCCAATGAGTCTAATTCTTTTTACTGGAAAATAGTATTCATGAACAAAACTCTGGGTGCTAAGTGTGCCCATTTTTACTGGGGTGTCATTGATCCTAGATTCTCTCAATGCAGAAAGCTAGGAAATATATGCATATAAACAAACCCATACATACACATACAGCATATTTATTTGTATATATACATCCCCCTTTAGAAACATCTATATGCAGAAATATCTATGTGTAGATGTATCTATATGGAAATGTATAATAGATAGATATCTATAGATAATAAGTATAGATATAGATGGCTATTATGCATGATTGCAATCCAGCATCATTTTTATTTTAGTTTCATTTTAGTCTTTGCACTTTCCTTACTTGTAAATTCTTTTCCCAACAGTAAAAAAAAAAATTGTATTATTTACAGTATATTCACTTATTCATTCAACCCTCATATACACTTAAGGTAGTTATATAATTCCTAACCAGAAAAACAGATTTACTACTACAGTACAGTATGTATGCGCATTTGTTTGTCTTTAATCTTATATGGTCAAAATATTATTTTTGATTTGGTCTTTGATAGATTTTTCTTCTCCATTCTCTTCAGTGTAGTTTAGTTATTAATTTGCAATCTGGTTATTTTCTCATCTTTATTGGTTGTTTTAATTATTAATAAAATTAATTATATTTAGTTACTTTATTATTTGAGTATGTAAAACCTGCTATGTTTTGCTATGGTTCCAAGAGTCAAAGCTACAAAGAAGCATACTCCAATAAGTTTTACACTCTCATCCTTCCTGGCCTATTCCCATTTCCCATTTCCCCCTCTTTCTACTCCTTTTCCAACAATCCCTTACAGGTAACTGATCTCTTTAATTTCTGATATATGTTCCATAGGTTGCTTTTGCACAAAAGGGCACACACTCTGCTATTTTGTGGCACTTAGGTTATTTTCAATATTTTTCAATAACAAACATTACTGCAATAAATAACTTGTGTAGCATTTTCATATTGCTAGAGGTATATCTTCAAAATAGATTCTAGAAATGAGAATGGTGAGTCAAACAGCAAGTATGCAGGTAGTTTTGTTAGCTACTACCAAATTTCCCTTCAGAAGCTTATGTGAGAGGGGCCAGTCCCTCCCACCAGCACGCTGCAGCAGCAGCTATGGCCCTGCCAAAGCAGGAAGGCTGATGCTTCTCACATAGGAGACCCTCCCTGGAGAATCTGGCTCTGGTGACCAGGAAGGATTGCACTTCTGAGCCCTACAGGACATCTCCTATAAGGCCACACCCTCAACAATGTAAGAGGTAGCTGATTTACCTGACATATGGAAATAAGCAGAGAGAAGTAGGAACAGAGAAAGTGGAATACATTCCTGTTGTATTGAAAGAAGACAAAACTTTAGCAAAAGAACTACATGAAGATAAGCAAGCTACCTGATAGAGTTCAAAGTAATGGTCACAAAACACCCACCAAACTCAGAAGAAAACTGGATAAACACCATGAGAACATCAACAAAACATAAGAAAGTACTAAAGCGAAGTGACAATTGAACAGAAAAATACACAACAGCTGATTGGATGAGGCAGAGGGACAAATAAGCATGCTAGAAGATAACAGTATAACCCATCTGGACAGAGAGCAGAATGAAAAAGAATTTAAAGACGTAAAGATATCTTCAGGGGTGTTTGTGACATCATCAAGCAGTATAATGTTCACAGTATAGGGTCCCAGAAGGAGAAGAGAGATAAAAGGCCTAGAAAAATTATTTGAAGATGTAGTGACTGAAAAGTTTCTTAATCTGGGGAAGGAAACAGAAATCTAGGTCCAGGAAGCACAGAGAGTTCCATTAAGATGAAGCCAAAGAGGCATGTACCAAAGACATGTTATAATTAAAATAGTAAAAGTTAAGAATAAAGAGAGAATCCTAAAAGCAGAAAGAGAAAAATTTGTTCTGTACATGGGAAGCCCCATAAGGCTATTGGAAGATTCTTCTGCATAAACTTTACAGGCCAGAAGGAAGTGGTGTGACTGAAAAGGAAAAGTGCTGAAAGGAAAAAAACTTCAAGAATGCTCTACCCAAAAAGGTTAATATTCAGAATTGAAAGAACAATTTAGAGTTCCCCAGATATGCATAAGATAAAAGAAGTTCATTACCACTAAACTAGCCTTACAAGAAATGATAAAAAGACTTATTTAATCTGAAAAGAAATTACAGTAATTATTAATAAGAAAACATGAAAGTAAAAACCTCACAGGAAAAAGTAAATAATGGCAGTGGATCAATGATGTATAAAGCAAGCATGAAGGTTAAAAGACAAAAGTAGTATAATTTAAAATACAATAATTCGTTAAGGTTTACATAAAATAACAAGATGTAAAAATGTTTCATCAAAAGTATAAAATGGGAGTGAGGACAGAGAATTAATATACAAAGCTTTGCTGCGCAGTGCTTTGACACTTTGAGACCTCATGAACTGGAGCCCACCAGGCTCCTCTGTCCATGTGATTCTCCAGGCAAGAATACTGGAGTGGGTTGTCATTTCCTTCTCCAATAAAGCTTTGAAATATATTCAAATTTCAGTTGCTACCAACTTAAAATAGTTATTTTAAAAGGATATTGCATGTGAGCCTAACAGTAAGAACAAGGAAAAAACTTAGAGTAAATACACAAAAGAAAATGAGAAAGAAATCTTAAAACAACACTAAAGAAAACCGCCAAAACACAAGGAAAGAGAGAAAGAAGAAAGGAGCACAGAATAACTACAAAACAGCTAGAAAACAATTAACAAATGGCAATAGTACATATTTATCAATAATTAATTTGTAAATGGGTTAATTCATCAATCAAAAGGCAATGAGTGGCTGAATGGATAAACAAGACCAATCTGTCTGATGCCTTTGAGAGACTCACTATTAAAGTAAGGGCACACACAAATCAAAAGTAAAGGGGTGGAAAAAAATATTCCATGCAAATTTTGTCCCTATCAGACAAAATAGACTTTTTAGAACAAGGACTGTAATAAAAAGCAAAGAAGGGTGTTATATAATGATAAAGGGATCAATATAGTAAGAAGACATATAATTTACAAATACAGATGCACCCACTATAGGAGGACCAAAATAGAGAAAGAAAATATTAATACTTATGAATTTCAAGGAAGTAATTTTGCTTCTTTATCAAAACTCATTACCAAAATAGGGTCACATTTCCAAATAGGTGTCCTCAGTCCTAACACCTGAATACTTCTCTGATCCTAAAAATCCCACAGATTCTTTCAGGCCGAGGACAAATGCCACAGTGCTCTCTCTGGAAAATTTTCTCTGATGTATCCTCCCCTGTTCCTTTTGAGCTCCTAACACACTATAGTCCCTCTACCATAGAATTTATATTATTCTGCCTGCAGATGTATATATTCCCTAAGAGATTATGGGCACCTCTACCTAGACATTTAAGTATCTCTCTCTTTAATTATTTTATATCTTAGTACTTAGAACATGTAATAAGTAATTTATTTCCTAAATATTGAAGAAATAAAATTAAAATTAATACCAAATATTAATGTCTATTAATACTGATGAAATGAAATAACACAGACTGTTACTGTGAACTTTCCATTGGGGAAAATATTTTCAGCTGTACATTAAATTAGAAAACAATAACCTACAAAGAATTTAAAGATATGAGAAATGTAAGAGATATAATGCACTTTTAAACATGTGAAAAGTTGTAAGAGTCACTCATAATAAAGAACTACAGGGCAAGAGATCAAAATAATGGAGTGAGAGGACACTGCACTCATCTCCTCCCGTGAACATATCAAAAATACACCTACCCAAGGAGCAGTTCTCACTGAAAGCAAACTGGAGACTGGCGGAAAGCCTCTTCTGCAATCAAGACTATAAGGAAGATACACAGGGAGGTGGGTAGGAAGGGAAGAAAAACCAGCAACTTGGGACCCATGCCCCTTGGATGAGACACAGTAAAGGAAAGGGTATCACAGACTCAGAGGTCTCCCTGAAGTGAGAGGTTTGAACCACATTCTGGGCACTCTAGCCCTAAGACCTGACTCCAGAAAGATGAGTCTCCTTAGCTGGTTTGAAAACCAGTGGGGCTAATAGAAGAGCTATAGGAAACCTAGAGTTCGTTTGTGAAGAGCGTGTGCATACTTGTTTATTCCCAGGAAAGGGGGGGAGGAACAGATTGAAGCTGCTCAGGGCTCTGGCCAGTGTCCCGCGATTGCCCAGTGTGTGTCCTGGTGCCTTTAGATCTGGAGCAGCTCCCGGGTAGGGCAATGGCTTGCTGCCTTGCCAAGGAGACTGTACGTATGAGGAAGACAGGGCTAGCAGGGCCCAGCACTTCACCTGAACAGGGTGAGGGCAGCCTCTGCTGGTGTTCTTGGCGGCAGTGATGAGAAGCTCTCTGGAACTCTGACTTCTGTGCCAGGACCATGCCGGTGCCTAACCTAGCCCACACCAGGCACCCAATCAGGCCCTTCCAGCTCCAGCAAAGCTCCCCTCTGGGGAAAAGGTGTTGTTGCCAGGAGAGGGGGAAGTGCGCACCCAGAGAAAAGAGAATCAGCTCAAACCTAACCCTCAAGGCTTCTGCTCCAGCACCTCGTAACCTTCCTTCACGCCCTACTGGATGGTGGCAGCCACTGAGAATAGAAGGAACCCAGCTCACAACCAGTTCTGGCTTCCGTCCCTCCATCTCTAGTCCCACCTCCCAGCAAAGTGATAGCTACATCACACCCCAGGGGAAGATGTGATCCATGTTCACTCCTCATCCAGCTCTGCCACAAAAGTCACTGGGCACACACAGCCTGCAGAGGGATGCTCCCACACAAGAACACCCCTTCAAGACAGGAACAGGTCACTGCTTCATAGAGACAGAGGAAGTGACACAAGCTTATAAAGCAGAAGAGTTTATTTCAAACAAAAGAACAAGGAAAAAACCCTAGGGAAAAAAACAACTAATAAAACAGAGATAAAGAGTGCAAAGCCTTCGTAATAAATATACTCCCTGAACTTGGGGAAAGAACAAATGAACACAGTGAGAAGTTTAACAAGAAAGCAGAAAATATAAAAAGGAACCAGTAAGAACTAATAAATAAAAACGTGATAGAAGGGAATAACTGCAGACAAGGTGGTACTGAGGAATGCATAAGTGATTTGGAAGGTAGGATGATGGAATCACCTAATCAGAAGAGAAAAAAAAATCAAAAGAAAAAAGGGAGAACAGTTTAAGTGACCTCTGGGATAACATCAAGATATTAACATTTGCATCATAGCAGTCCCAGAAGAAGAGAGGGAGAAAGTATTAAAATGTATTTGATGATATTATGCCTGAAAAATGCCCAAGCCTGAAGAAGGAAACAGATATCCCAGGTACAGAATGTACAGGGTCCAAACAGACCCATATGGGGAGCTATCATAATTAAAATGACAAAAATTAAAGAGAAAATTCTAAAGGCAGGAATAAAAAACAATGCCTCACATACAAGGGATAACTTTGCACCTGATAGAAACTTTGCAGGACAGAAAGGAGTGGTATAATATATTTAAAGTGCTGAAAGGGAAAAACCTACAATCTAGAACACTCTATTTAACATGGTTATCATTCAGAATTGGAGAGATATGGACTAGACAAGCTCAAACTAAAAAGTTCATCAATATTAAAAAAATTGGACAGTCTAGAAGAAAACAGGTGGTACTAGTGGTAAAGAACCTGCCTGCCAATGCAGGAGACATAAGAGACTCGGGTTCAGTCCCTGGGTTGGGAAGATCCTCTGGAGGAAGGAATGGCAACCCACTCCAGTATTCTTGCCTGAAGAATCCCATGGACAGAGGAGCCTGGGGGACTACAGTCCATAAGGTTGCAAAGAGTCAGATATGACTGAAGTGACTTTGCACACACGCACATGAAAACTGGGCAGCTGCATGTAAAAGAATGAAATTAGAACACTTTCTCACACTGGTATACAAAGTAAACTCAAAATGGATTAAAGACATAAATGTAAGACTACCAAAACCCATGAAATTCCTAGAAGAAAATATAGGTAGAACACTCTTTGACAAAAATCTTTTTTGGACCTGGCTCCTAAGGCAAACAACAATGGGACATAATTAAAGACAAATACTGTACGTTATCACTTTTATGTCTAAAATAGTGGAACAAATGAATAAAGATTACTAAACAAACATAGACTTACATGTTAAAAGAACAAACTAGTGGTTACCAGTAGGAACAGGGAAGGTAGAGGGGCAAGATACAGGTAGGGGATGAAGAGGTACAAACTACTATGTATAAAATAAATAAACTACAAGGATATATAGTACAGCACAAGAAATAGAGCCAATATTTTATAATTTTAATGAAACATGTACTAAGTCACTTCGGTCTTGTCCGACTCTGTGTGATCCTAGGACTACAAACTGCCAGGCTCCTCTGTCCATGGGATTCTCCAGGTAAGGATACAGGAGTGGGTTGCCATGCCCTCCTCCAGAGGTTCTTCCTGACCCAGGAATCGAGCCTGCATCTGTTAACGCCTAACCTGCATTGATTGACAAGTGGGTTCTTTACCACTAACACCACCTGGGAAGCCCTAAATGGAACAAACATAATCTATAAAACTATTGAAGCACTATGTTGTATATCTGAAACTGATATAACACTATATATCAACTACACTTCAATTAAAAAGAGAGAACTACAAAATATACCAACAATAAGATACTGTTTTCTAATTACTCAGATGTCAAAGATGCCTGTATTTGAGAATCCAGTGTACAAGAGAGAATGGAAAGGAAATGGTAATTCGGAGGTTTATTAACCATGAAATATCACCTTCCTTCATACACAGTCTCTGTTTAATACATAAGGAAGGTCAACAACTAGCTGCTGAATTGAATGAATATTTCACCCACTGTTGTAGGTTACTTTCAAGACTGAGTTAACTGTATACTGTAGTTCATCTGCAGATAAGGCCTTAATCAAATTTATTATATACTTACATGGAAATTATAAACGAAACCAACATGTGTCATGCGTTCGATCCTTCCTGAAAATAAGTTACACACCCACCTAATGATTTCAAGCATGAGAAAAATAAAGGAGGTCTTGATAGGAGTGAAAAGAAACTCAGACCAGGAGAAAAGCATCATTTGGAACAGTTTCATTGACTAATCTAGCACAATCATCCTAGAAGACCAACAGACCAAGACCTAGAAGAAGAGGTTTCTATCGTACCCATTAAAATGTCTCATACTTCCACACTGCACAACTATTTCCCTTTCTGGTTTGACAGATTAATTAACAAATAATGATAAATGGAAAGATCAGAAATACCTGATTTCTATAGCTTTATGCAAGTACCCAATCCTTTGGATATGTAAATTTTGGGATAAAGCTTCCAGTGGCTAGCAGTGGATAACCTTCTTTGGCATCTATGCCTGTGCAAATTTTTCATTTAGATTTAAATATTATTTTCATTTTAGAGCTATGTTCTCTTTGGATCCATTTCCTCTCACTTGGTGGAAAGCACAGTGGACAAGACTTGTACTTTCAAATAAGAATGGACCTGGCTTTATTTCTCAACCCAGACATTTAATAGGTTATGTCACTTCTCCAAATTAAATTTTTTCTCATTTGCACAATGGAGAGGCTAGTAATAATCAAATAAAATAAATATTTCTACATAGAGCCTGCCAAAGAGTGCTCAGTTAACTGTGGTAATGATAGTGGTGGTGGTGGGGGGGGTGCTTTGCTCACACTGATCACTTTGGTAAAACTTAGCCATTAATAATATTTTTCAACTTAAAGATATATTCAGCAACAGCAACATCAATCATCTCTTATGTGAGATTATTTCTATAACTATGCTACATGCTATATAGGTAATTAGGAACCATTTTTGTTTAAGGAAAGAAACTTGGAAAATTGGATTTTTTGAAGAAAGGTTTTGAGGATTTTGCTTCATCAAAACTCTAAGAAATGATTGCTAATGGACATGAAATTTCATTTGGGGTTGATACAATGTTCTGAAATTAGACAGTGATGATGGTGGCACAGTCTCGGGAATATACAAAAGCACTCAACTGTACACTTTACAGGGGGTGAATTTTACAAAATCTGAATCACATCTCAGCTTTTAAAAATTCTATAAGGAGAATAATTGGGCCTCCGCAAGATGGTGTATCTGTGTGTGCTCAGTCACTTCAGTCATGTCCGACTCTTTTCCACCCTATCGACTGTAGCCCACCAGGCTCCTCTCTGTCCATGGGGTTCTCCAGGCAAGAATACTGGAGTGGGTTGCCACACCCTCCTCCAGGGGATCTTCCCCACTCAGGGAATGAACCCGAGTCTCCTGCATTGCAGACAGATTCTTTACCATTGAGCCACCAGGGAAGTCCAGCAAGATGGTATATAACTACAAAATTAATTTAAGTGATGATTCCTTTTTCTCTTTCCATTTTAGTTGCCTTTATTATTTGGATGGAAGGCCACTCCAAGTCCTACAGATTGTAACTGACAATCTTTACAGTGGTCTCACAGGAAACATTTGAGATCCCAGAGCTGTAAGTTCCTCAACTCAAATCCCAGTGTTACCAGCTGAGTGTGTTCAAGCACACATGAACTTCTCTGAGCTTCATTTTTCTCATTTGTAAAGTGAGGTTAATGACCTGCATTGAAGAGTTGTTGTGGCAACAAAATATGAAAGAAATAAAGGAAAAGTGAGTGTTTTATGCAGAGTTTAGCACTTACAGACTCCTCATAAATAAGAGTTTCTTATTTCCTTTACCCCTTATGAATCCTGATTCATAAGGATTGGAACATTTCTACAAGAGGTTTTTTAAAATCAGGACATGGTGTAAATCACCCACTGGTCATTCTTATATATAAAATGTATCATATGTAAATGTAAATATCTTTTTCAAAGATGGATTCTAAGGCTTTAATGTTATTAACAATGTTTCGGAATTTGATACTTGGCAAGCAAAGAAATGAAGAGATAATTTGGAAAATCAGTCCCCCTTCCATTCTTCACCACATGCCTGATGCGTCACTGACACCTCGTGCTGAGGAATATAAGTAGCTTCTGCTTAGGAGGAGGTGTTAGCATGATGCCCACTTATTTGGAGAGTGTTTTTTGTTTATTTATTTGTCATTTTTAATCCAAGATATCACCTAGACACTCAGCATTAGAGCTAAATCCTGGATTAGCAAGCACCAAAATCATGCCTTAGCCATTTTATTAGTCAATAGATAGGTACAACTATCAAAAAGACCACCATCAAAGGTGAAAAAACAGCCAATGCCAAGATTTCAACTGTTACATATATGTTAAATTATATATATATACACATACAGCCATTCAGTTCAGTTCAGTTCAGTCGCTCAGTCATGTCTGACTCTTTGCGACCCCATGAACTGCAGCACAGCAGACCTCCCTGTCCATCACCAACTCCCGGAGTCTACCCAAACCTATGTCCATCAAGTCAGTGTTGCCATCCAGTCATCTCATCCTCTGTTGTCCCCTTCTCCTCCTGCCCCCAATCCTTCCCAGTATCAAGGTCTTTTCCAATGAGTCAGCTGTTTGCATGATGTGGCCAATGTATTGGAGTTTCAGCTTCAGCATCAGTCCTTTCAATGAACACCCAGAACTGATCTCCTTTAGGATGGACTTGTTGGATTTTCTTGCAGTCCAAGGTATTCTCAAGTGTCTTCTCCAATACCACAGTTCAAAAGCATCAATTCTTCAGCGCTCAGCTTTCATCACTGTCCAACTCTCACATCCATACATAACTACTGAAAAAACCATAGCCTTGACTAGACAGACCATTGTTGGCAAAGTAATATCTCTGCTTTTCAATATGCTATCTAGGTTGGTCATAACTTTCCTTCCAAGGAGTAAGCGTCTTTTAATTTCATGGCTGCAATCACCATCTGCAGTGATTTTGGAGCCCAAAAAACTAAAGTCTGACACTGTTTCCCCTCCTATTTCCGATGAAGTGATGAGACTAGATGCCATAATCTTAGTTTTCTGAATGTTGAGCTTTAAGCCAACTTTTTCACTCTCCTCTTTCACTTTCATCAAGAGGCTTTTTAGTTCCTCTTCACTTTCTGCCATAAGGGTGGTGTCATCTGCATATACCCACACACATGGATAAAAACGTCTGTGAGCATAGACACAAAAATGTGCCAGTGGCTACTTCCCACTGGTGAGTATGGAGGTTACTGGCAACTGAGGGGAAGCAACAGAGTACAGGGCTTCCCCAGTGGCTCAGCGGTAAAGAACTGCCTACTATCGAATGAGGGTTCAATCCCTGGGTCGGAAAGATCCCCTGAAGGAGGCCATGGCAACGCACTCCAGTATTCTTGCCTGGAGAATTCCATGGACAGAGACTGGCAGGCTATAGTATAATGTATGTAAAGCTAGAGACATAGTGCCTGGGGAACACTGAAACACTCAACAGACATTATCATTGATTTCTATTCCTGCATCTTTGCATTAAATTTTCTACAACTATTGTTGAAGACTTAAAATCAAAAATAAATATTTTTTGTTTAAAAAAATCATCTTTTTATTTTTATAAGTAATTTTTAAAGTTACTTTTAATTGTCAGATAATTGATTTACAATGATGTATTGGTTTCTGCTGTATATAGCTCATAGTCAAAGGGAGAAATTTTCTAGAAAAACATCAACTATGGATTGGATGGAATTTCCTGATTCCCTGCACAGACTTCTAGGGATTGATATACCACTTCTACTTCCAAGAAGTGGATTAAGCAGTATCTCCAAGGCACTACCAAGTACTCTTTTTCAAAAGTGTACCAGTTCACAGTTTTACTACATATGCCTACCAATGTTTCCAGCCTCTCAAATGACATGTTTAAAAATGAAAATAAAATATACTCTTATTCCTGAGATTCTAGGGTCAGTTTTTACAAGCTTAGGAAAAGTGAGAGATAAACCAATTATCCAGATAGTCTAAGAAAAAAAGAGACTGAGATGGGTAATTTCTAGAGTCAGTTTTTTAATTCCCAAAATTTGCAGCCTCACACACACAGATACACACACACACACACACACACACACACACACACACACACACAAAGACACACCACACACATTCTTAATTTTTCAATTAATTTTCCTAATCTAACTAGAATACATTATTTTGAAGGGAATAAGAACACAAATAAATAAATTATTGCTTCTGATGGGGTTTTTTGGTTTCCCACAGTAATTTTTGCATTTTCAAAGCAATCATTTAGGGACATCAAACCTGGGCAGCACTTATGTGGCACAAGCTGTATTAGCAAGCTTCACTCACAATCGTAAATTGCTTTCTCCAACCCTATTTCTCCCAAACACCTTCACAAGGAAATAAATAACGGATGTATATATCTATTTTCAAAAGGTATTTCATCTGACATCATTATCTTACTCAAAGGAAAATATCCCTAGTTTCACAATTGTCTGGGGAAAGAAATTCAAAATAGCGTGTGCTCAGGAATACAAAAAACTTTTGATAAAACATTGTTGAATATTTCACTCACTTCTTCAAAAGCTTATTATGGTTCCTTTATAGCCTAAAAAAGAATTTCCAACATCTTTATCTTGACATTCAAAAACTAGCACAATAGTTACCTAGCTTTCTGACCACATTTTCTCCAGTATCCCATCACATATAATTACTTCAAGTTCACAATTTCATATCTGAAATACCTATCACTGGGTATGTATTGTAATTTGGATTTTGAGGACACAAGGTGGTATTTTTAAAAAGTACTACAGTGAATATTTAAAGTATTAGCAAAATCTCTCTATGTTGGAGCAGGACTTAGAATAATAAAAAAAAAGCATTGGATTCTCATAAGTGGAGTAAGTAAAGATTATAAACAGCCTCGTGTCAGTTCAGGTCAAGTTGTGCCACCAAGTTTGCTGTAACTTAAGAAGGAAACAATGATTTCCAGATCTTCTTAGAAACTGTAGAGAATGGGTTGTGAGCCTGCATGTGCTTTACTTGAACATAGATCTTTGAACTTTTGAGCCTTTGTTCATTTTCTTTCTGTAGCCAAGTACATCCTCTGCATGTCTTCTAATTTATTCAACTCCACCATTGGCCAGTTCAAATATCAACTCTTCCACAGAGCCTGAAGTCAGAAGATTCATCCTTCCTCTGTTGTCTGCTGTTTATTTCTTCCTCCACACTAGAAATTCCTTAAGAAACAACCCTGTGTTTGCTTTGCCTTTGCACACTGTGATGCCTAGCAGTGTATTTTCCTCAAAGGGGTAAATAAATTGATTAAGTAAGCCTACCCAAAATGAAACTATTGACAAAGCAAGCATTATAGCATATCTTTATTTCTCTCTCTAAATCTGGATTTTTGCAAAATGACCAGTTTCTATTTTTTATTAAACTAGTTTTACTCGGAATCTATCTTTCTGGTTAAATATTTTCTAGCAAGGCTGAGAAATGACAACGCACTCCAGTATTTTTGTCTGGAAAATTCCATGGACAGAGGAGCTGGGGGGCTACAGTCCATGAGGTCACAAAGAGCCAGTCACAACTGAGAATAATAATAAGCAGGATAGTAACTAGCTTTCATTTGAGTTCAACTCTGAGTAGACTTCAAAGATATAAATTTTAGATTAGTGCAATGCTAAGAAAATATGTTAAAAAATTAACTCTCTCATATATTACACTCTTTATTCCTCTACACTTATTTAAGTATATTTGAACTATTTCCAGAAGCAGGTTTTATGCTCTTTAGTGGGTTAAAAATGTATCTTCTTAGTTTGTATTCTTTTTAGTACTCTGTAGATAATTGAGGGTTCCTTAATGAATTAATATATGACTTATAATAATTATTATGGATAAAGATAAGTAATTCTTATATTAAATATTTAGGTGAATGGAATAGCTATTTTTCTAATATTGGAGATTAGAGAACATATCTCCAAACATAAATTGTATCCTATTATTTAAATTTGAGGGGATACAGTGTAGTTCCTTTGAGTTCCAGCTTAACTTTAACCTTATGCTGTTTATGATCTTATAGTTTATTTTGGTAATTTAGCTGACTGTCATATGAAATGATAGTTTGACTTCTTTTGTAATAAAAGAATTATTGGGATATTTAGAAAGGAGATAAATAAGAAACGAATAAAATACTTCCCATAATGTTAATAACAATAGAAATAGAAATAGCAAATTGTATATATTTTGGCTATGAGGGTTGAAGAATAACAGTAAATAATTCCTATATCACAAGATTAATAAATCAAATATGGATTTTCCACATATGGTATCATTTTCCACATGGAATAGTTGTATGATATTAGGCACAAAACTAAGCAGCATTTTGGGGTATCAAAACAGTCAACCTCTGTGATCTGTTTCAGTCGATGAGTCTGTAAGTCTAGGTAAGAGCTAGACATCTATTTCTGGAACCATCACCACAACTACCTTGTCTGGGCTTTGACTTTTCCTGCTCCTGGGGACTGGATGGAAAGTCAGATGAAGAAGCTTGAGGACAACTTGAATCCCCGGTGAGAAGATACCAAGACTCATAATGGATCCACCAAAACATGTCTGAAGAAAATCCTACCCTCCGTCCCCACCTAGTAGAAAAGACCCCATGATGATCAAGAACACCTGGTCAGTGTTCTGGTCAGCAGCACCGCATGACATTCCTGTGCCAGCAACAGCTGTCTGAGGAAACAAATACTGCCACTTGCGCCCTCGTGGAGGTACAACCTAACGCTGCCCTCTAGCCCCACAGCCACATATGCATAAGCTCTAACTATGGAGGCAACTATATCAGTTCATCATGACAAACACATTTTCCCCGGCACTGAATTCCAGGAAACGTTTATCATGCACATCCACAGTAAAAGGGCAGTGAGAGTCCTAAAGCACACAGTCTTCAACAGCAGTTTTGGAATAATGTTCCAATAATCCAGGAAAAACCTTTCCTACATGACCACTGCTCTTTTTTACTACATAGAAAACCCTTAACAATCATGTACATACCTTTCATGAAATATTTACCTTCTAGCTAAGTTGTGAATTCTGTCCCACTGCTATCCTTAGTACTGGTCCCTGTCTAGAGGAAGATGACCAGGTGACATCTACTTCTACTTCATTGACTATGCTAAAGCCTTTGACTGTGTGGATCACAAAAAGCTGTGGAAATTCTTCAAGAGATGAGAATACTAGACCACCTTACCTGCCTCTTGAGAAACCTGTATGCAGGTCAAGAAGAAACAGAACCAGACATGGAACAACAAACTGGTTCCAAATTGGGAAAGGAGTACGTCAAGGTTGTATATTGTCACCCTGCTTACTTAACTTATATGCAGAGTATGTCATGCGAAATGCCAGGCTGAATGAAGCACAAGCTGGAATCAAGATTGCAAGGAGAAATATCCATAACCTCAGATATGTAGATGACACCACCCTTATGGCAGAAAGCAAAGAGGAACTAAAGAGCCTCTTGATGAAAGTGAAAGAGGAGAGTGAAAAAGCTGGTTTAAAATTCAACATTCAAAAAACTAAGATCATGGCATCTGGTCCCATCACTTTATGGGAAACACATGGGTAAACAATGGAAACAGTGAGAGATTTTATTTTCTTGGGCTCCAAAATCACTGCAGATGGTGACTGCAGCCATGAAATTAAAATACACTTGCTCCTAGGAAGAAAAGCTATGACCAACTTAGACGGCATATTTAAAAGTAGAGATATTACTTTGCTGACAAAGGTTTGTCTAGTCAAAGCTATGGTTTTTCCAGTAGTTATGTATAGATGTGAGAGTTGGACAATAAAGAAAGTTGAATGCTGAAGGATTGATGCTTTTGAACTGTAGTATTGGAGAAGACTCTTGAGAGAGACTTCAAGATCAAACCAGTCAATCCTAAAGAAAATCAGTACTGAATATTCATTGAAAGGACTTACGCTGAAGCTGAAGTTCCAATACTTTGGCCATCTGATGGAAGAACTGACTCATTGGAAAAGACCCTGACCTGGGGAAGATTGAAGGCAGGAAGAAAAGGGGATGACAGAGGATGAGTTGGTTGGATGGCATCACCAACTCAATGGACATGAGTTTGAGCAAGCTCCAGGAGTTCATGATGGACAGAGAAGCCTGGCGTACTGAGGTCCATGGGGTTGCAAAGAGTTGGACACAACTGAGTGATTGAACTGACTGACCAGGTGATACATGTTAAAGAGACTGGAATTTTAACAGTAGAGAAATTAACACCCAGAAGAAAGTAAAACCATCCATAATATATCCAGAGAGCTCTTTCATAGACAAAATATTGTTTAATTATTCAATGTGGTAGACCCCAGCCAGCTTAGGGCAAGATACTGGTATTCTAAGAAGAAAATTCTCAACTCGATATCAGAAAATCTTTCCCTTCTTCCACCCCACCCACAATTGAAGTTACTGGTTTCTGTTCTTAGTGAGCTTTCTGGCACCATTAGAGAATATTTAAGCATTGGGCAAAGGAATTTGAACCACGTGGCTACATTCTCTGAGATAAATTAGGTCTCAGAGATTTTGACAAGAAAAATGGTCCAACCAGACTGACTCAAGGAATAGGGATCTATATGTCCTAAATAGAGTCTACTCAAAGAAAACAGAGAAAACCTTAACATTTCTCTAACTTGAGGTTGGAAAAACTAGCTAGCTGCAGCCATTGCCTCCTAAATGATGAAAAAACTAGTATAGTGGGAAACACTCCTGAATTTTGAGTCTGGCTAACTTGGAAGGAAAGTTATGACCAACCTAGACAGCATATTGAAAAGCAGAGACATTGCTTTGCCAACAAAGGTCCGTCTAGTCAAGGCTATGGCTTTTCCAGTAGTCATGTATGGATGTGAGAGTTGGACTATAAAGAAAGCTGAGCACCGAAGAATTGATACTTTTGAACTGTGGTGTTGGAGAAGACTCTTGAGAGTCCCTTGGACTGCAAGGAGATCCAACCAGTCCATCCTAAAGGATATCAGTCCTGGATGTTCATTGGAAGGACTGATGCTGAACCTGAAACTCCAATACTTTGGCCACCTGATGCGAAGAGCTGACTCATTTGAAAAGACCCTAATGCTGGGAAAGGTTGAGGGCAGGAGGAGAAGGGTATGACAGAGGATGGAGATAGTTGGATGGCATCACCGACTTGATGGACATGGGTTTGGGTAAACTCCTGGAGTTGATGATGGACAGGGAGGCCTGGCGTGCTGCGGTTCATGGGGTTGCAAAGAGTCAGACATGACTGAGCGACTGAACTGAACTGAACTGAACTTGAATTCAAGTTCTGGTTCTATCATCCTGTTGTGTGATCTTAGACAACTTATATAACGTCTCTGAGTCTCAGATGCTTCATCTAAATATAGATAAGAACTCCTTATTACAGAGTATTGTAAGGAGCCCATGAAATGTTATACATTCAAGAGTTTAGCACAATGTTAGGCTTAGAATAAAAACTAAATAAACTGAAGTTATCAGCATTAATAGTGTAAGTGCATACTACAGCGAATTCGGCCTTTAAAGATCATCTGTGTAAAGATCAATTTCAGATACATTCACAAATAAAGGAGATATTTAAGATGAGTTGTACTTTTAAAATCTGTAACATGATTGCCATTGGAAATTTCTGCCTTTAAAAAATGGGGGGATATTGTGACAGATTCTTGCCTGAAAAATCCCATGAACAGAGGAGACTGATAGGCTACAGTCTTTAGGGTTGCAAAGAGTTGGAAACAACTGAGTGACTGAACACACACACACAACCATTGTAACAGATCAAGAATATATGAAAACCACAATGGAGAGCAAGGGTCTGACAGTAGTTATTTGATTTGATTCTTATCTCCTTCCACCTAGAATATAAGCTTTATGAGGGCAGGAACTTTGTTTCTCTTATTCATCAGTGTATTTCCAGAGACCAGAACCATCTCTGTCACATAATGATACTCAATAAATATCTGTTTCCATAAATACTACAAATAAATATGCATAAATAGATGAGTATGGGCTTCCCTGGCAGCTGAGATGGTAAAGAATCTGCCTGCTGTGAGGGAGACCTGGGTTCTATCCCTGGGTCAGGAAGATCCCCTGCAGAAGGGAATGGCAACCCATTTCAATATTCTTGCCTGGGGAATCCCATGGACAGAGGAGCCTAGTGGGCTACAGTCACGGGGTCACAAAGAGTCAGACACAGCTTAGCAACTGAACAACAAAACAAATTGTAGCTGATGGATCTTGTTTTTTTTTTTATACAAACCATAGCTACACTGAGGGCTTCCCTGGTGGCTCAGACAGTAAAGAATCTGCCTGCAATGCAGGAGACCTGGGTTGGGAAGATCCCCTGGAGGAGGGCATAGCAACCCACTCCAGTATTCCTACCTGGAGAATCCCTAGGGACAGAGGAGCTTGGCAGGCTACAGTCCATGAGGTTGCAAAAAGCTGGGCATGACTGAGCAATTAAGCACAAGCACAGGTTACACTGCACTAAATTGGTCACATGGACATGATATTAAATTCTCTTCAACTTGCTGAATACAAACTGAATCCAAAACCAACACAAACACTCCCCAACTTATAGTTCTTCAAAATATTTTGTCTAGGTTCAAAAGATCAGCATTTATCCACAGTATTCTGACCATAGAGCTGACCAGGGTTATCTTTAAATCATTGCAGTTCCAAACATCACTTTCTTCTCTATAACCTCTGCTACGTTTTTCATCAACACATGCCAGGAAAGAATGCTCTATATTCCTATGAAAGTATTTCCACACATCAGCTAGGAAATTTACTAGAGGCTTTTGTAGTTGCAGAAGATATGTGCCTAGAACCAGAAGTGAAGTTAAAAAATAAACTGAAATAAGAAACTTTAAAATTATTATATGATTTGGTCATGACTTCCATAGCTATATGTCTAAGTAATTTTGACTGATATCCAAAACCATACACATTTTCAGTTTTGTGTTAGGATATGCTGAGGGAGAGTTGGGGGAAGTTGATCTTAGAAAGATTATGCATGCATCGAAAGAGAACTTACAGCTCTTGTCAATTGGACTGGTGACAATGGATAACATGAAGCAATTTAAAGGCCCAATTCTCAAAACACTGATACATGTTCACAACACAAAGCATGAAGTAGAAATACTTTTTAAACTTCAAATTCACATAAGAATATTAGAATCGATAGATTTAAAATATTACAAAGTCCATTGCCTTCATTGTATAAGTGGAAAAAATTGAGGCTCAGTTGAAGGGAAATGAATCACTCAAGAAATCTGACAACTAGCAACACATGGTGACCAAATTTGGAGCAGACTTCAAGACTTTCATTTCTAATTCAAAGCATTTCACTTCATTCTCTCCTGCTTTACCAACTGTGTGACTATCACCTGTACTACCATGGTACTACTTGTACATTCATGGTACTACCATGAATCATCTACCACACTTAAGATAAGGATCAGTTAATTTCACAAAATATGCATTAGATTGACCAGGCTAAGAAACTTGGGCATTTTATCACGTCAAAGTCACTGAAAGATTTTAATTCAGAGTTTGCTGTAATCAAATATGTGTTCTGGTACCAGTATGGAGGTGAAGAAGACCAAGTTGTTCTGAGAAGCTGCCAGGTCTAATCTGTGGCAAATATAGTGGAGATGAAGATAAGAGAACAAGTTTGGATGCTTAGGACATGTAATTGATAGAATGTGGTTATTAATTATATATGAGAAGTGGAAGAGAGAAAGAGGCAATGATATAGAAGCTCCTAGCATTATGGTAAGTAGATAAGGAGCTCAAAATCAAAAAGGAGACGTATGTAGACATTTTTCATTCATGAGAGAATAATGGCTATTCTCAGCAGGATGTGTCTGCATATGGCAAATAAATTAACATTGGAAAGGAGATAAGGAAATGAATCACAAAGAATGTAGTATGTCATGTTTGCTAGGACATAAAGAAAGGGAGAGGGCTTCTGAAGGAACAAATAGTCACAAAACTAGAGTATCGCATCAGACAGTGTAGGAGGGAAGGGCAGAAAGGAAGGTTGGAGCTACATGATGGAAGATTTCTGATATGTAACTAAGAAGTTCAGAGTTAATTAAGAAAAAACAATAACAGTCAATCAAAGTTTTGTAATGGATTTAACAAAATGAAATTTTAAAGGTACATTAACATCTTAAATATTTTGAATAACAAATATCTTTTTTTCTTTCTGTAAAAAAAAAAGGCAAATTTTTGCTCCACTGAATTTAACTTCCTCTCCCTTTGTTGTTTTTATTCAGGTAGCTAAGTCATGTCTGACTCCTTGCGACCCCATGGACTGCAGCACGCCAGGCTTCCCTGTCCTTCACTATTTCCCTCCTAGAGTTTGCTCATATTCATGTCCATTGAGTTGGTGATGCTATCTAGCCATCTCATCTTCTGCCACTCTCTTCTCCTTTTGCCTTCAGTCTTTCCCAGCATCAGGGTCTTTTCCAATGAGTCCACTTTTTGCATCACATGGTCAAAGTATCAGAGATTCAGCTTCAGCATCAGTCCTTCCAATGAATGTTCAGTGTTGATTTCCTTTAGGATTGGCTGGTTGGATTTCTCTGCAGTCCAAGGGATTCTCAAAAGT
This sequence comes from Antilocapra americana, assembly GCA_007570785.1. Taxonomy (NCBI): domain Eukaryota; kingdom Metazoa; phylum Chordata; class Mammalia; order Artiodactyla; family Antilocapridae; genus Antilocapra; species Antilocapra americana. Next base: position 28,192,024 of record ML664161.1, read on the forward strand.
ATTCTCCAGCACCACAATGCGAAAGCATCAATTCTTCGGCACTCAGCTTTCTTTATGGTCCAACTCTTACATCCATACATGACTACTGGAAAAACCATAGTTTTGACTATATGGACCTTTGTAAGCAAAGTAATGTCTCTGCTTTTTAATATGCTGTCAAGGTTTGTCATAGCTCTCTTTGCAAGGAGTAAGCGTCTTTTGCCATGAAGTAATGGGACCCAATGCCATGAACTTAGTTTTTTGAATGTTGAGTTTTAAGCCAGCTTTTCACTCTTCTCTTTCACCATCATCAAGAGGCTCTTTAGTTCCCCTTCTCTTTCTGCCATTAGAGTGGTATCATCTGCATATCTGAGGTTGCTGATTCTTCTCCCAGCAATCTTGATTCCAGCTTGTGAGTCATCCAGCCTGGCATTTCAAATGATATACTCTGCACATAAGTTAAAGAAACAGGGTGACAATATACAGTCTTGTAATATTCCTTTCCCAGTTTTGAACTAGTCTGTTGCTCCATGTCTGGTTCTAACTGTTAATTCTTGACCCACATACAGATTTCTCAGGAGGCAGGTAAGGTGGTCTGGTATTCCTAACTCTTGAAGAATTTTCCATTTTTTTTGTGATCCACACAGTCAAAGGCTTTCAAGTAGTCAATGAAACAGGAAGTAGATATTTTCCCAGAATTCCCTTGCTTTCTCTATGATCCAGTGAATGCTTGCAATTTGATCTCTGGTTCCTCTGCCTTTTCTAAGCTCAGCTTGTACATATGGAATTCTTGGTTCATGTACATCTGAAGCCTAGCTTGAAGGATTTTGAGGATAACCTTACTAGCATGTGAAATTCATGTAACTGTGAGATTTAGACTAACTTAGGTTAGGAACCATAGCAGCCAAGAATGGATTGTGTATGTCATATTAAATAAAAACAGAACAGATATAGCTATAGAATTTCTGTTGCTAGCCATGGCAAAGTAATTAGCATCAGACTTACTTTTATGACACACACAACTACAAATCTGAACAAAATCTATTAGTAAACTATTTCTTGGTTCTGGGTAACAGTACAGAAATTTGATCCCTGATAGAAAGGGAAAATACGAAGTGAGCTCCACATTAATTCCAGCTTTTTATCTGAGGCAATTTTCTAGAGCTAGAATGGAAACCAGAGCCTGAATGGAAGAATGTCAATTTCACTGAGATAAGGAAGCACAAATCAGAGTTTGTGGTGGAAGAACAAGCTTTAATTTGTGGGACTGAGTATTAAAAAGAGACAGCTGCCCGGAACAAGAGAATCAAGGAAACCTCTAAGAGACTGTCTTCAAGTCCTTGTCCAAAATAGGGACCACTCATATGCCGGTGAGGACTCTGTGAAGCCCTCAGAGAGCCGCTGCTGCAGTGCTAACTCCTGGGTTCAGTCTGCATCGAGGTAACAAGACAGTAATCAGTGCTGAGAGATGTCCAAATTCTAATGCATCCAGAGTGGAAAAGCCTTGCAGAGGAACTTGGACATAGAATTGAGATGCCAAAAAGATCACGCCTAGGAGTAAAGGTCATACCCTCTAGGGAGAGCCACCCCAAAGACTAAGGACAAAAACAGAAATAAAGCATAAAACCAATTCTAATAAAACCAAGAGAAACTACCAGTAGTTTAACCACTCGCCAGAATAAAAGGAAACTTCTTCAAAGAAAAACAGCATACTGCATGTTCTCTACAAATACCATTCATCATAATCTAGAATACTTACAAATATTCTAGACCTGGAAAGAAGCAGGGAAAAATGGAGCTCACAATCAAAAGTCAAAGAAATTAATACAAACAGATGCTGAGATGACAAAGATGTTAAAAGTTAGAAGACAAGCACTTTGAAATAACTACTATGTGTATGATCATAAATTAATTTTCTTTATTTTTCAGTTAAATTCTAGAACTGGAAAGTACTGTACTCAGATACATTTATGGGGTAGACTGTAGCAGATTGGACACTGCAAAAGAAAGATCAATAAACTGAAGACATATGAATAAAAATTAACCAATTCTGCAGACAGAATTTGAAGAGAACAGAGTCTTCGTAGTTCAGATAATGCAAATAAATGTAATCTAAATTCCTAGAAGGTAGAGAGAAGAAGAGAAAGAGAGAGAGAAACAGAGGGAGAGAAAGAGTGGCAGGGCGGAGGGTTGGGTACAGAGAGAAAAAGAGAGAAGGGAACAGGAAAAAAATGTGAAAATTCCAAATTTGTTTTAAAAGTCGTTCTACACATCCACACCTACATATCCAAACTTCAGCTATGTAATGAGAAAGAGGCCTTCAACCAGGTATTCTATAATCAAACTGCTGAAAACAATGATAAGAAAATCTGAAAAGCAGCCATAAAACAATACAAATATTACATACAGGAAAATAATAAGAATGATCTGACTTCTCATCAGAAAATAATAGAGGTTAGAAAATCTAACAGCAACTTGAAAATGTTGAAATTTTTAAACAATTTTCAGCTCAGAATTCTATATCTTATAGAAACAATATTTCAAAAATGATGATAAAATAAATAGCTTTTTGGTAAATGCAGGCTGAGAGAATTTGTTACTTGCAGAAAGTGCACTACAAGAAATGATAAACGGGCAAGTTTTTGTGTTGACATGTTTTTAGTTTATTTGAGTAAATATCAAGGAGTGTGATTCACATGGTAAGAGTATGTTTGGTTTAGAAAAACTGACAAATTTTCTTCCAAAAATTTAGTAGCATACCTGTAAATAACCCAAGCAAAAGAGAAACCACAAGTGAAATATTTGAAAACATAAATGAAAATAAAACACTATACATCTGTGTGATGCAGCTTAAGCAGGTCTTAGAAATAAATTTTAAATTCTCATGTTAGAAAAGAACATATTCAATTCAATAATCTCAGGAAGATATAAAAGTAGAGCAAATTAAACCCAAATAAATAAAGAAAGGAATAATAAAGAACAGAAACCAATGAAATATAAAACAATGTGGAAAATTAACAAAGCCAAAAACTTTTTTGGAATAACTACTAAAATTGTTAAAACCTGCCTACCACAACTAAGCAGATAAACCACTACCACAAATTTAATATGCATATAACATGTACAAAAAGAGACTGTTATGAACATCCTTTTGCCAGGATATTCAAAGGAGGTAAAATCATGAATTTCTTGAAAAGCATAAATTTTAAATTACAGAAAAAGAAAATGTGTAGAATTCTATGTCTGACGAATTTTTAATTTGTAAACAAAATCCTTCTTACAGAGAAAGCTGCAGGCCCAGTTGGTTTTATTGCTGAACTATATCAAACATTAAGGAAGGGGAAATACTAATCTTAAATAAACTTTTATAAATTAAAGGAGGAAATAAAACTTAGCCCAAACAGACAAAGCTATTAATGGAAAGAAAATACAAATAAATATCCTCATAGACATTGGTACCAAAAATCATTAATAAAATTCTAGCAAATCAAACATGCTTGTGTATGTACTAAGTCACTTCAGTAGTATTCGACCTTTAGCAGTCCTATGGACTGTATCCTCCTAGGCTCCTCTGTCCATGGGATTCTTCAGGCAAGAGTACTGGAGTGGGTTCCCATTCCCTTCTCCAGGGAATCTTCCTGACCCAGGGATTGAACCTGGATCCACACTGTAGGCAAATTCTTTACTGTCTGAGCCCCCAGGGAAGCCCTGATAAACCAATATAAAACAATTTTTTAAATGAATGGATAAACTAAATGTAGCATTTAGTATTCAATGGAATATTTAGCCACAAACAGGAATGAAGTATTGCTTCATGCTACATCATTGAGAAACCCTGAAAACATGCTAAGTCAAAATAGCCAGTTGTAAAAAAAACAGATATTATATGCTTATATAATATACCAGTAGGCAAATCTATAGAAACAGAAGGATTTGTGGTTGCCAGGGATGGGGGAAAGGGGAGAATGGGGAATGACCTAGTATACAGTGACTAACCTATATACAAATTTGGGGACAAAAGGAAACTTTGGGTGATAGTAATCCTATGTCTAATCAATCCCTCCCTCTCCAAATGTATATATATATTTCTGCAACATATATACCTATGTTCTATAAATCAACAAGAGAAAGACAACACAAATCTAAAAATAAGCAAAATATGTGAACTGTCATTTCAAAAAAGAAGATATACAAAGGGCCAACAAGCATATTAAAAGGTTTGCAACATCATTAGTCATCAGATTAATGCAAATCAAAATGATGATGCCATACTACTTCATTTTTAAAAGGCTGAGAACACTATAACTGGTGAGGAGGTGGACCAACTGGAGCTCTCATATTTTGAGAGTTTATTATGTTAACAATGACTGGAAAATAACATTTCTAAAAATCACTTACAATAGCATCAGATTGGAAAGTTTGGCAGTTCATTATAAAGTTAAAAATACACCTACACTGTGTCCCAACACTTCCACTCCAGGGTTTTTAAACAAAAGAAGTGAAAACATAGCCTAAAATACTTGTACATGAGTATTTCTATCAGCTTTATTCAAAATAACAAAAAATTGGAAATAATTTAAGTGTCTAATAAAAATGGATAAATAAATTTTGGTATATGTATACGATAGAATGGTAGACACCCCAAACTTTAAGGTCCCTCTCTTCTCAAGGTCATAGGACTGGGATTAGGCATTTCAGTTCAGTCCCTCAGTCGTGTCCAACTCTTTGAGACCCCATGGACTGCAGCATGCCAGTCCTCCCTGTCCATCACCAACTCCCAGAGTTTACCCAAACCCATGTCCATCGAGTCAGTGATGCTATCCAATCATCTCTTCCTCTGTCATCCCCTTCTCCTCCCGCCTTCAATCTTGCCCAGCATCAGGGTCTTTTCAAATGAGTTAGTTCTTTGCACCAGGTGGCCAAAGTAGTGGAGTTTCAGCTTCAGCATCAGTCCTTCCAATGAATATTCAGGACTGATTTCCTTTAGGATGGACTAGTTGGATCTCCTTGCAGTCCAAGGGACTCTCAAGAGTCTTCTCCAACACCACAGTTCAAAAGCATCCATTCTTTAGTGCTCAGCTTTCTTTATAGTCCAACTCTCACATCCATACATGACCACTAGAAAAACCATAGCTTTGACTAGATGGACCTTTGTTGGCAAAGTAATATCTCTGCTTTTTAATAAGCTGTCTAGGTTGGTTATAACTTTTCTTCCAAGGAGGAAGTGTCTTTTAATTTCACGGCTGCAGTCACTATCTGCAGTGATTTTGGAGCCCCCAAAATATAAAGTCTGTCACTGTTTCCACTGTTTCCCAACCTATTTGCCATGAAGGGATGGGACCAGATACCATGACCTTAGTGTTCTGAATGTTGAGCTTTAAGCCAACTTTTCCACCCTTTATCCCCTAGGCTCACAGCTCACACATCCAGCACTTGCCCATACAAGTATGGTTTTGCATACACAATCCTATCTTTCTTCTGACACACTTCCTACTGCTGGCAATGGTTTGATACTGGAGACTGAGGAAAGCCAATGCTATGCTAAAGTTACTTCAGTTATGTCCAACTCTTTGTGACCTCATGGACTGTAGCTCGGCAGGATCCTCTGTCCATGGGAATCTCTAGACAAGAATACTGGAGTGGGTTGCCATTTCCTTCTCCAGGGGGTCTTCCTGACCCGGGGATCAAACTGGTAGGTCTCTTGTGTCTCCTGCATTGGCAGGTGGGTTCTTTACCACTGGTGCCATCTGGGAAACGCAGGAGGAAAGCCAGGTTAATTTCAATCCTAATTACTCATTAAAGAGGAAAAATCAAGCTAAATCCAAAGAAGAAAAATGGTATGTTTTAGGAAGGTATCTTGATTGGGACTTGGAGAGTTTAAAGGTGTGAATACAAATATATCCAAATAAAGGATTTGGGTAGTGGTTTATTAACAAGTATATACCATTGGCGTCTTAAACAGAGATACTATATAATTATTCAATATTTAATTCTTCTATTATCAATAGACAGGTATAGTGATAGGTAGTATACTTTAATAGTTAAAGCACAGATAGACTTTGGAGCCAGACTGCCTAGTTTAAAATCATAACTTCTCTATTCCTCAGTTTTCTTTTCTGACAAAATGGGGATCATAAGAGTACCCACATCATAGAGTTGGTATAAGGATTAAAAGAATTCATCTCAAGTTTAAGAATAGTTTATAACAAGATATGGGCTTTTGTCATTAACGGATGATTTTACTTTTTTTTTTTTGAAGTTCAAATTTTCTGTATATAGCAGAGAATAATATCAGTTTTATAGGAAGAAAAGATTTTTTATTTATTTATTTATTTTTTTTTACTTGTTTTTGCCATACAATGTCATGATATCACCATGGGTTTACATATGCTTCCCCTCCGGAAACCCCTCCCTCCTCCCTCCCCCCCGGGAAATCTCGCTGCACCAGTCCCGAGCATCAATCCTGGGCTGGCGATTGATTAGACACATGACAATTAACACGCTTCAATGCCCTTCTCCCATAACATCCCACCCTTACCCTCATCCACAAAGTCCACGAGTCTATTCTATACATCTGCGTTCCTTTTGTTGTCTCGCATGTTGGGTTCTCATTACTGTCTTTCTAAATTCCATATATATGCGTTAATATACTGTATTGTTGTTTTTGCTTCTGGCTTACTTCACTCTGGATAATGGGCTCCAGTTTCGTCCATCTGAGTAGAATTGCTTCAAGTGAATTTTTTTTTAATGCTGAGTAATATTCCATTGTGTATATGTACCACAGCTTTCTTATCCATTCATCAGTTGGTGGGCATCTAGGTTGTTTCCATGTCTTAGCTATTGTAAACAATGCAGCGATGAACATTGGGGTACACGTGGCTCTTTCACTTCTGGTTTCCTCGGTGTATATGCCCAGCAGTGGGATTGCTGGGTCATATGGCAGGTCTATTTGCAGCTTTTTAAGGAATCTCCACACTGTTTTCCATAGTGGCTGTACTAGTTTGCATTCCCACCAACAGTGTAAGAGGGTTCCCTTTTCTCCACATCCTCTCCAGCATTTATTGCTTGTAGACTTTTGGATGGCAGCCATTCTGACTGGTGTAAAGTGGTACCTCATTGTGGTTTTGATTTGCATTTCTCTGATAATGAGTGATGTTGAGCATCTTTTCATGTGTTTGTTAGCCATTTTTATATCTTCTTTGGAGAAATGTCTGTTAAGTTCTTTGGCCCACTTTTTAATTGGGTTGTTTATTTTTCTAGAATGGAGCTGTAGGAGTTGTTTGTATATTTTTGAAATTAATTGTTTGTCTGTTGCTTCATTGGCTATTATTTTCTCCCATTCTGAAGGCTGTCTTTTCACCTTGCTTATAGTTTCCTTTGTTGTGCAAATGCTTTTAATTTTAATTAGGTCCCATTTGTTTATTTGAGTTTTTATTTCCAATATTCTGGGAGGTGGGTCATGGAGTATCCCGCTTTGGATTATAGCAGAAAGTGTTTTGCCTATGTTATCCTCTAGGAGTTTTATAGTTTCTGGTCTTATGCTTAGATCTTTGATCCATTTTGAGTTTATCTTTGTGTATGGTGTTAGAAAGTGATCTAGTTTCATTCTTTTACAAGTGGCTGTCCAGTTTTCCCAGCACCACTTGTTAAAGAGGTTGTCTTTTCTCCATTGTATATTCTTGCCTCCTTTGTCAAAGATAAGGTGTCCATAGTTGCGTGGATTTATCTCTGGGCTTTCTATTCTGTTCCATTGATCTATATTTCTGTCTTTGTGCCAGTACCATACTGTGTTAATGACTGTGGATTTGTAGTATAGCCTAAAGTCAGGTAGGTTGATTCCGCCAGTTCCATTCTTCTTTCTCAAGATTGCTTTGGCTATACGAGGTTTTTTGTATTTCCATACAAATTGAGAAATTATTTGTTCTAATTCTTTGAAGAAGACCTCTGGTAGCTTGATAGGAATTGCATTGAATCTGTAGATTGCTTTAGGTAGTATACTCATTTTCACTATATTGATTCTTCCAATCCACGAGCACGGCACATTTCTCCATCTGTTTGTGTCCTCCTTGATTTCTTTCATCAGTGTTCTATAGTTTTCTATATACAAGTCTTTTGATTCTTTAGGTAGAAATACTCCTAAGTATTTTATTCTTTTTGTTTCGATGGTGAATGGAATTGTTTCCTTAATTTCTCTTTCTGATTTCTCACTGTTAGTGTATAGGAATGCCAGGGATTTCTGTGTGTTGATTTTATATCCTGAAACTTTGCTATATTCACTGATTAGCTCTAGTAATTTTCTCGTAGAGTCTTTAGGGTTTTCAATATAGAGGATCATGTCATCTGCAAACAGAGAGAGTTTTACTTCTTCTTTTCCAATCTGTATTCCTTTGATTTCTTTATCTGCTCTGATTGCTGTGGCCAAAACTTCCAAAACTATGTTGAATAGTAGTGGTGAGAGTGGGCACCCTTGTCTTGTCCCTGATTTCAGGGGGAATGCTTCCAATTTTTCACCATTGAGGATAATGTTTGCTGTGGGTTTGTCATATATAGCTTTTATTATGTTGAGGTATGTTCCTTCTATTCCTGCTTTTTGGAGGGTTTTTATCATAAATGGATGTTGAATTTTGTCAAAGGCTTTCTCTGCATCTATTGAGATAATCATGTGATTTTTATTTTTCAATTTGTTAATGTGGTGTATTACACTGATCGATTTACGAATATTGAAGAATCCTTGCATCCCTGGGATAAAGCCTACTTGATCATGATGTATGATCTTTTTGATGTGTTGTTGGATTCTATTTGCTAGAATTTTGTTGAGGATTTTTGCATCTAAGTTCATCAGTGATATTGGCCTGTAGTTTTCTTTTTTTGTGGCATCTTTGCCGGGTTTTGGAATTAGGGTGATGGAGGCCTCATAGAATGAGTTTGGAAGTTTACCTTCGTCTGCAATTTTCTGGAAGAGTTTGAGTAGAATAGGTGTTAGTTCTTCTCTAAATTTTTGGTAGAATTCAGCTGTGAAGCCATCTGGTCCTGGGCTTTTGTTTTTTTGGAAGATTTCTGATTACAGTTTCAATTTCCGTGCTTGTGATGGGTCTATTAATATTATCTATCTCTTCCTGGTTTAGTCTTGGAAAGTTATACTTTTCTAGGAATTTGTCCATTTCATCCAAATTGTCCAGTTTATTTGCATATAGTTGCTGATAATAGTCTCTTATGATCCTTTGTATTTCTGTGTTTTCTGTTGTGATCTCTCCGTTTTCATTTCTAATTCTGTTGATTTGGTTCTTCTCCCTTTGTTTCTTGATGAGTCTGGCTAACGGTTTGTCAATTTTATTTATCTTCTCAAAGAACCAGCTTTTGGCTTGGTTGATTTTTGCTATGGTCACTTTTGATTCCTTTGCATTAATTTCTGCCCTGATCTTTAAGATTTCTTTCCTTCTACTAGACCTGGGCTTCTGCATCTCTTCCCTTTCTAGTTGCTTTAGGTGTATAGTAAGGTCATTTATTTGATTTTTCTCTTGTTTCCTGAGGTGAGCTTGTATTGCTATGAACTTTCCCCTTAGCATTGCTTTCACAGTGTCCCATAGGTTTTGAGCTGTTGTGTTTTCATTTTCATTCGTTTCCATGCATAACTGAATTTCATTTTTAATTTCTTCTGCGATTTGTTGGTTATTCAGCAGTGTGTTGTTGAGCCTCCATATGTTGGAAGTTTTGAGAGGTTTTCTCCTGTAGTTGATATCTAATCTCACTGCATTGTGGTCAGAAAAGATGCTTGGGATGATTTCAATATTTTTGAATTTATCAAGGTTAGATTTATGGCCCAGGATGTGATCTATCCTGGAGAAGGCCCCGTGTGCACTTGAGAAAAAGGTGAAATTCCTTGTTTTGGGGTGGAATGACCTATAGATATCAATTAGGTCTAGTTGGTCTATTGTTTCATTTAAAGTTTGAATTTCCTTGTTACTTTTCTGTCTAGTTGATCTATCCATTGGTGTGAGTGGTGTATTAAAGTCTCCTGCTATTATTGTGTTGTTGTTGATTTCCCCTTTCATATTTGTTAGCATTTGCCTTACATATTGTGGAGCTCCTATGTTAGGTGCATAAATATTTATAATTGTTATTTCTTCTTCCTCGATTGATCCTTTGATCATTATGTAATGTCCATCTTTATCTCTTTTCACTGCCTTTATTTTAAAGTCTACTTTATCAGATATGAGTATTGCCACTCCTGCTTTCTTTTGGTCTTTATTTGCATGGAATATCTTTTTCCAGCCTTTAACTTTCAGTCTATATGTGTCCCTAGGTTTGAGATGGGTCTCTTGTAGACAACATATATAGGGGTCTTGTTTCTGTATCCAATCAGCCAATCTTTGTCTTTTGGTTGGGGCATTCAGCCCGTTTACATTTAAGGTAATTATTGATAAGTATGATCTCGCTGCCATTTATTTTATTGTTTTGGGTTCCAGATTATCTATCCCATCGGTGTTTCCTATCTAGGCAAGTTCCTTTAGCATTCGTTGGAGGGCTGGTTTGGTGTTGCTGAATTCTCTCAGTTTCTGCTTGTCTGATAAAATTTTGAATTCTCCTTCAAATTTGAATGAGATCCTTGCTGGGTAGAGTAGTCGGGGTTGTAGATTGTTTTCTTCCATGACTTTAAGTATGTTTTGCCATTCCCTTCTGGCCTGAAGCATTTCTGTTGAGAGATCAGCTGTTATCCTTATGGGATTCCCCTTGTGAGTTATCTTTTGTTTCTCCCTTGCTGCTCTTAATATTTGGTCTTTGTATTTGATATTTGCCAATTTGATTAATATGTGTCTTGGGGTGTCCCGCTTGGGGTTCATTCTATTTGGGATTCTCTGTGTTTCTTGGACCTGAGTGGCTATTTGCTTCCCCAATTTAGGGAAGTTTTCTACAATTATCTCTTCAAGAATTTTCTGATGGTCTTTCTTTTTGTCTTCTTCTTCTGGGACTCCTATGATTCGAATATTGGTGCGTTTAATATTGTCCCAGAGGTCTCTAAGATTGTCTTCATTTCTTTTAATTCTTTTTTCATTTTTCCTTTCTGTTTCATTTATTTCTGCCATTCTGTCTTCTACCTCACTTATTCTGTCTTCTATCTCTGTTATTCTACTGTTGGTTCCCTCCAGGGTGTTTTTGATCTCATTTATTGCATTATTCATTGTATTTTGACTCTTTTTCATTTCTTCTAAGTCCTTGTTAAAGCTTACCTGCATCTTCTCAATCCTTGCCTGCAGGTTATTGAGCTGCAACTCCAACTTATTTTCCAGGTTTTGGATCATTTTCACTATCATTATTCGGAATTCTTTGTCAGGTAGACTTCCTATCTCTTCGTCTTTTGTTTGGTCTAGGGGGTATTTATCCTGTTCCTTTACTTGCTGGGTATTTCTCTGCCTTTTCATCTTGTTTATCTTGCTGTGTTGTCCCTTTATTGTGGGGATTCCTCTCTATGGGAGGGGTTGCGTGGTTTGTCGAAGTTTCCTGGATGGAAAGGCTTGTGTGGTTTTCTGGTGGGTGAGTCTAGGTCTCCTCACTGTTACTAGCAAGAGATAAGAATGGGGAGAAAGCAGTCAAGCCAATGATCTCACTCCCAGGTAGCAGTGGGTACTGGAGCTTGGATCTTAAAAGGTACAAAGTTGATACCAGGTACTAATGAGCAAAGATTAAAAATCTAGAGTAAAGACTGGGTTCTCAAAAATACTTAAAAAAAAAAAAACAAAAAACAAAAAAAACCCGGAAAATAAAAATAAAGGAGAAAAAAGAAATAAGAAGAAGAAAGAAAAAAAAAAAA